>OU342741.1:107514105-107958075 GCA_910589775.1 Avena eriantha
TCTCACAGACCACACATGGATCCACCAGTGTCATTGGATTTTTGTACCTCTCACAAACAACATAAGGATCCACCCAGTGTCATTGCATGTGTGTTCTTCCCATGAACCACACATGGATCCGCCAATGTCATTGCATGTGTGTTCTTCTCACAAACCACACATGGATCCACCTAGTGTCATCGTATGTGTGTTCTTCCCATGCACCACACATGGATCCACCAGGGTCATTGCATGTCTGCTCTTTTCATGAACCAGAGCTAGAGTCATTGGATGTGTGTTCTTCTCACATACCACATATCACCAGTGTCATTGCATGTGTGTTCTTCCCAAAGACCACACATGGATCCACCAGTGTCATTGCATGTGTCTTCTTCTCACAAACCACACATGGATCCACCGGTGTCATTGCATGTCTGCTCTTCTAATTAATCACAGCTAGAGTCATTGATTGTATGTTCTTTTCACAAACCACATATCACTAGTCATTGCATGTGTGTTCTTCCCATGAACCACACCCAGTGTCATTGCATGTGTGTTCTTCTCACAAACCACACATGGATCCAGCGGTGTCATTGCATGTCTGCTCTTCTCATTAACCACAGCTAGAGTCATTGCATGTCTGTTCTTTTCACAAACCACATATCACCCAGAGTCATTGCATGTGTGTTCTTCCAATGAACCACACATGGATCCACTAGTGTCATTGCATGTGTGTTCTTCCCATGAACCACACATGGATCCACTAGTGTCATTGCATGTGTGTTCTTCTCACAAACCACATATGGATCCACCCAGTGTCATCACATGTGTGTTCTTCCCATGAAGCACACATGGATCCACCAGTGTCATTGCATGTGTGTTCTTCCCATGAACCACACATGGATCCAGCGGTGTCATTGTATGTCTGCTCTTCCCATGAACCACAGCTAGAGTCATCGCATGCGTGCTCTTTTCATGAACCACAGCTAGAGTCATTTGATGTGTGTTCTTCTTACAAACCATATCAAGAACCACACCCAGTGTCATTGCATGTGTGTTCTTCTCACAAACCACACATGGATCCAGCGGTGTCATTGCATGTCTGCTCTTCTCATTAACCACAGCTAGAGTCATTGCATGTCTGTTCTTTTCACAAACCACATATCACCCAGAGTCATTGCATGTGTGTTCTTCCCATGAACCACACATGGATCCACTAGTGTCATTGCATGTGTGTTCTTCTCACAAACCACATATGGATCCACCAAGTGTCATCGCATGTGTGTTCTTCCCATGAACCACACATGGATCAACCAGTGTCATTGCATGTCTGCTCTTTTCCTGAACCACAACTAGAGTCATTGGATGTGTGTTCTTCTCACAGACCACATATCACCAGTGTCATTGCATGTGAGTTCTTCCCACGAACCACACATGGATCCACTAGTGTCATTGCATGTGTGTTCTTCTCACAAACAACATATGGATCCACCCAGTGTCATCGCATGTGTGTTCTTCCCATGAACCACACATGGATCCACCAGTGTCATTGCATGTCTGCTCTTTTCATGAACCACAGCTAGAGTCATTGGATGTGTGTTCTTCTCACAGACCACATATCACCAGTGTCATTGCATGTGTGTTCTTCCCAAAGACCACACATGGATCCACCCAGTGTCATCGCATGTGTGTTCTTCCCATGAACCACACATGGATCCAACAGTGTCATTGCATGTCTTCTCTTTTCATTAACCACAACTAGAGTCATTGGATGTGTATTCTTCTCACAGACCACATATCACCAGTGTCATTGCATGTGTGTTCTTACCATGGACCACACATGGATCCACCAGTGTCGTTGCATGTGTGTTCTTCCCATAGACCACACATGGATCCACCGGTGTCATTGCATGTGTGTTCTTCCCATGAACCACACATGGATCCACCGGTGCCATTGTATGTCTGCTCTTCCCATGAACCACAACTAGAGTCATCGCATGCGTGCTCTTTTCATGAACCACAGCTAGAGTCATTGGATGTGTGTTCTTCTTACAAACCATATCATGAACCACACCCAGTGTCATTGCATGTGTGTTCTTCTCACAAACCACACATGGATCCACCGGTATCATTGCATGTCTACTCTTCTCATTAACCACAGCTAGAGTCATTGCATGTCTGTTCTTTTCACAAACCACATATCACCCAGATTCATTGCATGTGTGTTCTTCCCATGAACCACACATGGATCCACTAGTGTCATTGCATGTGTGTTCTTCCCATGAACCACACATGGATCCACTAGTGTCATTGCATGTGTGTTCTTCTCACAAACCACATATGGATCCACCCAGTGTCATCACATGTGTGTTCTTCCCATGAAGCACACATGGATCCACCAGTGTCATTGCATGTGTGTTCTTCCCATGAACCACACATGGATCCAGCGGTGTCATTGTATGTCTGCTCTTCCCATGAACCACAGCTAGAGTCATCGCATGCGTGCTCTTTTCATGAACCACAGCTAGAGTCATTTGATGTGTGTTCTTCTTACAAACCATATCAAGAACCACACCCAGTGTCATTGCATGTGTGTTCTTCTCACAAACCACACATGGATCCAGCGGTGTCATTGCATGTCTGCTCTTCTCATTAACCACAGCTAGAGTCATTGCATGTCTGTTCTTTTCACAAACCACATATCACCCAGAGTCATTGCATGTGTGTTCTTCCCATGAACCACACATGGATCCACTAGTGTCATTGCATGTGTGTTCTTCTCACAAACCACATATGGATCCACCAAGTGTCATCGCATGTGTGTTCTTCCCATGAACCACACATGGATCAACCAGTGTCATTGCATGTCTGCTCTTTTCCTGAACCACAACTAGAGTCATTGGATGTGTGTTCTTCTCACAGACCACATATCACCAGTGTCATTGCATGTGAGTTCTTCCCACGAACCACACATGGATCCACTAGTGTCATTGCATGTGTGTTCTTCTCACAAACAACATATGGATCCACCCGGTGTCATCGAATGTGTGTTCTTCCCATGAACCACACATGGATCCACCAGTGTCATTGCATGTCTGCTCTTTTCATGAACCACAGCTAGAGTCATTGGATGTGTGTTGTTCTCATAGACCACATATCACCAGTGTCATTGCATGTGTGTTCTTCCCAAAGACCACACATGGATCCACCCAGTGTCATCGCATGTGTGTTCTTCCCATGAACCACACATGGATCCAACAGTGTCATTGCATGTCTTCTCTTTTCATTAACCACAACTAGAGTCATTGGATGTGTATTCTTCTCACAGACCACATATCACCAGTGTCATTGCATGTGTGTCATTGCATGTGTGTTCTTACCATGGACCACACATGGATCCACCAGTGTCGTTGCATGTGTGTTCTTCCCATAGACCACACATGGATCCACCGGTGTCATTGCATGTGTGTTCTTCCCATGAACCACACATGGATCCACCGGTGCCATTGTATGTCTGCTCTTCCCATGAACCACAACTAGAGTCATCGCATGCGTGCTCTTTTCATGAACCACAGCTAGAGTCATTGGATGTGTGTTCTTCTTACAAACCATATCATGAACCACACCCAGTGTCATTGCATGTGTGTTCTTCTCACAAACCACACATGGATCCACCGGTATCATTGCATGTCTACTCTTCTCATTAACCACAGCTAGAGTCATTGCATGTCTGTTCTTTTCACAAACCACATATCACCAGAGTCATTGCATTTGTGTTCTTCCCATGAACCACACATGGATCCACCAGTGTCATTGCATGTGTGTTCTTCTCACAAACCACACATGGATCCACCAAGTGTTATCACATGTGTGTTCTTCCCATGAACCACACATGGATCCACCAGTGTCATTGCATGTCTGCTCTTTTCATGAACCACAGCTAGAGTCATTGGATGTTTGTTCTTCTCACAGACCACATATCACCAGTGTCATTGCATGTGTGTTCTTCCCAAAGACCACACATGGATCCACCAGTGTCATTGCACGTGTGTTCTTCTCACAAACCATATCATGAACCACACCCAGTGTCATTGCATGTGTGTTCTTCTCACAGACCACACATGGATCCACCAGTTTCATTGCATGTGTTTTTCTCACAAACCATATCATGAACCACACCCAGTGTCATTGCATGTGTGTTCTTCCCATGAACCACACATGGATACACCAGTGTCATTGCATGTGTGTTCTTCCCACAGACCACACATGGATCCACAAGTGTCATTGCATGTGTGTTCTTCCCATGAACCACACATGGATCCACCAGTGTCATTGCATGTCTGCTCTTTTCATGAACCACAGCTAGAGTCATGAGATGTGTGTTCTTCTCACAGACCACATATCACCAGTGTTATTGCATGTGTGTTCTTCCCAAAGACCGCACATGGATCCACTAGTGTCATTGCATGTGTGTTCTTCTCACAAACCATATCATGAACCACACCAAGTGTCATTGCATGTGTGTTCTTCTCACAGACCACACATGGATCCACCAGTGTCATTGCATGTGTGTTCATCTCACAAACCATATCATGAACCACACCCAGTGTCATCGCATGTGTGTTCTTCCCATGAACCACACATGGATCCACCAGTGTGATACATTGCAAATGTATCTATAAATTTTGATGTTCCGTGCTTGGTTTTATTCACTTTCTTGTGTTTTGTTCCAACTTTGGAGTACTTTTCATATGATTTTCTTGGACTAACCTATTAACAAGAGCCACAGTGCCAGCTGCCTGTTTTCTGCTGTTTTTGGTTCCAGGAAAGTCAGAAAATGAATATTCTCGAAATTGGACAGGACAAAAGCCAAAGTGCCTATTTTTCCGGAAGGGATCAAGTGCCAGAATACAAGACGAAGAGGGCCTAGGGGCCGGCCACACCACCTGGCCGCGCGGCCAGGCCTGGCCCGCGCTAGTGGGTTGTGTGGTGGCTCCCGGCACACCCTCGGCCTCTCCTTCCGCCTATATATTGCCCTCGGGACGAAAACCCTCAGTACCCAATCAAAAATCCACGAAAGAGTTTGTAGCCGCCGTCATCTCCATCCCTAGATCGGGAGGGATCTGAAGATCTTCCCGGCACCCTGCCGGAGAGGGGAATTCACCCTGGAGGCCTTTTTCATCACCATGCAAGCCTCCAGTGTGATGCATGAGTAGTTCACCCTTGGACTACGGATACATGTAGTAGCTAGATGGCTAGTTTCTCCTCCTTTGTGCTTTCATGTTTAGATCTTGTGAGCTCCGTTCATGATCAAGATCATCTATTTGTAATCCATACATGTTGTGTTTGCGGGGATCTGATGGATATTGAGATGCTATTTCAGATTGATTATTGATTCTATTATGTCTTTGTTATTTGAGATCTTGCATGCTTTCCGTAGTTAGTAGCTATCTTGGCCAAGTAGATGCTAGCAACTCCAAGAGTTAGTATTTATGCTCGATAGTGGGTTCATGCCTCTGGTTATCTAGGGAAGTGACAGAAATCTCAAAGGTACTAGATGTGTTGTTGCTACTAGGGAGAAAACAACAATCCTTTGTTCATAGAACAATCGTATTGTTTACTTTACACGCAGTTCGTAAAGCAATAATCTGTTGCTTACAACTTAATACTGGAGGGGGTTCGGATGATAACCTGAGGGTGGATTATTAGTCATAGATGCAGTTGGATGGCGGTCTATGTATTATGTTGTAATGCCCAATCAAGTCTCAAAGGAGTCAAGATGATTAGTATATGCATGTATTGCTTTCTCGGTGTTTGTCAATTGCCCCGCTGTAATTTGTTCACCCAGCATGTTATCTATCTAAGGAGAGCCACCTCTAGTGAACTATGGATCCCGGTCTTTTTCTTTACATTCAAATCTATAAACTGTTTCTGCTTTGTGTTTACTTTCTGCAAACTTTTACTTCTTTCCATTCGATACGTTTAATCCTTTGTTTTCCGCAAAACACGGTGAGATTGACAACCTCATCGCAAGTTGGGGACAAAGTTCTGTGGTTGTGTTGTGCAGGTCTCCACGTTGCTACTAGCACCGGTAGTGCGCCCTGCCAAAGCTCAGCTAGTAACACCTTTGGGGTGTTTCCTTGCTCCTACTGGTTCGATTAAACCTTGGTTTCATAACTGAGGGAAAACTTACTGCTGTGCTCATCATACCTTCCTGGGGTTCCCAACGGGCTCTACGTCGAAAGTCAAGCGCATCAAGATCTTTTCTGGCGCCGTTGCCGGGGAGTCAAGGACATCTTCACAAGGGGAGTCCCTCATAACCAATCTCTTTACTTTGTTGTTTTTGTTTTGCTTAGTTTTCTTTTTGCTTTGTTTGCTTGTTTTGTTCTTCAAAAAACACAAAAAAAATTACTTTTACTTGTTTGCTTTCTTATTTGAAAAACACAAAAAATTAGTTCCTATCCTAAGTTGCCACTATGTCTAGCCTTGCTCCAATCACTATGTCACCCGAAGATACGATTTTCATTTTAAAACAAGGAATTGAGGAAAGTTTTAAGGAAGCTTGGTCTAGAATCTCCGATCTACATGAAAAAACCAAGCCTAAAATGACTCAAAGCTTGTTCCTTAGCAGTTTTTACCTTGGAATTGCTCTTTTCTATATATATGCTTTGGATGCTGTTGTGGGAGGAGATTTCCTCCATTGTAATGAGAATGATGCTGTTAATGCTATAAAGAAATTAATGCCATATCACGAACCACACTCAGTGTCATTGCATGTGTGTTCTTCTCATAGACCACACATGGATCCACCAGTGTCATTGGATGTCTGTTCCTCTCACAAACCACATAAGGATCCAGCTAGTGTCATTGCATGTGTGTTATTCCCATGAACCACACATGGATCCACCAGTGTCATTGCATGTGTGTTCTTCTCACAAACCACACATGGATCCACCCAGTGTCATCGCATGTGTGTTCTTCCCATGAACCACACATGGATCCACTAGTGTCATTGCATGTCTTCTCTTTTCATGAACCACAGCTAGAGTCATTGGATGTGTGTTCTTCTCACATACCACATATCACCAGTGTCATTGCATGTGTGTCTTCCCAAAGACCACACATGGATCCACTAGTGTCATTGCATGTGTGTTCTTCTCACAAACCACACATGGATCCACCGGTGTCATTGCATGTCTACTCTTCTCATTAACCACAGCTAGAGTCATTGCATGTCTGTTCTTTTCACAAACCACATATCAACAGAGTCATTGCATGTGTGTTCTTCCCATGAACCACACCCAGTGTCATTGCATGTGTGTTCTTCTCATTAACCCCACATGGATCCACCGGTGTCATTGCATGTCTACTCTTTTCATTAACCACAGCTAGAGTCATTGCATGTGTGCTCTTTTCACAAACCACATATCACCAGAGTCATTGTACGTGTGTTCTTCTCACAGACCACATATCACATGTGTCATTGCATGTGTGTTCTTCCCATGAACCACACATGGATCCACCAGTGTCATTGCATGTGTGTTCTTCCCACAGACCACACATGGATCCACCAGTGTCATTGCATGTGCGTTATTCTCACAAACCATATCATGAACCACACCCAGTGTCATCGCATGTGTGTTCTTCCCATGGACCACACATGGATCCACCAGTGTCATTGCATGTCTGCTCTTTTCATTAACCACAGCTAGAGTCATTGGATGTGTGTTCTTCCCATTGACCACACATGGATCCACCAGTGTCATTGCATGTGTGTTCTTCTCATAAACCACACATGGATCCACCGGTGTCATTGCATGTCTGCTCTTCTCATTAACCACAGCTAGAGTCATTGCATGTGTGCTCTTTTCACAAACCACATATCACCAGAGTCATTGCATGTCTGTTCTTCTCACAGACCACATATCACCTGTGTCATTGCATGTGTGTTCTTCCCATGAACCACACATGGATCCACCAGTGTCATTGCATGTGTGTTCTTCCCACAGACCACACATGGTTCCACGAGTGTCATTGCATGTGTGTTCTTCTCACAAATCATATCATGAACCACACACAGTGTCATTGCATGTGTGTTATTCCCATGAACCACAGATGGATCCACCAGTGTCATTGGATGTCTGCTCTTTTCATTAACCACAGCTAGAGTCATTGGATGTGTGTTCTTCTCATAGACCACATATCACCAGTGTCATTGCATGTGTGTTCTTCCCATGGACCACACATGGATCCACTAGTGTCGTTTTATGTGTGTTCTTCCCACAGACCACACATGGATCCACCGGTGTCATTGTATGTCTGCTCTTTCCATGAACCACAGCTAGAGTCATCGCATGCGTGCTCTTTTCATGAACCACAGCTAGAGTCATTGGATGTGTGTTCTTCTTACAAACAGTATCATGAACCACACCCAGTGTCATTGCATGTGTGTTCTTCTCACAAACCACACATGGATCCACCGGTGTCATTGCATGTCTGCTCTTCTCATTAACCACAACTAGAGTCATTGCATGTCTGTTCTTTTCACAATCCACATATCACCAGTGTCATTGCATGAGTGTTCTTCCCATGAACCACACATGGATCCACTAGTGTCATTGCATGTGTGTTCTTCTCACAAACCATATCATGAACCACACCCAGTGTCATTGCATGTGTGTTCTTCTCACAGACCACACATGGATCCACCAGTGTCATTGCATGTGTGTTCTTCTCATAGACCATATCATGAACCACACCCAGTGTCATTGCATGTGTGTTCTTCCCATGAACCACACATGGATCCACCGGTGTCATTGCATGTCTTCTCTTTTCATTAACCACAGCTAGAGTCATTGCATGTGTGTTCTTCTCACAAACCACATATCACCGGAGTCATTGCATGTGTGTTCTTCCCAAAGACCACACATGGATCCACCAGTGTCATTGCATGTGTGTTCTTCCCACAGACCACACATGGATCCACCAGTGTCGTTGCATGTGTGTTCTTCCCATGTACCACACATGGATCCACCAGTGTCATTGTATGTCTGCTCTTCCCATGAACCACAGCTAGAGTCATCGCATGCGTGCTCTTTTCACAAACCACAGCTAGAGTCATTGCATGTGTGTTCTTCTTACAACACTAGTAGAAAATGGGCCTTTGGTTCGGGCCATTAGTCCCGGCCGTGGCTGGGGCCGGGACTAATGGTCCGAACCAGACGGCCCGAGGAGGCCGAAGCACTATGTCCCAGTCCATAAGGAACCATTAGTCCTGGTTTGAGATACAAACCGGGGCAAATGGGTCTGGGCCGGCGCGCGTGCTCCTGGCAGAACCTTTAGTCCCGGTTTGTATCTCAAACCGGGACTAATGGCCTAGCCCTATATATATGCACCCAGCCCTCCACTCTCTCCTGTTTTTTTCCTATGTGAGAGGTGGGTATAGCTTTGTGCTAACTTTTTTTCTTCACATGCACTAGAGGTGTTCGGTGAAATGCCTATTAGAGCGATGCCACTTGAGTTCACACAAGAAAAAATATGATATGAGGTGCCAGAGCGACACTTAAGGTTTCTCCTCTTTGTTTTGAAGTGTCCTAAAAGGTTAGCAACTATTTTCTCGTTTTGACTGCGCGGTACTAATTTAAGCATCGTGATTGCGTTTGATATATATGCATGGTTGTATGATGCAGATGAGCCACCCATGGATGTACGGTGACCGACGCTCTGACGCTTACAAAGAAGGCGTGCATTCTTTTCGCCTTGTGGCCGAGGCGAACAAGCGGCGGGATGGTTTTATGTGTTGTCCATGTGTTGAATGTCGGAATGAGCAGGCTCACACTTCCTCAAGAGTCATTCAGAGCCACCTGCTTTGGTCCGGTTTCATGTCTGTCTATAATGTTTGGACCAAGCACGGAGAAAGAGGGGTTATGATGGAAGACGGCGATGAAGAAGAGAACGATGATGACAACTACCGATCTATGTTCCCTGAATACGATGATACCGCAGTTGAAGATAATGAAAAAGAAGGGGGTGAAGAACGGGAACCAGATGAGCCCGTTGATGATTTTGGTTGGGTCATTAGTGATGCAAGGCGAGACTGCGACACAGAAAAGGAGATGTTGTAGTTTGAGCAGATGTTACAGGACCACAACACATTGCTGTATCCAACTTGTGAAGATGGCCAGAAGTAGCTAGGTAGCACACTGGAATTGTTGAAGTGGAAGGCAGAGACCGGTATGACTGACTCGGGATTTGAAAAGTGGCTGGTAATAATGAAGAATCTGCTTCCAAGAAATAACCAATTGCCCTCCAGTACGTACGAAGCAAAGAAACTTGTCTGCCCTCTAGGATTAGACGTGCAGAAGATACATACATGCCCTAATGACTGCATCCTCTACCGCGGTGAGAAGTACGAGAATATGGATAAATGCCCGGTATGCATTGCATTGCGGTATAAGATCAGAAAAGATGACCCCGGTGATGTTGAGGGCGAGCAACCCAGGAAGAGGGTTCCTGCCAAGGTGATGTGGTATGCTCCTATAATACCACGGTTGAAATGTTTGTTCAGAAATAAAGAGCATGCCAAGTTGTTGCGATGGCACGTGGAAGACCGTAAGAAAGACGGGATGTGGAGGCACCCTGCTGATGGTCGGCAATGGAGAAAAATCGAGAGACTTCCCGGACTTTGCTGGTGACGCAAGGAACTTATGGTCTGGTCTAAGTACCGATGGCATGAATCCTTTTGGGGAGCAGAACTGCAGTCACAGCACCTGGCCCGTGAATCTATGTATCTACAACCTTCCTCCTTGGTTGTGCATGAAGCGGAAGTTCATTATGATGTTAGTGCTCATCCAAGGCCCGAAGCAACCCGGCAACGACATTGATGTGTACCTAAGGCCATTAGTTGATGAACTTCTACAGTTGTGGGCCAAACTAGGTGTACGTGTGTGGGATGAGCACAAACAACAGGAATTTGACCTACAAGCGTTGCTGTTCGTAACCATCAATGATTGGCCTGCTCTTAGTAACATTTCAGGACAGACGAACAAAGGATACAATGCATGCACGCACTGTTTAGATGAGACTGAAAGTATATATCTAGATAAATGTAGAAAGAATGTGTACCCGTACAAGCGTTGTTTTCTTCCGCCTAGTCATCCCTTAAAGAAGAAAGGCAAGCATTTCAATGGCAAGGCAGAAACCCGGACGAAGCCTGTCCCCCATAGTGGTGCTGATGTATTTGGTATGGTCAAGGATTTGGATGTAATCTTTGGAAAGGGTCCTGGAGGACAACCTGTTCCGAAAGACCCCATTACCGGACACGCACCCATGTGGAAGAAGAAATCTATATTTTGGGAGCTACCCTATTGGAAAGTGCATGAGGTCCGCTCTGCAATCGACGTGATGCACCTGACGAAGAATCTTTGCGTGAATATTCTAGGCTTCCTGGGCTTGTATGGGAAGTCAAAAGATACCCCGGCAGCACGGGAGGACCAGCAACATCATAAAGGACGAGACGGCAAGCATCTAGGGCAGTTTATAGGGCTTGCCAGCTACGCTCTTACCAAAGAAGAGAAGGAAATCTTTTTTGAAGTCCTTTTCAGTATCAAGGTCCCGTCTGGCTTCTCGTCGAATATAAAGGGAATAGTAAATATGAAAGATAAAAAAATTCAAAACCTAAAGTCTCATGACTGCCATGTGCTCATGACGCAATTGCTTCCGGTTGCATTGAGGGGAATTCTACCAGAAAATGTTCGACTAGCCATTGTGAAGGTATGTGCATTCCTCAATGCAATTTCTCAGAAGGTAATCGATCGAGAAAGTCTATCAGGGTTACAGATTGATGTGGTCCAATGTCTGGTCAGCTTCGATTGTTGTTCCCGCGATCCTTCTTCAATATTATGACGCACCTCCTAGTTCACCTAGTCGAAGAGATTAGAATTCTCGGTCCTGTGTTTCTACACAATATGTTCCCCTTCGAGAGGTTCATGGGTGTCTTAAAGAAATATGTTCATAACCGTGCTAGGCCAGAAGGAAGCATCTCCAAGGGCTATGGAACAAAGGAGGTCATTGAGTTTTGTGTTGACTTTCTTCCTGACCTTAAGCCGATTGGTGTTCCTGAATCTCGGTATGAGGGGAGGATGACTGGAAAAGGCACACTAGGAAGGAAATCAATGGTATGTAGGGACGGGCATTCTTTCACTCAAGCACACTACACAGTACTACACAATTCCACCGTGGTGGCTCCGTATATCGAGAAACACAAGAATATTCTACGCTCCGAAAACCCAGGGAAGCCTGAAACCTTGATTAAAGGGGAACACGAGAAGAATTTTGGCAATTGGTTGCAGACACATCTCATGAATAACACCACTGTTAGAGATGAGTTGTACTCGTTGGCTAGGCTACCATCTTCGACTATATGTACTTTCCAAAGGTACGAGATAAATGGGAATACATTTTACACGACCGCCCAAGATAAAAAGAGCACCAACCAAAACAGTGGTGTCCGCTTTGATGCAACAGATGACAATGGGCAGATTGACACATATTATGGGTGCATAGAGGAGATATGGGAACTTGACTATGGACCTACGTTTAAGGTCCCTTTGTTTCGGTGCAAATGGGTCAAGCTGACAGGAGGCGGGGTACATGTAGACGAAAAGTACGGCATGACAACAGTGGATCTCAACAATCTTGCATACATGGATGAACCATTCATCCTAGCCAACGATGTGGCTCAGGTTTTCTATGTGAAGGACATGTCTACCAAACCGAGAAAAAGGAAAGATAAGCAAAAGAGTATAGAATACGATGAGCCAAAGCGCCACATAGTTCTTTCAGGGAAAAGAAACATCGTGGGAGTGGATGATAAGATAGACATGTCAGAAGATTACAATAAGTTTCATGAAATTCCGCCCTTCAAAGTGAAAACTGACCCAAGCATCCTGTTAAATGATGAAGATTCTCCATGGCTACGGTGCAGAAGAAAACCACAAAACTAGATGTTGGTGATGTGTAATAATGTAATAAACCTTTTATCTGAGACATAAATCTATGTAATTAAACCTTTTATTTGAGACATAAATCTATGTAATGTATTAAACCTTTTATTTGAGACATAAAGGTCCCCTTTCATGTAATACATCTTGCTCAATCAAACTAGACGTTCTGAGCCGCGGTAGGTGATCACACAAAGAGAAGGAACCATCACAAGAGAAGGAACCCACAAACACTAAGGATACATAGCACAATTGAAAATTAAGAAACATGCCTAATGGTTGGAGTGATTCAGTCATGCTCCTGCCTAGCCCTGTAATACGCGCCACTGTAGTCGTCGTAGTCACCAGTGCCGTCGTCATTGTCGTCGTCGGGGTCGCCGTAGTCGAACCTTGAAGGTTGGGCACGCATGGGCTGGATTTGAGGGTACCGCAGGCGGGGGTTATTGTCGGTCGTGTTGTAGGCCATGACACTCTAGAGAGTCCGGCCGCGCCACCACAGCCGACGGCCGGCCTCGTTGAAGTTCAAAGGAGGTGGGCTGTCCTCCTCGTGCCTGGCGAGCGCCCTCTCACGCCGATTGATGAAGAAGGCTTCCCAAGTCGGGAAATAGTCGGGATGCCAGTTGGGATTCCTCCGCTGCTCTGGCGTGAGCTCGAGGTAGTAGTGGTTCGTGATGGCCATCCGACGCTCCACACCTAGAGGGACAGGAGGGACCGGCACGCCTCCGGCGCTCAGCATCCAGCCGGTGGGGATGCGGTAGCCCGGTGGGCAGGGGTAGTTCGAGGCGCAAAGCGCCTCCGCCTCCCGGGTGGTTAGAGATACGATGGAAGCCATGGGAAGAGAATGATGAGTCTAGATGTGATATGTAAATGGAGGCCAAGCGCACATATATATACTGAAAAAATGGCGGGAAGATAGAGGTGGGAACCGGTGGAAAGCGCGGGAACGCAGTGGCGCGGGAAACTTTCATCCCGGGTAGGGGCTCAAACCAGGACAAAAGATGGGGGGCCTTATCTGGGGAAGGCTTATCTGGGAGGGCCTTATCTGGGGGGTGGCTAACCTTTAGTACCGGCTGGTGGGTGCAACCGGGACTAAAGGTGGTTTTTGTGTCATCTAACAAAACTGTCGGTGGGATAAGGACGCGTGGGTAACCTTTAGTACCAGGTGGGGGCTCAAACCAGGACTAAAGCTGTCGGTAGGATAAGGACGCGTGGGTGGATGCACTGCTCGATGAGATAAAGCATGTAGCGCACGACGCCCTGTCGGAGGAAGAAGACAAAGTAGAAGCGGCGCCGTGCCTATAAAAGGAGCATCGATACGCCATGGCAAGCAACTCAACAAGCCAACATGGATGGAGAGTTTCATCCCCATGGATGGAGGAAAGGGTTGGGAAATCTCCCATGGCGGAACTTCTCGAAGATGCCCTTGGTGCACACGCCCTATGGCATCTTTGGAAGTTCCGCCTCGGAAAATATTTTCCTGCTAGCCGGTGAAAGACTCCATCTCCGCCTCCCTAGGTTAGAGGTATGGTGGAAGCCATGGGATAGAGTGGAGAGAGGCGGCAGATATGAGTCTAGATGTGCTATGGCAACGACCAAGCCTACATATATATAGTGAGAAATGGCGGGAAGTCAGAGGAGGGAAGCCTAAACCCTAAACCCTAAACCCTAAAGGGGCTACCCTCGTACGGAGAAAGCTACAGGGGTAGACGATCCGGGGCCCCCGGTCTAGGGTTTCGCCGGAGGAAGACCACCGGAGCGTCGGAATCACATGAAAATGGCAAAATGGTTAATAGTTTGACTAGTTAGAATAATTATTTTATAAAACAGAAAATGGATTTGAATCTCTGATTCAAATTCAAGCACTTTTTATGTTAAAAATTTAGTGAGATTCAAAAATATGCAAAATATAATAGTTAATGCATTTTTAAATTGGAAATGGCAAAATGGTTATTAGTTTCACCAGTTAGAATAATTATTTTATAAAACAGAAAATAGATTTGGATTGCTTATTCAAATTCAAAAACTTTTAATGTTGAAAATTTTCTCAAATTCATAAGTATGCAAAAACTGTATAATTCAAATGTTTAAAAAATCTAATAGTTACTAATTGTAATATTTGAAAAAACAGGCGCCAACTTAGGCCCAGCGCGCGCAAATTTGGGCCTTTAGTCCCGGCCTAGAACACTATCCGGGACGAAAGGCTCTACAGGCGAAAAGGCATCCAAAGCCTTTAGTCCCGGTGCGTGGCTGGAACCGGGACTAAATACCCCCCCCTTTAGTCCCGGTTTATGCCACGCACCGGGACTAAAGGGTGTGGGGGTATTTATTGTGCTGCCTTCTTCCCCGGTCGAATCCATCGACCGGAGCGAGGAGCTAGCACTACGCCGCCAGGCTGCCGAAATTTACCTTGCTACCTCGCCGCCTCTCCGCCCGTCCGCGTAGCCACCCCGCCGTGTTGCCGCGCCGTGCCGCCGCCTCTGGAGACGCGCGCACGTACGTCCGCCCCGCTGCTGGGATCAGAGGTAATATTCCTCCCCTCACCGCCCGCTCTGCCTCCTCTCCGTCCCGGCCCCAGCGAGCCCGAGCGGCGCCCCGCGACCGCGCGCTGCCTCCATCCCCGCTGGCCCCGACCGGCGAGCCCGGGCGGCACCCACACCGCCGGCCACTTTTTTTACTACTAGTATATAGTATTACTAGTATAGTATATATTAATTTCTAGTGTATTTTTTATATATTAATAATTATTAGTAGTATATATAGATATAGTATATATATTAATTTCTTGTATTTTTTGTATATTAATTAAGAATTATTACTAGTAATAGATAGAATTATTACTAGTATTACTAGTATAGTATATATTAATTTCTAGTGTATCTTTTTTATATTTCTAGTGTATGTTTTTTTATTAATTTCTAGTATAGTATATATTAATTTCTAGTATAGTATATATATCTAGTATACTATATATTAATTTCTAGTGTATGTTTTTTATTTCTTGTATCTTTTTATATTGTAATATTTATTACTAGTATATAAATATAGTATATATATATATGTTTGTGTATATATATTTATTACTAGTAATAATATATATAGTAGTATATTATATAGTATGTAGTATTATAGTGTCGATTGAGATTGACAAGCATTAGTGCTAAATAAAGATAAGCTAAAGAAATAACTACCCTAAGTCCGGTAGTGCTCACGGGCCTCCGGACTTAGGGTTAGGGTGGTGGTGCTCGCGGGCCACTAGACTTAGGCTTAGGGTGGTGGTGCTCACGGGCCCCCGGACTTAGGGTTAATGTGATAGTGCTCGCGGGCCCCCGGACTTAGGGTTAGGGTGGTAGTGCTCGCGGGCACCCGGACTTAGGGTTAATGTAGTAGTGCTCGCGGGCCCCCGGACTTAGGGTTAGGGTGGTAGTGCTCGCGGGCCGCCCGGAGATAGGGTTAGGGTGGTGGTGCCCGCGGGCCCCCGGACTTAGGGTTAGAGTGGTGGTGCTCGTGGGCCCCCGGAGATAGGGTTAGGGTGGTGGTGCTTGCGGGCTGCCCGGACTTAGGGTTAGGGTTAGGGCATCACTAGAATTTTGCTATTGTTTAGTATTATTGTAGCAAATTGCGTGTTCATATTATTGTTTAGTGTTATTTTATGCAGCAATATTGAATGAAAAATGTTATTGTGTGCATTTTGTAGAAAACTATGGATCCAATCCAGAGAGACCTAGCACAAGAAGGAATTCTCGAGGATATGATCAACGACACCCCCCATGTTGATCCACCCGAATCTCCGTCGATTTATCTAAACCCCTCCGGTGAGGGAGAGGAGGTCGACCGAAATGATCAAGGAGAAGTCAACGGCTCCGGTGGTGGAGAAGCCGACGGCTCCGGTGGTGGAGAAGCTGCGGCTCCGGTGGTGGAGAAGCCGACGGCGAGGTATATATATGAAGTCTGGTGATCAGTAGATGCATTAACTGAGTTGTATATGGGCATGGGAGTGAGTATGACGAAAGTATAGGGGACCTTATTTGAAGTGACGGGATTAGGATACCCCGGGATACATGGCAGAAAGTGGTGAAGGAGATTAAAGCGGGGACAACAAAGTTCCCTCCCGATAGAGAGAAAGACTTGCTGACAAAGGTCCTTGGGAATGATGAACGCGGAGGACGTGTACGAGGCCTTGGCCCTAGTTATACGTGGGAGATGGGGTTTCCCAAAGACAGAGATACTTATAGGAGCCGAGAGAGAGCAAAGAGGCGACGGCAGGAGGAGGAGGGAGACAAGTTCACCGAGTTGATAGGAACACTTCGAATGCATCAGCAACAGATTGACGAACTTCGAGGAGTAGCGCGCCTGCAAGATCCTGTACTCAATATTACCGCCGTCCCATCTCAGCGGAAAAGCAGCGTGGCTGAATCGAAGGTCCCTTCTGACGATGCACGTATGGTAGATGGCGGTCCCGGCTACCCCGTGGATGGAATCAAGGAGCAGGCATCTTGTGAGCTCCATCAGAAGGTGAAGAACCTATCCATCAAGGTGGCGGTCGAATGTGCTTTACCTTGTCCACCTGGCGCATGCTGGCATGGCCGTGAGATTCCAGCTGGCTATGCTAAAGTTGGTGTGGATGAAATCGCAATGGGGTGGGACTCAATGGAGCTTGACATCCCTGGACCTGAATGTGAGAGGACACTCGGAGAAGTACTGGGTGGTATCATTCTATGGGACAAGAACAACATCAAGCTTCCAGGCTGGACGCCAAAGCCAACACCGCCTCCAAGTGGTCGCATGTCACCTTCACCTCCATCACCTCCAAGAAGCCCACCCCATGACTACGACCACCACAGCCCGAGTCCATCTCGATCTCTGCCATAGCCTCCGATTAGTACTAAACGACGCAGGAGCCCAAAACGACAAATGTTGCCCCTCCCAAGCGTACCTCATAAGAATCTTTCTATCAGACCTTACGATCGTACTGACGAGGAAACCGACATGATCGTAAAGGCCGAATGTGTTGCGCAGCTTCAAAAGAAGAAACCCGAGCCCGCCCCGGTATACACCGAGAAGCAAAAAGCGTATGCACTTTCTTTTCTGAACAAAAAATCGCAATATGACTTGCACCATAAGCCAGATGACTATCGACGCACACTTCAGAAGGAAGTGAAGAAGAGCAAATCAAGTAGAAGTGCAAGCGGGAGCAAATCATCAAGTCAAAGTGCAACCGGGAAAAGAAAGGACATCCCCCAGCTCGGGGAACAGGCCAAAAAATCGACCCCACCCCTCAAGGTGGTATCCTATGACACTCCCCAACAGGATATGGAAGAAGCTAAAAAGCTTGTGGCCGCTATGAATGTGACTGTTGAGGAATTGCTAGGTTCCCAGGACGACAAGTTACCCAAGGCTCAGGTAGTCCCTACATATGTCCCAGGGAAGCCTCTGGTCAGCTTTGAGCAGTTCCAACAACTGCCAACACAAATGCGGAGTTTACATAAATGGTACTTGAAAGCCGTAAAGGAGGAGAGAATACTGATCGTGGCGAAAGTCCCACATGACTACTACTTCCGAGAAGAAGAGGTCCATGTTGAGTTTCCAGAACTCTTCCAGTTATACACTTTCGACGCCCTCAACAAAAGTCTCATGAGTTGCTATTGTCTGTAAGTTGTTGAATTCATTGTCTATATATAAGCTGTTCATTTTTTTCAGTTGTTCAGTTCATTGCATGTAATTATCCTAATTATATCCTTTTGTACTCTATTATTATGCAGAATGAAGATCATGGAATGTAAAAGAAGGTCAATCTTCAGTGTTGGGTTCATTGACCCAGATAAAATACATTGTCGGACGCTAAAGGAAAAACCCAAGGACACATAGGAAAACCTTCTAAGGTTTCTAACGGAGCAAAATTTCTGTGACAACATATTGTTTCCTTACAATTTCGCGTGAGTGTCTTACTCTATTGTACACATTATCTTTTGCTTACTCGATGTTAAGTGTAATTGATGAGTTACTGATGTATATATAAACGTGTACAGTTTCCACTAGATTCTCATGGACATTCAACTTGATAAGGGAAGAGTTAAAGTCATGGACCCATTAAAGAGACCCCTGGAACAGTTTAGTGACATGCATGACATGCTCCAGAGGTAATTTTCGCGCTACAGCGGCCTCTTTCGTTGATTTCCTGAGATATCACGTAATAAATAACTCATTCATTTTCTTTACCGGGTAGGGTTTGGAACCAGTTCAAGAGTGCGGTTACGGGTGACTTTACTAAGAAGCTAACATTTAAGCCGGTCTCGGTAAGTAGTAGGCGCATCTCTTTACTTCTAGTTTCAATACAATTATGATGCTGGATTATTATTTTGATTGAATTCTATTCTCGTAAAGTGCGCGAGGCAGCCACAGGGGACGAATCTATGTGGATTCTATGTTTGCGAGTTCATTCGCACGTTTACCAGTGAGCTGAATGATTATAGAGTCGATGTAAGCAATACATTCATAACATTATTTTTATTACCGTCACTTTTTGTTATCATGATTGATATTCATATTGATCTCCTTTTCTTATATAGTTCGAGAAAATGCGGGATCAGCTCCTACCACAGCAACGCATAGTAGCAATTTCTGAAGAACTGGCAGGATTCTTGATGAACGAGATGATAGATGACGCCGGAGAATTTAGTGTGAATAGGCGCCGATGATCCCCGAATGTGTAATTGAATAGACGGGCTCTAGTCCCGATAATTGTGATCTCCATGTGTAACTATCATGTATATATTTGTATGCTCGATCTTAAGAGAAGTTATCTTATGTATGCACGAACATGTACGGTATGTGGTAGCGTAGAAAACTATTTTGAAATGAAAAAAAGAATATAAATTAAATTCTCTGCCGTGGCAGAGAAAGTGCCTAAAATGCTGCCGCGGCAGAGAACCATTTGTCCCGGTTCGTAATACGAACCGGGACTAATGGGGGGGCACCCAGCACCTGCAGAGACAGCCACGTGGATGCCCATTGGTCCCGGCTAGAAAGAGGGCCGGGACTAATGGGTGGGCCTTTAGTCCCGCCCCTCCAGTCCCGGTTACAAGGACCGAGACTAAAGCCCCTTACGGGCCGGGACTAGAGGCCCGTTTTCCACTAGTGCATACCATATCATGAACCACACCTAGTTTCATTGCATGTGTGTTCTTCTCACAAACCACACATGGATCCACCGGTGTCATTGCATGTCTGCTCTTCTCATTAACCACAGCTAGAGTCATTCCATGTCTGTTCTTTTCACAAACCACATATCACCAGAGTCATTGCATGTGTGTTCTTCCCATGAACCACACATGGATCCATCAGTATCATTGCATGTGTGTTCTTCTCATAGACCATATCATGAACCACACCCAATGTCATTGCATGTGTATTCTTCCCATGAACCACACATGGATCCACTAGTGTCATTGCATGTCTGCTCTTTTCATGAACCACAACTAGAGTCATTGCATGTGTGTTCTTCTCACAGACCACATATCACCAGAGTCATTGCATGTGTGTTCTTCCCAAAGACCACACATGGATCTGCCAGTGTCATTGCATGTGTGTTCTTCCCACAGACCACACATGGATCCAACAGTGTCGTTGCATGTGTGTTCTTCCCATGAACCACACATGGATCCACCAGTGTCATTGTATGTCTGCTCTTCCCATGAACCACAGCTAGAGTCATCGCATGCGTGCTCTTTTCACAAACCACAACTAGAGTCATTGCATGTGTGTTCTTCTTACAAACCATATCATGAACCACACCCAGTGTCATTGCATGTGTTCTTCTCATAAACCACACATGGATCCACCGGTGTCATTGCATGTCTGCTCTTCGCATTAACCATAGCTAGAGTCATTGCATCTCTATTCTTTTCACAAACCACATATCAACATAGTCATTGCATGTGTGTTCTTCCCATGAACCACACATGGATCCACCGGTGTCATTGCATGTCTACTCTTCTCACAAACCACAGCTAGAGTCATTGCATGTGTGTTCTTCTCACAAACCACATATCACCAGAGTCATTGCATGTGTGTTCTTCCCACAAACCACATATCACCGGTGTCATTGCATGTCTGCTCTTCTCATTAACCACGGCTAGATCCACCTGTGTGATTGGATGCTTGTTCTTTTCATAAAGCGCATATGGATACTAATTAACCTTAGGAGAGCCCTAACCTTAGCGTTAGACCGAGTCTTCTAGAAGGAATGCCCTAACACAGTTGTTCTGCTTGTCGATTGTTACATACCGTCCGATCGGGGCGCTGGGACGATTGGGATGGTTTTCGTGAGATCGATCCGCGAGTAGTCTGTTCTGCGGCATGATTGGCCATGCTTGCTCTGGACAAACTGGCAACACCGGGGGCTCCCCTGTTGCGAGTGTCACGACTCACGAGTTGAGCAGGCCATATCCCAGTGTCACATCCCCATTACTTCTCTTCCTCCCCGTACTTCTCTTCCTTCCCCTCGAAGCCACATTCCCCACTTCACTTCCATCCTGCCGTAGCCCCAAGCCGATGACGCCGCCATCCCAATCCCCTCTCCGGCAGCCACACCCCCCTGCCCTCTCGCCATGGGTTCAAGGGGAGACGAGGAGGAAACGCGTCGTGACGACAGGGACGGTGATTTCGATGTGAGTCATCTCATCTCTATCTCTATCATCCGTGTCCAGTTATCTATTTTTTGAGCCAGATCTACTCCGTTTACTCATGCGCATATGATGTGTTAGGCCAACCAGACGATGTATGACGCCGACTATCACGGTTTAGTGGATGAAGACAGTCCTCTACTATGTAAACATGGATATGTGCCCGCTAAATTTGTAGCATTCGAAGGACGAAACGTAGGCAGGAGGTTTCTACCGTGTCAAGGACATCATGCAATGATGCGAGGCGGAAGTTGCGGTGTTGTCAAATGGGTAGATCTAGAGTGGCCCAAATCGATGCAGAAAACGCTGGACAAACTATGGGAAATGATTGTTGAGTTGAAAGAATCCGCATTCAGCTCACTTCTTGACAGTGTTGAGATGAAGCTATGGGAACCAGTTGACACGACCAAGTATAAGCGAGATCTCATGGGGGTGGAAGACAAGGTTAGCAAAGTCGAGAAGGAGAGGGACGCGGCATTGGCCCTGAAGGCTAAAGCAGAGTAAGAACTGACTCAAGCAAGGAAGGATCTTCACCAGGCCAAAGTCCTACAGTTCACAACTACGAGTATTGACAAGTGCATGAGGAAAGATGCAGAGAAACAATTGAAGCTGTGCAAGGAAGATGCTAAAAGGAAGGAGCAGACGATTCGATCCTTGCTCTCGCAGGAAGATGCGCATAGGGCTAAGATTAGGAAGATCAAGGAGATGTGTGTTAACTAGTTCTATTTAGTTTAAGCCCCGTGCCTTTTTTAAGTTGTAATAGTTGTACTTGTTGACCTAGCGGTCTGAACTATTGGCCCCGGAGTCCTAGGAGTAAAAAAATTGGTCGCCCGTTAATCTGTCTTAACGCTGCATTACTTCCTTTTGTCTGACCAATGCCCCTTAGATATTCTGCCTGTCGCTTCGTCGTCCTCGGGTACAAATAGGAGGCGCCATAGCTTGTCGCTTCGTCGCCCATCCCCTCGCCCTCTCCAATCTCCACCGCGCCGTCCACCCCCTCGCTCCCTCTCCAATCTCCACCGCGCCGCCATGGAGATGCCCTCGCTGAACTTCTACGAGGCGGTGATGTTCTCACACTTCGACATCCTCGCGCCACCGGCCGCGACGGTGCCCCACAGATGGCGCATCAGCTATGCGGGGGTGCCGGTGGCTCCGCTCCTCTTCCCCGGCGGAGCCGTGATGGAGAGCGAAATCGCGGTGCGCCGCCGCCACATGCCCGGATGGAAGAGGGTGCTGCCCCGGTACGCGGCGGCCAGCCCGTACTGGCCGGTGATACGTCCATTTTGCATCACTATTCTATGTCTTAATTCACTATTATTCATTGATATATTTCGTATTGAGAGGCGATACTTATGTTATTTCATCTGTTTTTGCATGGTTGATGACTTTTGGAGCATGGACCGCTGCAGTCAGGATTCTGATGGAAAAGGTGTTGTTTGGAGGCAAAATTCGCGAAGATCAGAAAATCCGGGAAAATATACGAAAATTCTATTTTTCCAGAAGACTCAGGATGCGAGAAGATGGAGTGGAGGTGGGCCACAGGGGGCCACACCACCCCATGGCGCGGGCAGGCCTAGGCCGCGCCTGGGATTGGTGTGGCCGCCCTAGCCTACTCCAGCCTCTCCCCTCTAGCGTATATCATCCCTATGAAACCCTAAGACTTGGGAGCGACCACAGAAAGATTCTGCCGCCTCTGTGGGGCGGAAAACACCGAGAAAAAAAGATCTCTCCAGCAGACAGATTTCTGCTGGGGGAATTCCTGCTCGGAGAGGGGAGATCGTCTCCATCAACACCACCATGAAGCTGGACTTCATCGGGATCATCATCATCATCATCACCATCATCATCATCAACACCCTCATCACCATCTCCATATTGATGTAACAATTGAGTTGAATCTTGCATAGTTCATAGGGGAAACTTTCCCGGTGTTGATTACTCTTTGTAGTTGATGCTATTGAGTGAACCGTTGAATTATTGTTTATTTTCAGATTGTTATACATCATTATTCCATCTCTGATCATGATCCATATGATGTCTTGTGAGTAGTTCGTTTTGTTCTTGAGGACATGGGAGAAGTCTTGTTGTTAGTAGTGGAGTTGCGTTGACAAAGATTCAATAGATTGTTATTTTAGTTGTGGTGTACTTCTTCTAGTGGTGTCATGTGAACGTCGACTACATGACACTTCACCTATATGGGCCTAGGGGAATGCATTGTGTATTTGGCTACTAATCGTAGGGGTTGCCAGAGTGACAGAAACCTGAACCCCCGTTAGGAAACCATTGCACAAGGGACGTAAGGGTCTTAGAGTTTAAAGCTGTGGTTAGGTTTCTACCTTAATTACTTTCTTGTACTTACGGATGTTTGCAAGGGGTATAATCACAAGTATGTATTAGTCTTGGATGGGGCGGTACATTAGCACAGGTTCACCCACACAACACTTAGCAAGCTAGAGAAGATTAATCAGCTATATGAAGCGAAAGCACTTGACAGTCTTCCCATGTGTCCTCGAGAACGTTTGGTCATCTATAGAAATACAACCGACTTGTCCTTTGCTGCATAAAGGATTGGGCCACTTGCTGCATTTATTCTTACTGTCTTTTATTTACTCGTACTTTGATTACTTGCTTTATCGAAAACCCCTAAAAATCCGTTTGCTAAGTATTTGTAGAGAATTCATGATCCATACCACTAGCCAGCACCTTCTGCTCCTCATTGGGTTCGACACTCTTACTTATCGAAAATACTGCGATACACCCCCTATACTTGTGGGTCATCAATAATATTTTCTGGCGCCGTTGCCGGGGAGTGAAGCACTATTGGAGAGTGGAACTGGTAAAGGAAACTTCTACTGTGAGTATTGTTTACTTCTGCTAGTTGCTTTATTTTTGTTATGGATAATTCGCTGAGTTTCTTATTTGGTAATGCTACTACCACTGCTAAAGTAGTTGTTGGGGGGATACCCCCGGGTAGGGTCACGCCGTGGTATAAAAGCCGAGTTAGCCGAGGTTCGGCAAGGCCAAAGCTGATGCTGGCCGGGTCACCTAAAGGCAGGCCGAATCACGGGGTAACCTGGACCAGGGGCGTTCGCCTGACTAAGTCTCAACCGACTTAAGGAGTAAGTCGGAGGTGTTTGTTTTATTTTGTATGCAGGAACGGGTGTGGCCGGATCAGCTATAATCCGGGTCACGTCTATCTTCTAAGAGAAGGAAGGAATCTCGCTGGTCAAAAGAAGCCCCGATATGCACTACCTGAGCGAAGCAAGCAAGGACAGGACCACCGGGGCGTGGCCGACAAGGGTGACGACGCCCATGTCGGCTGACGCGGGCGAAGCAGAGGCTCACGTAGCCTCTGCATGTGTGACGCGGGGGAAAATCACCCTGGTCGGCTTACTACTTTGGGGGGAAGCATATTCTTAGGAATATGCTTCCACGTATGCCCTAGGCAGAGACCGAGCTCCCTCTATAAAAGAGGGGCTAGGGTTTCACTAGAAGGGGTTGGTTTTTCTGCTGTTCCGTTTTGGCTAGGGTTTTAGGTGTGATCTCTGGGTGAGAGTAAGAGAGCTCCTTCTTCCTCCTCTCGCCAATACAACTCTAGGAGCACTTGTAATCTTGGTAACAGAGCTATACAAACAACTGTGTGGAGAATCACTTCACTATCCCTCCCTGGATTCCCCTAGCGTGTATTAGTCCCCACCTTTAGCCTATCCATGGCATCTGCCATGACACCACCACGACAGTTGGGGCCCACCGTGGGGCTAGCGGCACTAGCAGGGGTCAAGATCCAGACGGGAAACATCATCGGCACCGGTGAACGCATCGTCTCCGGGCTCGTTCAGCGCTTTGGAGCGCTGGATTTCGTCAGCGACAATGCTGGCTGCTTCGGCACGAGTCCTCTTCCGTGCAACGGCCTCTTCGTCAGGCTCGGCGCGCACAAGATCTACGTTGTTGTTGACGTGTCGTGTGTTCATCCGCGTCACGTCGTCGAGGCGGGGGAGCCACCCCTCACCGTGGTTCCCGGAACGCGTATCGCTCGCTCCCAGGACCATGCAGAGGTGATGATGACTGTGCCAGGTGCGGGCGCGAGCAAGGATACGGCGCCAGATCCGGAGGTAACGCCTAAGGCGCCGAGGAAAGGTAGAGGTCCTCAACTTGAGAGGCCATATAACGTGTTGAGGGAAGTAATGGATAGCTTGGCAAACCCTGTAGTAGCAGCAGTAGATCCGGCTCGAGCACAGGCCGAGCTGGAAGAAACTAGGCAGAAAATACTAGAGGGCGCAAAAAAGATAGCCGCGGCACAGCAGTCGTTGAATATGACGCTACGTGAGTACGCAAAGGCGAACAAGGTTGACGCCGTGAAAGTAAAGGGAAGAAATCTCATGAGCGAGATGAACAGAGAGGGTGATATTGGAATTGAGGAATCAGAAAACTGTTTGTCCGTGGGGCTGCCGAGGTATAGTACCCCGGCCAAGAACCTCAGAGCAGCGGATGCAGCTGCGTCCGAGTTAGAGGGTCTGACGGGTGAAGCCCGTCAAAGACAACAGGATAGGGTTAATGAGCTGGTTCGGATCGCGAACAGGCAAAACGAGGAACTACTCAGAGCTAACCCAGAGAGAGCTGGAGCCTCCAAGATCGTCCATTCGGTGGTGGGTAACCCGGAGAAATCCGCTGGAGCCGCATCGTCTCCTCATGGTGGTCCAAGGAGAGAAGAGGTAGTAACCTCGGCCAGACGGAACAAACAAATCGTCCCCTATGACCCAACGCGGGCAGGGAAAGGAAAAGAAGCTCAGAAAAATGAAGATCGACGGAGTGTGAGCCGAGGTGAAGCTGGCCGAGGTAACCGCGACCAAGGCAACGCCGGTCAAGGGAACATTGTTAACGGCAATGCCGGACAGCGAAACTCGGCTGGAGCAGGACAACCGCAGCAGCGGAATATACCAAGGCAAGAGCAAAGTGTCGGCCGAGGTATGCAACAGAAAGGCGCTCCACGAGAGCAAGACATGTATAATGATGGAGACTCGGAAATGGCAAACGCGGGATACCCAAGGCCGGACTATCATGTGATAGGGTCAAGATTGGGAAGCAGGGATTTGATGCCGGATGATGCTAGGTTGAAACTGGATCAACTGTATAGGTCGGAACAAATTGAATGTCAAGGTCCACCGGGTCCAGCATGTTTTGGACCCCGGATCATGAAGGAGCCATCGGTACCCAACTTCCAGCTACCCAGGGGCATGAAGACGTATGACGGCAGTACAAAGCCAGAGGATTGGCTGATAAATTATGCTACAGCTGTGAAAATTGCCACTGGCAACCTGAGATGGGCTGTACGATATGTACCCCAGATGTTGGAAGGACCGGCAAGGGTATGGCTGAACAATTTGCCACCAGGAAGCATCAACTGCTGGATAGATTTCGAGGAAATGTTCATCAACAATTTTTCGAGTACGTATCAGAGGCGAAATAGGCCACAGACCCTAGATATGTGCAAGCAAAGGCCAAATGAGACGGATCGGGAGTTTTTAACCTGGTGGTGCACTGTGAGAAACTCGTGTGAGGGTGTGATAGAATCACAGGCCATAGCATGGTTTGCACAAGGGTGCAGATATGCAAGCGAGCTGTGGCAGAAGTTGCAAAGGAAAATGCCAACTATGTTGGCAGAGATGATACGGATTGCAGATTCGTATGCGTTGGGTGATCCGACTCAACCTAGACTCGTATCAAACGAGTCAAACGATGAGTACTATCAGAGAGATGGGGCCGGATCATCCCGGAGGAATGAGTACAGAGGAAAAAGGAGAGATGATAGACCGGATCATCAATACGGTTCGCATCAAGTTGCAACTGTGAATCAATATCAGCCCGGAGCAGGGGGCAGTCAACGCCAAAAAACTGGAGGGCAGTGGACCCCGAGAAACAATGGCAAGAAGACTTGGACACCAGAGCAAAAGAAGCAGTGGCAAGAAAGGAAAGACCGTCCAAGGTATACTTATGAGTCGATGTTGGACCAGCCGTGTAAGTTTCACACGCCAAATCCGAATAACCCATCGGGTCATACGACGAGGCAATGTGAGTGGATGCGCAAGATTGAACAAGGTGGTTCGGGGAATGCTCAGGCACCCCGGAATGATCAGCCTCGGCAGGAGTTACCCCGGCAGCAATTGCTCTCCGGAGCGAACACGCAACAGCTAATGTTGCCTCCCCCTCCGCCGAGGTATGATAACAATGAGAGAAGAGATGCAGTGCATCAAGTAGAAAATCAGCATCATCTAGATCAGAGATACCCCGGAAATGAGGGGAGAAACGAGTACAGAGAGCACCATCAGAGCTATTGTGTGTTCACCACTGAGGAAACAGATAGAAAGAGCTTGCAGCGTAGGCATATGGAGGTAAATGCAGTAATGCCTGTAGTGACGAGGTACATGCCTTGGTCCGATCAGGAAATCACCTGGAGCATCAGGGATCATCCCAAGCTCATGCCAAGCCCTGGTTCGTATGCGTCGGTGCTGGATCCGACACTCATTGGACCTAGCATTAACGTAAGGTTCTCAAAGGTGTTGATCGACAATGGCAGTAGCATTAACATCATGTATGCGGACACAATGCGCAAGTTGGGTATCTCGGAGAACATGCTGCAGGCCACGAGGACAACTTTCCATGGTATTGTGCCCGGCATTTCTTGTGAGCCCATAGGCAAGGTCCGGGTTGACGTCTTGTTCGGCACAAGGGATAACTGCCGAACCGAAAATTTGGAGTTCGAGGTGGTGAACTTGGAAAGTGCCTACCACGCATTACTCGGAAGGCCAGCCCTGAATAAGTTCATGGCAAGATGTCACGTTAGCTACTTGAAGATGAAGTTGCCCGGACCAAACGGGGTGATTACCATTGTAGGGGATTTCCGACGTTCCATGGAGTGTGCGTCAGCCGGGTCAAACTTAGCCGAGTCACTTGTGATTGCGCAGGAAAAAAGGAAAATTCAAGAGGTGGCGGCATTGGCTCAGTCCGCGCAGTAGTATATGCCGGCGCTGAGTAACCCGCATGGAAGTGTCTCCTTCCAGGCCACGAAAGATACCAAGAAGGTTCCTGTTGATGACATGTTCCTAGAGCGCACCGTAACAATTGGCGCCGGGTTAAGTGATAAATAGGAAAGCAAGCTCGTCAGCTTCCTCCGTGAGAATCGGGACATTTTTGCTTGGTCCACACAGGACTTGCAAGGTGTTCCGAGGGAGTTGGCCGAGCACTCTTTGAATGTGAGACCCGGAGCTAAGCCGGTGAAGCAACCTCTCCGCCGCTTCGCCAAAGATAGGAGGAAAGTCATTGCGGATGAGATAGCTCGATTGCTAGCTGCAAGATTTATCATGGAAGTTCTTTACCCGGATTGGCTGTCTAATCCGGTGCTGGTGGAAAAGAAGAAGGATGACCCGAACGTGGCAGTGGTTTGGCGCATGTGTATTGATTACACAAACCTGAACAAGGCGTGTCCAAAAGATCCATTTCCGCTGCCAAAAATAGATCAGGTCATAGACTCAACCGCTGGATGTGAATTGTTGTCATTCATTGATGCATATTTTGGTTTCCACCAGATACCTCTGAATCCGGATGATCAAATAAAGACTGTGTTTATTACCCCGTATGGGGCTTATTGCTATCGCACTATGCCATTCGGTTTACGTGATGCAGGGGCAACGTACCAAAGATGTATGCAAAAATGTTTGCACGACCAAATAGGTCAAAATGTACAGGTGTACGTGGATGATGTGGTTATCAAGACCAAGGAAAGCAAAACGCTCCTTGACGATATCAGCAAACGTTTGCAAATCTAAGGAGGTTCCGGATGAAACTTAACCCGGAAAAATGCACCTTCGGTGTCCCGGCTGGAAAATTGCTTGGTTTTCTTGTTTCCAGCCGAGGTATCGAGGTTAATCCAACCAAAATCCGGGCCATCGAACGAATGGAACTGCCAAAGTGTCTTAACGATGTCCAGAAGTTCACAGGTTGCCTGGCCTCGTTAAGTCGGTTTGTATGTCGGTTGGGAGAGAAGGCATTGCCTCTTTACCAACTCATGAAAAAGTCGGATAAGTTTGTTTGGACGCCGCAGGCCATCAAATCTCAAGTTGTGGCGGACTTTTTCGTGGATTGGGCCGAGGTGCAATACGAACCGCCACTCCCAGATCCGAACTATTGGCGAATGCACTTTGACGAATCAAAAACCAAAACCAGGCTAGGTGCCGGAGTTGTACTCACGTCGCCAAAGAAGGACCAGTTGAAATATGTGTTGCAGATCCATTTCGCGGTATCAAACAATGTCGCTGAGTATGAAGCACTTGTGCATGGGCTCAAGGTGGCAAAAGAGATTAGGATACGTCAGATCGTATGCTTTGGCGACTCGGATTTGGTGGTGCAGCAAGTGTCGGGAGTGTGGGACGCCCTGGATCCAAACATGGCGCTGTACAGATTTCATGTGCAGAAGATATCTGGTTACTTTGAGGGATGCGAATTTTACCATGTACCCCGAGTGGAAAATGAGGCTACCGACATGCTGTCGAAGCTCGGGTCAACCCGATAGGAAGTTCCACTGGGCGTAGCGTTAGAGCACCTCAAGAAACCATCCATTAGGCCCTCACCAGAAACCGACTCAATCTATGTCCCGGAGGACACAGAATCCAGAGCTGTGCCCATGGACATTGACATGGGAAGTGGTGCGCGAAACCCGCGGACTGCCTCGGCAAACCTGGGGGCTGCTTCATTGAACCCGGGGACTACTCCACAAGACCCGGGGACTACACAGCGTGATCCGGTAGAAGTTATGCCGGTGGATCAGACGGAGATTGATGAGGATGTGTTCCCTGTGCGAGCAATACCAACTTGGGCACTACCTATATTTCAATTCCTGAAAGATGGAATGTTACCCACTGAGGAAGTGCTGTCCAGGCAAACACAGAGGAGGGAAAAGGCCTACACAATCATCAATTCCGAACTATACAAAAGAAGTGTGACCAATGTCCTCCAGCGATGTGTTGACCCAGAAGAAGGACTTGAAATCATCCGAGATATACATCAGGGGGAATGGGGGCATCATGCCTCATCCCGAGCCTTGGTAGCAAAAGCTTTCCGACACGGATTCTACTGGCCAAGTGCCTTAGAGCAAGCAGAAGATCTGGTAAGAAAATGTAATGGTTGTCAGAGGTATGCTACCAAGACACATATGCCAATGTCGGAACTCAAGACCATACCAATCACTTGGCCGTTTGCCGTATGGTGCTTGGATATGGTTGGCCCGTTCAAACTAGCAAGGGGAAATATGACTCACATTCTGGTAATGGTGGACAAGTTTACCAAGTGGATTGAAGTAAAGCCTATAAGAAAATGTGATGGAGCTACGGCCGTAACGTTTCTCAAAGATATCATCTTGAGATACGGTTATCCTCACAGTATCATAACTGATAATGGCACAAACTTTGCGGAAGGAGCATTTGCGTGTTTTTGCCAGGATAAGAAGATCCGGCTGGACGTAGCCTCGGTAGCCCACCCCGCATCGAACGGACAAGTGGAAAGATCCAACGGATTCGTATTATCCAGGATAAAACCCCGGCTCATTGAGCCACTGCAAAGATCAGCGGGGTGCTGGATAGAAGAACTACTAGCGGTACTGTGGAGTTTAAGAACAACTCCGAATCGATCAACAGGCTATACGCCGTTTTTTCTGGTATATGGGGCAGAAGCTATGTTACCAACCGACATAGAGCAAGATTCGCCTAGGGTCATCCAATACACAGAAGCCGAAGTGCAAGGAGCCCGGCAAAATGATGTTGATCTGCTGGAAGAAGCGAGAGAACTGGCATTGTCCAGATCCGCCATATATCAGCAAAATCTCCGACGCTATCATAGCCGGAAAGTATGCCCCCGAGTATTTCGGGAAGGCGATCTGGTGCTCCGGTTGGTACAACGTACTGCTGGCATGCATAAGTTATCCCCCCCATGGGAAGGGCCGTTCATCGTGAGCAAGGCATTGCATAATGATTCTTATTATCTTATAGATGCAAAGCCACAGGAAAAGAACAAGGCGGACAGGTCCGGAGAAGAATCCAAGCGACCATGGAATATAGCTCTACTCCGTCCTTTCTACACTTAGCTAAGAAGTGTATGTATCCGAGTCATCTCATATGTCGGTATGTATGTCGGCAATGAGCTTATCAATGAAATGTTGGCACCTCGAGCAGTAACTCGGGGACTTCCTTAATAATGTTTGTTGTTTTTTGCGCGTCAGTTGGAATAAGTTATTCTACTTAACTCGGATTAGTAATGTGTGAGCACCAAGAACCCAACTCTTTGACTTGCTGCTGTCCAACAAGAATTGGCTTCATGGCAAGCAAGAGAACAAGTTTTGAATTGCGTAGCACATGAGAAACGACTAAGGAAGAGAATTTATTCGAGCCGACGTTTGTTTGTTGGACTAACCCTGTATTTATTTTCAAGTTATTATGCAGTTTTATTTTTGAGCTAAGTCTAAAAGTTTCCCAGTATTGTTAAGACAACTTTTGAAGCTCGGATTCGTAAGTCATAAAACCGAATCAAGGTAGACACGAACCGAGCCAAGAGATTGAACGAACAAGAAAAAGAAACTCGGGGACTACGCCCAAGTTAATCCGGCATAAGAACTTAGTAGCAAAATATCACATGTGTTTGGAATACAACTCCACCCGGCATACCGGGGATCTGATAAATTTTCGAGTTTTTTCGCTCAAGGAGCAGCAGGAGGAAGTTCGGCATCATCTTCGCCGCCTTCAATATCCGAGGCGTCATCTTCTCCTTCACCGTCCGAGCTATCCTCATCATTCTCAACCTCTTCGTCCGTAGCGGCTTCTAGGAAGCTCGGCCCCTCAACCCATTCATGAATGGGAGCGTATTCGATGAGGCTATGGGCGCAAGCCTGGCGCCGAGCTACCCACTCCGGGTCATTGGTCCATCTGGATCCTATGCGCAGACGTGTCAGGAGGTTGAGATCGATCTTCTCATACCACGTGAGTATGTGGTGAAGAATGGTATCAGCTGCGGCACGTCCAGCGGACTCTCTCCAGAGGTCAAGCTGAGTCTCGGTTTCCATTAACTTCTCAATGAGAAGTGCGGTGGTCTCCGGGGCTTCTTCGCCGGGCCAGAACATGTTAAAGATGCGAGCTGCAGCGCCGAGGATGTCCTTGCCGTAATTTTTGATGAGCTCCACGCGAGATGACAAGCTGACCAACATGTCCTCCAGGTCATAAGGAATCCCTTCACCATCAGGAGCGGCCGGAGTACCCCTTTGTCGATGGAAGTTGGCAACTACTACGCTCGCAATAGGAGTGCCCTCTAGAAATTTTCCTGGAAATGAGGCAAAGGAGGAGGGTCAAGAAAAGACATATGAAGTAACCCGGAGAAGTAGGTCGAAAAAGGGAAAGGAACTTACGTGATATATGACTGAGGATCCGGGTCAACTCCTTGGTGCAGTCATCACGTCTCTTCCGAAGCTGCTCGAGCTCAGCGTTCGCCGACCCAAGCTGGATGCCGGACTCCTTGAGAAGATCCTGGTCCTTGGCGATCTGGAGGCTGAGGCGCTTGCGCTCTTCTGTGTAATTCTGACCAGCCTTTTGAAGTTCGGATTGGTGCTGGGCCTTCATCTTCTCCATCTCAGCCTTGAGCCTGGCAATCTCATCGTCCTTGCTCCGGAGGAGGGTGAGCTCGTCATCTTTCTTCTTAAGCTCGGCTTGGTGCTGCCCTGCTTGTTCGAGAAAATGCAGCATCATATCAGGCACGGGCACACTATCTTCAAGCGATGCTGAAATAGTGTGTTGGCCCGGCAGAGCCGAGGTATGAGTGTTTGCCGAGCCAAGGAGAAAAGGAAGTGGAAAGCACGGCAAGGTCGGACAGAAATGACTTACCCTTGATCTGCTCCAGATTTTTCCGCATAATAATGTTCTCAGCTTCCACCCTAGCTGGGGAAACCGAATGATGAGATTAGTTCGGCAAAGGAAGATGAAGAAAAATGAAGAAGCGCTAAGGAAGAAATTTACCCCTTTTCTCGTATTCCGCAATAAGTGTAGCCTGCTTTGCATGTAGCATCTTGTGGGTATCCAACAAGCGTTGGAATTCAGCACTCCGGCGATTGGTGGTCACCTAAAAGGGATACAGAAACACAAGTTAGCTCGATGCATATTCGAAGTGTACTAAAATCCAGGCCAAGTGGAACTTAACCCGGCTCTAGGTGTGTGCATATTCGAAGTGTACTAAAATCCGAGCCAAGTGGAACTTAACCCGGCTCTAGGTGTGTGCATATTCGAAGTGTACTAAAATCCGGGCCAAGTGGAACTTAACCCGGCTCTAGGTGTGTGCATATTCGAAGTGTACTAAAATCCGGGCCAAGTGGAACTTAACTCGGCTCTAGGTGTGTGCATATTCGAAGTGTACTAAAATCCGGGCCAAGTGGAACTTAACTCGGCTCTAGGTGTGTGCATATTCAAAGTGTACTAAAATCCGGGTCAAGTGGAACTTAACCCGGCTCTAGGTGTGTGCATATTCGAAGTGTACTAAAATCCGGGCCAAGTGGAACTTAACCCGGCTCTAGGTGTGTGCATATTCGAACTTCTCATGGAGCTACGTTAGTTTTCTAAAGAGCATCCGGCCGAGTAACAAGTTACTCCCCCGGAGGCTCGGGGACTAATGGTTATTATCTACAGCATGTAAAGGGGAAGCGACGTACCTCCATCATCCGCCCAGCGAGGTTAATTGCCTTTGCGGCTGTGTTCATCTGGGCGGAAAACTCGGCGGGGCCGAACTTCTCCAGGAGATCAGCGTCTTGAACTACCTCTGCCTTATTCCAATTCATGACAAATTCAATCAAGCTCGGAGGGTACCGTTCACCGATGGGCATATGGGGCGCCACCAAGCCCTTCGCGTGTGCTTCTTTCCTTTCAATCAAGGCAAGGGCTGGGCTGGTGTGCAGAACCATATGCTGTGCATCAGTTGGCTCGGCAGGGGCGTCCTTCGCTGCTGGAGCTTTCTTGGGAAGCATTGATGCGAGGGTACGCTGCCCAACCTCGACGAATGTTGGCTTGGTAGCGTCTGGAGCCTTCTTGCCCTTGGCTTGCTAGGAAGAGGAAGTCGTCGCAGCGGATTTCCCCTTAGGAGCGGCCGGGGTAGTTCCTCGCCGGGGTTGAGAAGACTCGGACGAGGCAGAGGAGCTAGGCGCTGGTGCTCTTGTTGCTGGACTTGGTGCCGCTGCTGATGTTTTTGCAGCCGGAGTTGGTGCTGATGCCGGAGTTCGTATTGGTGCTGGTCTGGTTGTTGGTACTGGTGCTGGAGCCGAGGTAGCCTCAGTGGCTGCTGGTTGCGGTGATGCCGAAGTGGTGGATGCCGTCGCCTCGGTCGGGCCGGTCTCCCCTGCTCGAAGGTTACCCTCCTCTTGCCGAGGTGGAGCAGAACCCGGAGCGGCCGTAGAATTCTCTGGAATAGGGCTCAGCGGACGTGACTCATCGTCGCGACGGGGAGAAGGGCTAGGTCGGAGAGGTGAAGAGATGCTAGATCCATTTTGAGGGACCTCCACCGGAGCCCTGCAAAATCAAATAATGTCAGAAGAAAAATTACAACGATGTAAGGAAGAGCAAGTTATAGAAGGAAGAATGACTTACGCATCCGAGGTTTGGGCCTCCTTGGGTTTTCGAGCCCTTCATGCTAGGGCCTTGCTTGCTGGCTTGGAGGCAGTCTTGTCCCTGGACTTCTTTCGCCTTTTAGCGGGCTGAGAAGGTCTGGAGGAAGAACTTGGAGCAGCCCCGCGCTTCTTCTTCGGTGCCACCGGAACAGGTTCGCTCGTAGCGTGGGGAGGATCCTCGTGGATGTGACCACCGGGGTGAGCTGATGACGGAAAAGCAAAAGAAAGGGGGACAGCCTCAACAGGTTCAATCACCTCGACATCCGAGTCATCTTCATCATCAGGCCAATCTCTAATAGAAGAGGATTTACCCATGGGTCGTTTTGTGGCGTCGGTCATCAGGAGGAACATCTCCTGGTCCGGCTCTTCCTCATCCGGAGTCTCTCGGTCCGGCGCCCACTTAAGGGTCGGATCGGTGCCGTCCTCGAGGGTCTGCTGAAGAAATTGCTGAGGAAAGGAATGAACAAAAGAGTCAAAAATGCAACAATAACTGACATGTAATTAGTCCAGAGTAAGTTCGCAACATGAAGCTTACCACGGGAGGAAGCCTATCACGGCAATAATGCTCAATCCCCCAAGTCCACTCGGAGGAGAAGTCCTTGTGGGGGGGGGTGAAGAGAGCCTTAACCCGGCGATATATCTCCGTGTTGCTCAGCTCGAAGGATGAGGTCCGGTTGGGATCGCGGCCAAAGCTCATGTGGCACACCTTGTGGGTGCGCTTCTGGAGGGGGGAAATTCGGTTACGCACGAAAGTGATCATACCATCCTCGTTGCGTAGCCCGAGCTTCTTCAGCTCCGCAAACCTTTTGTTGACCTGGTTGGCTAAGGCCGTGGGCTTCTTGGGAACGGCGTCCCACAGATCCGGGTGAGGTGGACCCGGAGTATAGGGGAGCAGCCGGATTAAGTCTTTGGTGCCTGTGTTCCGGACGTAAAAGAAAGTCCGGGCCCACCCTTTGCAGGACTCTAACCCGGTGACCCGGGGGAAAACGGAAAACCTCTGGGGTGAGATGGAAGACGCTCCTAATTGAGTGAGCTGCTTGTCCTCCGGATCGGTGTGGATGTTTGGGATGACGTTGCGATGAAGGCCGAAAAAACGGATCCCTAGCTCCTTCGTGGGCCACAGTCCGGCGTAGCCTTCGATCGTAGAAGCAAAGGCAGAAAGAGAAGTGATGGCGTTGGCTGGAAGATGGTGTGGCTAGAGTTGGTAGGTACTGAGCCAGTCCCGGAAAAAGTCGCTCACCGACAACCCAAAGCCCCGTTGGAAGTGGGACAAGAACACGACATATTCACCCGGATTGGGTGAGGGGGCCAATTCGGAGGAAGCAAGGCGAGCCGCAACGCCGGCGGGGATGCGCCTGGTGCGGTAGAGCCAGTCCAGGTCATCTTTGCAGACCCAGGACCCGGCCCACGCACCGCGGTCCGCCGCCGCGCTGTCCTCCTCCATCTCCTGCTCAGCGACGATGAGCTCCTCTTCCGTCATCTGGTCTTCGCTGCCCTTGCTGGCGCTAGCGGCGGTGGGGGGCAGAGGCCTGGATTGGCGAGGACCCTTGGCGAGAGAGTTGCGTAGCGGTGGCTGCGATGCAGAAGTGTGAGGGAAAAGCGCGGCGGCGACGCTGCTATTTGGAGCACTGGCGGCGGCGCGGTCGCGAGGAAGACGAAAGAGAAGAGCAACGGGCAGAGGGGCGCGGAAGGAGAAAAGTCCTAAGGGATGCGCCCCTCCGCTATTTAACCACTCCCTCAAGGGGTGAGTGGGATCGCATCCTGCGGATCGGCCACACGCAGTGGCCGTGTATCACCTGCCCAGACCAATCAGTGGGGAGCCACACGGAGGGCCACAGAGCGGAGATGATCCCGTGACGTGACACTGTGATGTGATAAACGAGTAGGCAGGCATGACGTGACCCGCGCACAGTGATAACTGACAATTACTGCGGCGGTTATTGTGCAGGCCCTTAAAATAAGACAACATAATGATTACCCTTCACATGGGTTGGCGTACGAGAGAAGGAAACAAGACCCGGATGGAACTGTGGTAACCCGGCCAGCAAGTGAAAACTTGGAATGTGCGGAGGGAAAGTAAAACCAGGAGGTCCGAGTTAGAGTGGTAACCCGGCCGGCAAGTGAAAACTTGGAATGTGCGAAGGGAACGTAAATCCATATAATCTGAGGTAAAGAGGTAACTCAGCAATAACGACCGGAGCACAGAATTGAACCTGATGTGGCCTTAGCGGCCAAGGCAGCTAAGACCGCACCAGCTTCGGGGACTAATGTTGGGGGGATACCCCGGGTAGGGTCACGCCGTGATATAAAAGCCGAGTTAGCCGAGGTTCGGCAAGGCCAAAGCTGATGCTCGTCGGGTCACCTAAAGGCAGACCAAATCACGGGGTAACCCGGAACAGGGGGCGTTTGCCTGACTAAGTCTCAACCGACTTAAGGAGTAAGTCGGAGGTGTTTGTTTTATTTTGTATGCAGGAACGGGTGTGGCCGGATCAGCTATAATCCGGGTCACGTCTATCTTCTAAGAGAAGAAAGGAATCTCGCTGGTCAAAAGAAGCCCCGGTACGCACTACCTGAGCGAAGCAAACAAGGACAGGACCATCGGGGCGTGGCCGACAAGGGTGACGACGCCCATGTCGGCTGACGCGGGCCCCGCAGAGGCTCATGTAGCCTCTGCATATGTGATGCGGGGGAAAGCACCCCGGTCGGCTTACTACTTTGGGGGGAAGCATATTCTTAGTAATATGCTTCCACGTATGCCCTAGGCAGAGACCGAGCTCCCTCTATAAAAGAGGGGCTAGGGTTTCAGTAGAAGGGGTTGATTTTTCTGCTGTTCCGTTTTGGCTAGGGTTTTAGGTGTGATCTCTGGGTGAGAGTAAGAGAGCTCCTTCTTCCTCCTCTCGCCAATACAACTCTAGGAGCACTTGTAATCTTGGTAACAGAGCTATACATACAACTGTGTGGAGAATCACTTCACTATCCCTCCCTGGATTCCCCTAGCGTGTATTAGTCCCCACCTTTAGCCTATCCATGGCATCTGCCATGACACCACCACGACAGTAGTAGAGAAGCCACCACCTGCTAAGAATGATGTTTTCAAAATACCTACAAGAATTATTGATCGTGTTATGGATAACTACTATGTTGGGGATGGAATTGTCCATCCCGGTGATCATTTACTCTTTATACACGAATTATGCGGGTTGTTCAAGTGTGCAGGTATTACTACAGATCAAGTTAAGAAGAAGTTATTCTCATTATCACTGAAAGGAAGAGCTGATGAATGGTATAAGCTGCTGAAGAATGGTCGAGCTCTGGAATGGGAGGAAATAGTGCCTCTCTTTTATTCAAAGTTTTATCCTCCTAGTGAGATTCATAAAGATCGGAATCAAATATACAACTTTTGGCCTCTTGATGGAGAGAGTACAGCTCAAGCTTGGGGGAGATTGAAGTTACTAATGCTCAAATGTCCCATTCATGAGCTTCCCAACAATATTATTATCAATAACTTTTATGCAAGGCTCCCTCTACATGATAAAGATTTATTGGATGCTTCTTGTGCTGGATCATTCACTCGCATGGAAGAAGAAGCTAAATGGGACCTTCTGGACCGTATTCAAGACAATGTTGAAGCTTGGGAGAATGATAAAGGTAGAAAGTCAGGTATAAATTATGATTATGAATGCATTGAATCTTTTATGGGAACCGATGACTTTCAAAATATTAGTAATATTTGTGGTCTTGATTGCAAGTTATTACAAATTGCTTTAGAGCTTTTTCTTCCTATATCGAAATTCCATAAAGGGGATGGAACAAATACCATGCACCTTACAAAGATATTGTTGACTATGCTCCTATTGGAAGTGCTGAGTATTGCATTATTGACCCCATCTTACCTGAACCTTATATCGAGAAGATTCCCTTCCCCGAAAAGGTAAGGGACCATCCTATGATCACTAATGTAATCATCAAAAGTGAAAAAAGAACTGTAAAACCTGATGAACAAATAAACATTGAACCTGTGGTAGCAATTGTGAAAGACCTTGTCACTAAAAGCGTAGAAGATGGGCACATAGTCTTTTGTGAGGATGCTTCTAATATTGTTTCACATCCCAATAGAACTAAAAAGGCTAGTGTTCTTGTGCTTTCTGTTAGAATTGGCGATCATTGCTATTATGGTTTATGTGATATTGGTGTAAGTTCTAGTGCTATTCCTTATGAGCTTTACAGAGAAATTATGCATGAAATCAGTCCTTGCGAGTTGGAAGAGATTGATGTGGTTATTCCCCTTGCTAATAGAGATACCATCTCTCCAATTGGTATTGTGCGAGACGTGGAAGTTTTTTGTGGTAAGATTAAGTACCCTGCTGATTTTCTAGTACTTGGTTCGGCTGCTAGTAAAACCTACCATATCATATTTGGTAGACCTTTCTTGAGTACTTGTGGAGCTATTATTGATTGCAAGAGGGAGAAAATCTTGACTAAGTTTGATGGGGAATCTTATGAGTTTAATTTTTCGAAATTTTCTAAAGAACCTTGCGAAGAGGAAACCCATAATGAGGATTTTAGGGTTGAACAACTTGCTTCTATTTCTCTTGCTCCTAACAATGCTTTGCAGCAATTTATGGAGGATCATGAAAGTGAAATCTTCATGGACGAAAGGAATGAGATTGACAGGATTCTCCGTGATCAACCTATGATGCTTAAGCACGACTTGCCTATAGAAGACTTGGGTACCACGATGCCACCTAAAAAGGATCCGGTTTTCGATCTAAAACCTCTCACTAATCTTCTTCAAAAAGATGTACCTTTTGTTTTTGATGATGATTGTAGTGAAGCTTTTGAAACTCTTAAGAAGGCTTTAACTACAGCCCCTATTGTTCAACCACCTGATTGGAGTTTACCCTTTGAAATAATGTGTGATGCTAGTGATTTTGCTATAGGGGCTGTCCTTGGGCAACGTATTGATAAAAAGTTAAACGTTATCCATTATGCTAGTAAGACTTTAGACGCTACTCAAAGGAATTATGCCACTACTGAAAAGGAATTTCTAGCTGTTGTTTTTGCCTGTGATAAGTTTAGGCCCTATATTGTGGACTCAAAAGTAATTATTCATACTGATCATGCTGCTATTAAATATCTTATGACGAAGAAGGACGCTAAGCCTAGGCTTATTAGATGGGTACTGCTTTTACAAGAGTTTGATCTACATATAGTAGATAGAAAGGGTGCTGAAAATCCTGTAGCTGATAATTTATCTAGTTTGGAAAACATCTCTTTTGACCCTATGCATGTTAATGATAGTTTCCCGAATGAACAGTTAGCTGCAGTGGGAGTGAGCTTGCGAGGAAGCCCTTGGTATGCTGATTATGCTAACTTTATTGTCTCCAAGTATTTGCCTCAGACTTTTACAGCTCAGCAAAGAAGGAAGTTCTTCTATGATCTGAGAGATTATTTTTGGGATGACCCACACTTATATAAAGAAGGAGTTGATGGTATTATGCGAAGATGTGTTCCAGAATATGAACAAAAAGATATATTGCGCAAATGCCATGGTAGTGCCTATGGAGGACATCATGTAGGAGATAGAACTGCACAAAAGGTATTACAATCAGGTTTCTACTGGCCTACCCTTTTTAAAGATGCAAGAAAATTTGTTTTATCTTGTGATGAATGTCAACGTGTTGGTAATATTTCTAGACGCAATGAAATGCCTATGAACTACTCTCTAGTTATTGAACCTTTTGATTGTTGGGGATTTGACTTTATGGGTCCTTTCCCTCCTTCGAAAGGCTATACTCATATTCTTGTTGCCGTATATTATGTTACTAAGTGGGTAGAAGCCATTCCTACGAAAAGTGCTGACGGGGAAACCTCTCTAAAAATGCTTAAGGATGTTATCTTCCCTAGGTTTGGAGTGCCTAGGTATCTCATGACTGATGGGGGTTCTCATTTCATTCATGGCGGTTTTAGGAAGACCCTCGCTAAGTATGATGTTAATCATATAATTGCTTCAGCTTATCACCCCCAAACTAGCGGGCAAGTAGAATTATCAAATAGAGAAATTAAATCTATCTTGCAAAATACTGTCAATAGGTCTAGAAAAAACTAGGCTAAGAAGTTGAATGATGCTTTATGGGCTTATAGAACTGCTTACAAAAATCCTATGGGAATGTCTCCTTATAAAATGGTTTATGGGAAAGATTGCCACCTACCCTTAGAATTAGAACATAAAGCTTACTGGGCGGTGAAAGAACTAAATAGAGATTGTAAGCTCGCTGGTGAGAAAAGATTATTTGACTTAAGTTCTTTAGATGAATGGAGGAGTGAAGCCTATGAGAATGCCAGGCTCTTTAAGGAAAAAGTTAAAAGATGGCATGACAAGCGAATACTTAAGAGTTCATGTTGGTGAGAAAGTTCTATTGTATAGGTCTCGTCTCAGATTTTTTGCAGGTAAGCTACTATCAAAATGGGAAGGACCTTTCATCATTGAAGAAGTATACCGTTCAGGAGCAATAAAAAATTCTTCTTTAAAAGATAATACTACACAAGTAGTGAATGGACAGCGACTCAAACACTATATTGCTGGAGATTCTTACAATGAAGATGTTGACGCCTTTCAAGTTATAACTCTAGAGAAATTCATTGAGGACCAAATTTAGAGACCTGCAGAGTCCGTGTCCAACTAGGTAAGAGTTCTGGTAAGAAAAGTTCCGCGAAAATACAATCCAACTATATTTTTGTAGTTTTTAGTCAATAAGGGAAGTTACGAAGTGAAAAAGGGAGGGAAACGGAGCCAGGGTGGCCCACACCACCCCATGGCGTGGGTCCACCCCTGGCCGCACCACCAGGTGGTGAGGCCACCCCGGACTCCGCCTCCGACTCATTTTCTCCCAGTACCTTCCTTTTGATATGAAACTTCGTAATATATAACCCCCGGATCCCCCGAGGTTCGTATATCGTGTTTTCATCGTGTTTTTGTTTCAATCTGTTTCTGCCAGGACATACTCTTTGAAGGTTTAGAAGCACAATGGTGTCCTCCAAGAATAAAGGAAAGAAGCCTATGGAGAAAGACCTCCAAGACCCCAAGCAGGGGTTGGTACCTTTTATTACTTGCCCTACATCAACGGAAGCCCTACGAGTCACTAAGGAGTTCTGCGATAAGTACCGAGACTTGCAGAGGAAGGTGGACGTGCTTCAATGGGAGAATAATAGGCTTCGCAAGATGCTGGAAGATCACCTCACGTCAACTAAGAAAATATTTCCACTACCACCAAAGGAGTAATTCGTCATCAGGTTTGGCATCCCCTTGGTTTGTTCCAAGCTTGGGGGAGTGCCACGGTATCATATCACTATCTTCTATCTTTTTACCTTATTAGTAGAGTCATATCATGAATAGAGAAGTTATTATGTAGTATGGTTTGCATTATGGAAGTGTCCCCTCTCTCGTTAGATATGTATCCCTTGGTGTGAATTTCCGTTATGGAATATTGATGAGAAGTTCTATCATTCACTCTTTTGCATAGCTTATGTTAGTTTTCAATTCATGGTTATATGATTGATCTTGTTGTTAGTATTGGTAGCACTCTGGGATCATTGAGTTAATTTAGTTGGTTTTGGCAAACCTGGCTCGATCAGTAGCAACACCTTTTTGAGAGTTGAAAAGAAAAAGATAGAAGTACTCTAGAGGAAAATAATTTCATCACCTTTCTTTCTTGATTTGCTCATAAGTTCAGTATTCTCTAGTTAAGATCTTTTGTGCTTCCAAGGAAGATTGCATGTTTGTCTTTATCACTTGTATGTTTGTTTGTTTCCTTCAACTCTTATACTTGCTACCCAGCCTTGCTAGCCAAAAACCTGTACTGAGAGGGTATTCTTCTCGTGCATCCACCTCCTTTAAACCAAAACCCACACCATTTGTGTCCACCATACCTACCTAGTAGCATTATTGCTATTCCAAGTAAATTCCTGTTTTATCTACCTCCCAAATTAAACTTGTTATGTGAAAATTAGTGATTAAAGCTCTCACGAACTTGATGGCACACTTTACTTTCTTGCTTTTAATAAATTTGAACCATTGGGTCCTTCTTTGTTGCGTATATGCTTGCGCTTTATGAGTTGAAGTTAGCCAAACCATGCATCATGGGGACCGCTTTCAACACTTCATTTGGTACTTTGTACCTAGTTGATATCATGTTCTTTTGCTTATGGATCCCGATGGTGTGAAATAAAAGTGGAACTTGTAAGATCATGGAGTTTATATGTGTGTTAGAGAAACGCCTGGGCCGCTAGCCTAAGCCATGCCTAATCCTAGTGGAAACTTGCAGCATAACTATAGTGAGCATTCTATGAAGCATCCTCAATAAAAACCTATGCAAATAGCAAATAAAAAGATCGCTGAGATGCTCATTGTCTGCTTGCCTTGTCATTTTGCTTATGGGATAGCTCTTGTGTCATGTGCAAGGGGTACCCCATTGGCGGTTCTCAATGATACGCATGTATTTACAATGATAAGAGCTTGCTCGTGACTGAAGTTGAGTAGCATGAGGATCGATACTCATAAGTAAGGGGCTTGAGATTTCAACTTATAACTTGTCAAGCATATCCTCTTAGTTGTGTCACTTTAACCTTAACCACCAAAAGATGCCTATGATAGGGGCAATGAGAGCTGAAAGCTAGTAAGTATCATAATTTTTGGGAGCTCTTTATGAGACTTGCAATCCCTACTTCCCTCTACGAAGGGCCTTTCTTTTACTTTGTAGTTGAGTCAGTAAACCTATTCCCTTCTATCTCAGCAAGTATTTTGAGTTGTTGTGTTTCATTCATTCATATGATGATTTATTCAATCATGTTTCTTATGTTCCTTGATTTGCACATTGCTCTTATCTTAAAGTTTACTACTTTGAAATCTTTCTTTGAAACCAGCTATTTGTGAACTCTAGCAAATTATCAACTATTCTTCGACCAAGAGCTAAGTTTGCCATTACCAATTATGATTCACTTTATGTATCTTTATTGTGTTTCCTTTGCTTATTACAAGTTGAGTTATATAATAGTGAGTTGTCTTCTATTATGTTCTATGTATTTGATGAATGTGATGCTTCTTATCCGTATTATTTTATTGACTCTTCACTCCATAAACCTGAGGACATGTTTATTGAGCTCAGTTTCGCTTAGGGACAAGCAAAGTCTAAGCTTGGGGGGAGTTGATATGTCCATTTTGCATCACTATTCTATGTCTTAATCCACTATTATTCATTGATATATTTCGTATTGAGAGGTGATACTTATGTTATTTCATCTATTTTTGCATGGTTGACGACTTTTGGAGCATGGACCGCTGTAGTCAAGATTCTGATGGAAAAGGTGCTGTTTGGAGGCAAAATTCACGAAGATCAGAAAATCCGGGAAAATATACGGAAAATTCTATTTTTCCGGAAGACTCGGGATGCGAGAAGATGGAGTGGAGGTGGGCCACAGGGGGCCCACACCACCCCATGGCGCGGGCAGGCCTAGGCCGCGCCTGGGAGTGGTGTGGCCGCCCTGGCCCACTCCAGCCTCTCCCCTTTGGCATATATCATCCCCACGAAACCCTAAGACTCGGGGAGTGACCACAGAAAGATTCCGCCGCCTCTGCGGGGCGGAAAACACCGAGAGAAAAAGATCTCTCCAGCAGACAGATTTCTGCCGGAGGAATTCCTGCCCGAAGAGGGGAGATCGTCGCCATCAACACCACCATCAAGCTGGACTTCATCGGGATCATCATCATCATCACCATCATCATCATCAGCACCCTCATCACCATCTCCATATTGCTGTAACAATTGAGTTGAATCTTGCATAGTTCATAGGGGAAACTTTCCCGGTGTTGATTACTCTTTGTAGTTGATGCTATTGAGTGAACCGTTGGATTATTGTTTATGTTTAGATTGTTATACATCATTATTCCATCTCTGATCATGATCCATATGATGTCTTGTGAGTAGTTCGTTTTTTTCTTGAGGACATGGGAGAAGTCTTGTTGTTAGTAGTGGAGTTGCCTTGAGAAAGATTCAATAGATTGTTATTTAAGTTGTGGTGTACTTCTTCTAGTGGTGTCATGTGAACGTCGACTACATGATACTTCACCTATATGGGCCTAGGGGAATGCATTGTGTATTTGGCTACTAATCGTAGGGCTTGCCAGAGTGACAGAAACCTGAACCCCCGTTAGGAAACCATTGCACAAGGGACGTAAGGGTCTTAGAATTTAAAGTTGTGGTTAGGTTTCTACCTTAATTACTTTCTTGTACTTACGGATGTTTGCAAGGGGTATAATCACAAGTATGTATTAATCTTGGATGGGGCGGTACATTAGCACAGGTTCACCCACACAACACTTAGCAAGCTAGAGAAGATTAATCAGCTATATGAAGCGAAAGCACTTGACAGTCTTCCCATGTGTCCTCGAGAACGTTTGGTCATCTATAGAAATACAACCGGCTTGACTTTTGCTGCATAAAGGATTGGGGCACTCGCTGCATTTATTCTTACTATCTTTTATTTACTCGTACTTTGTTTACTTGCTTTATCGAAAACCCCTAAAAATCCGTTTGCTAAGTATTTGTAGAGAATTCCTGATCCATACCACTAGCCAGCACCTTCTGCTCCTCATTGGGTTCGACACTCTTACTTATCGAAAATACTGTGATACACCCCCTATACTTGTGGGTCATCAGCCGGCGCTATTTAAGAAGGAGCGGAAGGCCAAGATTGGCAACCGCATCGTTTACGGGTGCGTGGTGCACCGGGATCTCCGCAACCGAGAAGGGCGGGAGAGGTTCTGGTCCATCCCTGGACGGACCAAGTTCACCGTCATCGCCGCCGCTCACCGCGAAGAGGTGCTCCGTCTCGCATACAATACGGAAATCGTGGAGGTTCCGTCCGACGAAGACGAGGAAGCCGGCGGGTCGGAGGACAACGGCAGCGGAAGTGAAATTCTTGACTAGTTGGTTGAATTAATGGAGGATGTGGAATCGCACCTTTGTTTAGAAGAATTTGTGGTTGAATTAATGAAATGCCCCGATTTAGTTCTCTGTCTCAATTAATTTGTGGAAGAATTTGTGATTTAGATCAATTTCTGCCTCGATTTAGATCTCTGTCCCGGATTGAGAATGTAACCCTAGACCAAAGACACCTTTTCTACTAGTGTATTCTGACACTGGTAGTTTGTTTAAACGTAATCTACGTGGATTGTGCCGCATGCAAATGGCAAAACCACAATTTATAAAGTGGAAGCACGTACACCCGGTTACTGGAGATCTGGGAGCTTCGCCAGATGCTGGGAATGCAGGAGCAGAGAGGCGGTGAGATAGACGGGCTCAAGATTAGGCCAGAAAGTGGTACCCATTTCCTCCTCATATGTGCATTATCGGTGAGAACATTGTTGTTTATGTTGCCACGTCGTTGTGCAGCATCTGAAATAAGTTGTTGCTTCATGGAGTGTGGCAGCTTAAATAATTTATTTATGTGCCACTTACATTCCGTCGTATTTGGAGACCTACTGCCCCTCAGCAATCATGGAACCGGTGGATCATTGTTTTCAGATAGCAGTGGCACAATCACAATTTCGGATTCAGCTACTGACTCGGGCATTTCCAAACCCTAAGTCATGATACATTTTACTCAGAGAACGTGGGTAGATTGTTTCGCCCAGCAACGTGCCACACACAGAGCGATCAGAATTTAACAGAATTACATATATAGGTTCAAGTTCAACACATTACTATGCATCTTCATTGCCAGCAGCCTTCTTCCGCAGCCTGGGTGCCAAGCCTTCACGTCCAATGGCTTCTTCATTTCCTGCCTTCTTCCTCTTCCTCGGTGCCAATTTTCTTAGCTTCACGTACTCTACATCGCCAGGACAATGGGCACTAGAATCGTGTCCAGCATCATCTTTCCACTCGTTTTTAATTTCTTTGGGCAGCAAAATGACTGACCCGGCAGTCATGTTTCTAACCTTGCGGCACTTCCTGTCAAAGAAACAAGACTGTTGCATAACTGCCCAATATCTACAGAGTAAATAAAAGAAAAATTACAATTCAGCACAAACATGCGAACCCCAAGCGACCTTTGCTTACCAGGAGCTAATTGCGTTCGAGCAACCACCATGTCCAAGAATAGAAGAGCGACTCCTAGTTGCAGCAGCTTCCACATCCAGTACATCACAATTCAGCTCAAACATGCAATCCGAAGCATACCTTTTCATCAACCCAATTAGCTGACTGTCACACGATATAGGAACATGGATGCCACGTTCATCCATGAAGCTGAACTTTGCAGTCTTCAACATGATTACGCAGAGCAGCAACCATACCAGATATAGTGCAGATCTGCGCAGGCGCTTCTTCCATCGTGAAACAATGGCTTCCATACCACTTGCCCTTGGAGTCATACCTGTAGAGGACTACCGTAACCAGGTAAGGGGGGTCCACGCAGATCCCACTTGATAGAAAACTATGGACAAAATATGTTTGTCAGCGTTGGGCTAATGAACAATTTGAGGTTTAGTAGCCAGCTAGCAGTTGTAATTAGTGTGAATAGCAAAAAGAAGGGTAGCTCACCTGCTTGTAGGCAGAACTTCTTCTTCCTTGATAGTAGGATCTGCCATCCTCCGAACTGCTCGGCTTGTTGGCGGTGGAGGCGGGCTAGAGCCTCGCAATGGCGGCTACGGCATGCGCCATTGGAGCTCGGTATCAGCGACTGGGCGCAGCAACTAGGCGCAGCAACTTGGCCCCAGAAGTCAAATGTCTGAAGGGATCGTCCTGCCTGGAGGGTGGGTTCCGACGCCGCTAGCGCTAGGGGAAAGTTGGGAATGGATTTCTGAAATTGGTCAACACATCCAATCCACTTAGCTGCTCGATTTGCCTAAGATGTTGCCGCGTTGGCACCCGCGTCACGGACAGATAACCGACATGTGGGTCCTGACCGTCTACTTCACGGGGCGAAAACCCTCTTTGTCGACCGCAGCGGCGGGGCTGACTCGGTGGATTTCTGAGCGGGGGCTGATGCAGTCCTTGGCCGGGACTCTTCTCGTGGGAGCGGCGTGGTGTGCGTCACTCGCCGAGGAGGTCGCAACAGCCATGGACAGCCACGGTGGCAGCGGAGATGCGCTTCTTGCCACCTCACTGTAGGAGCGTGCGGAGGGTGTCTTTCCCTCTGCTCCTGCCCAGCGCCCCTTGTGGTGGTGGTTCCCGGCGAAGGAGGAGGACGACATGGCCGGTGAGGGGAGGAGTGGGCTCGGGGAGGGGTGGGGGCCGCCAGCAGGACTTGACGGCAACAACAACATAGAAGGTGGAGCCTAGGCTAGGTCACGGGAGGGTGGGGAACGGGGGTGCTGCATTTAGAATCATGCAACATTCTCGGGTCAGCGCTAATAGTAAGGTAATTATGAGTCACTAAGGGGACACAAAGTTGTAGTACAATTTGTAGTCTGCAAACTGTTTTGTGGGCCAAAACGGGACCCGCTTGTGCAACTCTAGTTCTAGATACGTCCGAATCTAAATAAATAAAAATATTAATTTATATCGGAGGGAGTAGTAGAACTGTAGAAGTATGTTATTCCTGTTGGAAATTGAGGTGTTTGCATGTTGGCTTTTGGCCTATAACAAATACAAATTCTCAAATTCTCTTTGGCCCATTATTTGTGGCACCTCATGTGTGTTCTAGTGGTGCTAAAGTTTAGTCCCACATTGCTAATTGAGTAAGAGTTACACCTCCTTATTTACTAGGTTGTTCTACCACTCACTAAGGTGTGAGAAGAGCAGCTCCCGTGCACTCCTCCTCTGATGCTTCCCGCCTCGCCATGCCTTGCCTCGTCATGATGCGCATGCGTGCCTCGGGTTATGGGAATCTTGCTGAGATGAGCTTTATTTTTGTTATTCGGAAAAATTAATCAAGGATTAATTACAAGTCATTAACATATGTGTTAATTAGTCAGCTGTTTCTAGACTTTCTGGAACATGGGCTGAGCCCCACGATCTCCCAGACCTGCACTATATAAGCGTCTGTGATAAACCTAATCGACATTGCCTACCACACGCATCTTCTTCCAGTCTATTATGCCGCCGCCTTTGTCTTACCCATCCTGGCTTGCAGATCAGGATAGTAGGTCTCCAGAACCTCGCCTCTTGTGAATCTGTATGGGTGAGGGACGATCAGGTTTTTGGGGAGTGCTCAAGCACGACTACTGGCAACCACGACATCATCGGACGACGAGTTCACGGATGATGACTTCTTTCTGGACATCACCAACCTCTTCGACAACCTCAACATGGGTGACAATGTTGCAGCTGCAACCATTGCGGCTACTACTGCTGTCACCACTGCACCGTACATAACTCTGAACTTTCTCTTTCAGATCTTGTTAGAGTTCTTTATTCTAGCCTTTGGTGTAGATGTGTTAGGTTTATCTTATTTAGACGTAATCTGTTTATCTACTCTGTTAATCTACATGATTAGTTCCGATATTGTTTATATGATCATGCTTTATCAATTTATTATTTGGATTATTATATGGATTATTTCTTATATTTTCAACAATCTAAAAACTTGATTATAAGCAATTGAATTCCACTGGTGTAGGCGCAACTACTAGGCCGCCTTCTTTCGATGGTATGCACTATAAGAGATGGCGCACGAGAGCAATTCTATGGTTTGAAAACCTAAACTGCTATAGTGCCACTGTTGGCAAACCTAAAGGAGATCTTTCTGCTGAGCAGGAAGCAGCCTTTAAGAAAGCCGATACCATGTTTCTAGCGGCTCTGTTTAGTATTCTTGGGGACAACATTGTTGATCCATACATGTCATTTGATAATGGCTAGGGCGCGTGGGATGCACTCGGGGCCAAGTTTGGGGCCTCGAACACTGGCACTGAGTTGTATGTCATGGAGCAATTCTATGAATACAAGATGGTTGATAAGCGCTCCGTCGTTGAGCAAGCTCATGAGATACAATCACTTGCAAAAGAACTTGAGCAATTCAAGTATACCCTACCATACAAGTTTGTGGTCGGAGGTATTATTGCCAAGTTTCCTCCCTTGTGAAGGAATTTTGCTACTTCTCTGATACATAAGAGACAAGGGTTTTTCCGTTACGAATATCATTGGGTATCTTCATGTGTAAGAGAAGGCGAGATCAAAGGATACACGTGCTCGAGGATTTAAGGGAGCTTCTAGTGCCAATTTGGTATAGAATAAAAACTTCCAATCCCACAAGTTCAAGAATAAGAACAAATCTAAAGGCAAAGGGAAGTTTGATGGCAAGAACAAGGCCACACACTCAACCAACTTTAATAAGAAACATGATAAGAAGAAATGATCCTGCCACGTCTGTGGTGAACCTGATCATTGGGCTCCTAGCTTCCCTAATTATTTTGACAAGCTGCAACATTGGAATAGCGGAAAGATTGATAATGTTGTTATTAGCAATACTAAGATGAAGGACGCTGGGTATGGTCTTTTACCTACTATCCTTTCAGTATGTTATTCTCCTGAATGGTGGATAGACACGAGCACTAATACACATGTATGTTCTGATATTTCCATGTTTTCTTCTTATCGGGTCTCAAGGACTTCTTCCATGCTGATGGGAAATGGCTCACGTGCTTCTATTCATGGTGTTGGTACGGTAAATCTGAAGTTTACTTCGGGGAATACCATGCAACTAAAGAATATGTAGCACGTTCCCTCCATCAATAAGAATCTCGTCAGCGGATCGCTTCTATGTTGAGATGGTTTTAAGTTGGTTTTTGAGTCCAATAAAGTTGTAATTTACAAGTATGTACAATTTGTTGGAAAGGGTTATGAGTGCGGAGGTCTGTTCCACTTATCTTTGTCAGACTCATGTACTAAAGTTATTAATCATATTTGCAATGATAATGAGTCCCATATTTGGCATTCACAACTTTGTCATGTTAACTTTGGTTGCATGACGAGGCTAGCCAATATGAGTTTAATTTCTAAATTTACCATTGTCAAAGGTTCTAAGTGCCAAGTTTGTGTGCAAGCAAAGCAACCCTGCAAGTCACATATGGCTGCGGAACCGAGAAACTTAGCACCACTAAAACTTATACATTCAGATCTTTGTGAGATGAATGGGTGTGTTGACGAAAGGTGGAAAACATATTGTATTGATGACTCCATTAGATACTTCCATGTCTATCTTTTGAAATCTAAATATGAAGCTTTGAATAAGTTCCAAATTTATAAAGCTGAAGCAGAAAACCAACTTAATCTTAAAATCAAGCGGTTAAGGTCGGATCGTGGTGGAGAGTACTTTTCAAACGAATTTGATTTATTCCTTATGAAACATGGTATTATACATGAGAGGACGCCTCCATGGTCACCTCAGTCAAATGGGGTGGTCGGAAGAAAGAACCGAACTCTAACTGATTTGGTTAACGCCATGTTAGATACATCGGGTCTTTTGAAGGAATGGGGGAGGCACTAATGACCGTGTGTCATGTCCTAAACCGTGTTCCCGTAAAGGATAAAACCATGACTCCATTTTAGGAATGGGGTAAGAAAAGGATTAAACTATCTTACTTACGAACTTGGGGATGTTTGGCAAAAGTCAATATTCAAATACCCAAGAAGCGAAAGCTTGGAAAAAAACCGTGGATTGTGTTTTTCTAGGATATGCTTTCATAGCATTGGCTATTGATAGCTGTGAGATTCGACACATTTTTTATGGCTTTATTTGATGATTTTCTCTCGGATTTGATTGTTTTCTGGCTTTACCTGACACCAATACTTTGGTAGCGAAGAAAACTTGGTTTTTAATGTGTGTTTCAGGTTCTAAACGTCAATACAAGGATTTAACTAGAGAAACACAATATTTTGGGGAAAACAAGCGAGTCTCACTTTGGAAGCACACGAGGGAGTCTCACATAAGCTTTAACGAGCAACTATACGGTGGGAATATTTTTCCGGTCGTTTAGTTCCCTCCGTATAGTTGTCGCCGCCTCTGTCTTGTTAAAAGGGACAACTTCTATGAAGTGACGGAGGAAGAAAACACAATGCAACAGCCGCCATACCATCCAGAAGGCAGAAAGAAGACCTCCGAAAAAGAAGAAGGGGAAGATGTTCTTCATCTCGCTCCACGATCTTCAACCTCCTAGCCAATACACCCCCATAGACACTACTTGTACTTGAGAGAGAGAGGGATATCCACCTTGCAAGACTAGGGTTTGAGATTGTTTCTTCCCATCTTGAATTGTGTTGGATATTTTTTATTCTTATTGTGGATCTCCACGGTAATACAAAGATGAATTCCCTTTATTCAATTGTATTGAAGATCCATTCTTCTCTCATGTGTGAGTAATTCCTTTGGGCATGGGAGATGTAGGGGATTGGTGAGATGTGGTGTGCCTTCATATTTTCAATTAGTTTGTGATTGATTCTAATTACTATATTATGTGTGCTTGACTATCTGTGGGATGCCTAATGCTTGTTGTCCAATTAAGGGCCTAGACAACATGATACTTTGTTCTACATAGATAAGATCTTGTTCACTAGTGGACCGGCAACCCTCGGGTGACACGGGGATATCAATGGAAAGCTAGTTGACTCGAGGATAACGAGTAACCACTGTGCTTATTGCATTACTCCAATCCAAGGAGTTTAATTGCTAAGCGACCTGAAGGGTCTTAATCATCTAGTGTCTGACCATGGTTTGGGTAACAGGCTAGTAGCCTTATTGAAGTTGGGATGAAATCTACCAAGAGGAGTTCCGGCTAATTATGGGTTGCTCGCCTACACATATTTATAAGATTATAATTGTTACATTTATCACTCATCCACCTGGCACAGTCACTATCACCATGAACTGAATCTCCCTGCGCCTTCTTTCAAATCTGCAAAAAACAACAAACAACCAAGTCGTTCTTTACTTTATTTTATGCTTTATATTTCTGAAGTTTACATTTTAGTTCTATTTAAATACATCTCATTTAATCAAAACCCCATTCCTATTTTCAACACTTGCAGTCAATTCACTCGAAGACCTGTGACAACTTCGGGTGTGACCGAGACTTCACCTATAAACATTTACCTTTGGGCTCCTTGTGGGATTGATATCTGAACTTCGAAACTAGCTACAAACGATCTGTGCTCTTGCAAACATCAAGCTATTTTCTGGCACCGTTACCAGGGAGCTAAGCGCTAAGTGTTTGTCTTTTGACATTTCAGGTGTTGCTACTACAAAATGTTCTCCTTAGGAGACAAAGGGTCTACACGCTCTGGTAGGACCTACCTGCCAGATTATATTGAGCGTGTGCCTGCTCAGAGGCACGAAGAAATTATTGAAAAACCTTTAAGATCAAATAAAGTTGAAGTTGAAAACCTGAGTGATATTATGGAAATCATGTCTATTTACATGACAACTCCGATGAAACTTGAGAAAACTCTTAGGGAATACAATGCTCCAAGTTCTGATTTTCTTAAACAACCAATAGAGTTACCTAATCCTGGAGTTAGAGAATATCGATTTGATGGTGGAATGATTAAAATTTTGTAGGAGAAAGCTTTCAGTGGAAGGGAATATGAAGACCCAGGAAGACATATTAGAGAGTTTGACGATGTGATAACATTGCTTGGACCAAAAGGTTTGCCAAGAGACTTTGCTCGTCTTAAATTATTTTGATGATCTCTTAAAGGTAAAGCTCTAGACTGGTGATATTCTCTCCCTCACCATTACATTAAATGTTGGGAAAACTGTATTACTAAATTCATAAACAGGTTCATTCCTTTTTTAAAGGTAACTGAACTAAGAAAGAACACAGGCAACTTTAGTCATAACGTGGGAGAAAACTACCCACAAGCATGGGAAAGATTCTTTGGAATGATCAATAGTATTCCTAATCATGGCTATTCTGAACTAACAATTTGCCATTTATTTTACCATGGTCTCAATACTCAATGTAGAGCTTTGCTTGACTTCTCAGCAGGAGTATCAGTAAATACTTTAACTATTAAAGAATGTTTGGAATTAATGTCTACTAGGGTAAGAATGATTCTTTATATAATCCTGATTTTGGTACTAAGACGGAAAAAGGGATACTTTGCATAACTCCGGATCTTATGCTTGAGGTACGCAAAACTATGAAATAAAAAGGTATACCTTCTGAACTTGCCAAGGAAAACAAATTAGATTTGTTACAAGTTTTAACTAAAGAAGATCAAACGATAAAAGTTTTTCAAGAATTAAAACATCGACAAGTAAAATCTCATAATAACTTGCATAAGCATTTCCAAAACACAAAAAGATTTTGGCAGAACTCACTGAAAATTATGATGACATTGGCCAAGAAATAAAATTATTTCACAAGTACCTTAGTATGATTGAAACCCAATGTGAACAAATAGCGTCTAGTTATCAAATTTTTCTTCATGAAGATAAAGATATTCATGTTTCTACTAATGTTGTCACAAGAAGGGGTGCAGTTGTTAGAGGACCCTTAGGACCACCGGAATACAAAGCTGAAAAGAGTGAAAGGAAAAAGCCTTGCTCGAAGTAAGCCAAGAAGATGATACATTGGTGGATCCTCAAGATGCAACTGAAACGCAAGATCAAACTAAGGAGGAGCAAAATGATGCACAAGATGATGATTATGACTCTGACGCGGAGATAGTTGATCCAAGAGAAGATAAAGAAATAAGCAAGGAAGATGAAGTTGTTGTAGTAGAAAAGAACAAAAGCAATAAGCAACAACAAAAGAAAGTAACGAAAGAGCCTGACCCCCCCCAAAAGGTAACAGATAAGAGTAAGTCAGGTGAGAAAAAGCTTCCTTATCCAGATCGAAAAAAGAAAGCACCGGATGAGGTAATTTATTTACAAAGGCACTTAGTGACCTTCGTCTATAAATTCCATTTGTGGATGCAATCAAAGTTCCCACTTATGGTAAATTCCTTCGTGATATTCTTAGTAGAAAGAAAGAAATAACTGAAACTGTTGCCATGGTCACTAGCTATCCTGCTAACGGGAAGTTGTTGTCTAAGTCTAGAGATCCTGGAATACCAACTATTTCGTGCTCAATAGGTAAACCAGATAACAATGCCTTATGTGATCTAGGAGCAGGAGTTAGTGTAATGCCATACTCCCTCTATAAAAGGTTAGGATTAGGTGAGTATTCTCCTACTACTATCACTTTACAGATGGATGACAAGTCCCCTAAACAACCCGTTGGTATGATTGAGGATGTCTTACTTAGGATAGATGATCATGTTATTCCCACTAATTTTAATATTCTTGAAATGCCAGAAGATGAAAGATTATCTATAATACTTGGAAGAAATTTCCTCAGTACTACAGGTGCATCAGTAGATTGTGCAGAAGGGAAGATAATCTTCAATGTTTATGATACTGAAATCATCTGGTATTTTCTAAAGAAGCTAGAAGCAGGAGAAAGATATGTTCCACCGGCAAAACGAGTTCATATGGTAAGTGCCCTTGATAAGGGGCAACCAAAGGTAAGAATTCGAGAAGAGATAAGAGGTTGAGTTATTCAACCATTCTTAATAAATACTTAATGGGAGTCAAACCATTTTCGTCAATTTAGTAGAATAAAGAATAACAAGTTCATCGCATTCCCACCACTTTTTCACAGACATTCTTGTAGAAGTGCACTCGTGAAGATGCAGCTGTCAAAAAGTAGTAGAAACATCGATTGAATGAGTAGAGAATAAAAATAAGAATAGAAGTTTGAGTTTTCTATTTGCAGAAGCTAAATTTTTTCTTTTAATATGCTAATGTTGGTCAACTATTTTTACTATCAATTTTCTGTTAAAATCTAGGTATTTTGCTAAGTTATGGGATAAGAAGGTATCCTCGAATAAATAGAATTTTTTTGATGACTACTGATGGTTTAACGACCAACTATACAGCGGGAATAATTTTTTTGGCCGTATAGTTCTGGTCGTACAGTTATCTTTGCCATCAACAAATTTTCCTCGAAGGCACAGTGAGTTTAACGACCAACTATACAGCGGGAATAAAAAATTCCAGCCATATAGCTCCGGTCATATAGATATTGATGCCTTCATACAAAAATTTCTGAAAGGTACTGAGAGTTTAACAACCAACTATACGACGAGAATAAAAATTCCGGCCGTATAGCTCCGGTCGTATAGATATCGATACCTTCATAGATTTTCATCCCAAAGGTGCTGAGAGTTTAACGACCAACTATATGGCAAGAATAAAAATTCCAGTTGTATAGATATCGATGCTAGTTTTAGAAATTTATCTCGAGAGGCAGACGGTTTAACGACCAACTATACGGCGGGATCATTGTGATCTGGCCATATAGTTGTGCCCGTATAGCTATTTTCTGTATAAAGAAACCCTAGTTGGCGGCGCCGCCACAACTATACAGGCTGAACAACATCACCCGCCCGTATAGTTCTGGCCGTATAGTTCTGTGCGGCCACAAAATTGCACCGGGGCGGCTAGGTCTTCCTCCTCTCCTCATTATTTCTCTCATATTCTCTCTCCAAACCTCTTAAAATCCACCTAGAACTCTTGATTCTTCGCGGATTTCGTTTGTTTGAGTTGGGAAATCAATAGATCGGTATGTTTCTGCCCCTATCCATGCTTTATTTTCAGATTTCCATGGTTGAAACTCTCACATTGATCTAGTTGATGAACTCAAACTTATTTCGTTTTTCCTATTAATTTCTCACGTTAGGATTGAATTTTTCCACGTAGAATCATTCATATATCATATCGAAACTATATGCCTAAGGTTTTATGGTGAAATTTTTCAATACATCACGATGAACAAAATCGGTAACCTTTTTTGTTCGAGCAAGCGCCAACGGGGTGAGGGCTCAAGCTCGGGGTTCCGAGCTCCGTGCAACTCCAAGTTAGACATTGTCTCATCGAGGAAGGTGCTGCCCACATGTTGGGTCGACCACAACTTTCTCACCACGACAGGGTTGAAGGGGGATTTCAACCTCATGTGCAGCAGGGCAGGGTTGGCGGTACTTGGCTTCGCAAGCCACGACACCTACACCGAACTTACCCAGAATTTCCTTGCCTCCTTCTACGACGACCACATGGATATAGGTAATTTGTGCACGATAAGTTTCACCATGAACCGGCAGCACTATGATGTAAGTTTCGAACAAGTTTGCAATGCTTTCAGCTTCCCTCATACTAGGGAGCCCAATGTTACTAACCTCTATAGTGTCACAAGTGGAGAGACTTGGGAGGTTATTTCTATTAATGGTGGCAAGAACTTTTATCAGAAGAAGATGTCCACCATTTAGAACCAAACCATCCGCTACTATGCTCTGTTCCTCGCCAACACACTACTGGGGAGGGGTGACACAGGCTCCATGGCCAATGCGGACATGGACATGATCACCAAGGCTCTCTTCCCTTGACGAGGGTTTAACTCATCAATTGCCCATTGTTATGGACTTGGGTTTTGGAGAAGGAGGGAGTGCTGGAGACATCTATCGGCTAGCAAACAAGCACACAGGGGACAAAGGATTTACCCAGATTCAGGCCTCGTAGAGGTCCCTACTCCTGCTTGTCTGCTCGTGGAATTATCAAAGGAGTCGAAAGTTATAATGGTGCGCAGATGCAATCTGGCGAGAGTTGTGGAAACTAGGGTTGCGTGTGTCCTCTTCGCCGCCCCCTCCTAGCCTTTATATAGATAGGCTAGGTCTCGGGTAGCAGGTCAAGTCGGTTACAAGTTAGGGTTCAAACTTTCTGTCTTTAGCTTCTTCTTGTCTCTCAAGCAATCGAGAGTCCGCAGTTTACTCGAGTCCTTTCGTCTGGGCCTTGGCGACACCGTGGGCCTGTACGTATTTAGACCGTATATACCAAGCTCGAGCACCTGTAGGGTATACCCATGTCAGTAGCCCCCGAGTATCCAGTGGAATCGCAGATTCGACTAGGTACTTTTTGAAGGTTTCGAGTGCCTGAATGAGTACTTTTTTCGACTGCTTTCATTTATGTCATAGGGATTTGTTGATATACGTGCCTGATGTAGCCGAAGTATCGGTATCAGTTAACCACCTTAGGGTGAAACAACGCAATCTACTCGAACTCGAGTCCCCGGACTCGAATCCGGAGAAGTGCTGGCATAATTCGACTCAGGCCGCGGAGGTCTTACAGGGGTCGAATTCTAGTTATATGGGTGTGAGCACTTGACGCGTCCGTCAAGGCATGTTCATCGTGCCTGTAGGCACGGATATGTTTCTGGTAGTGCGCAGTTAAATGCGTTGCCAGGCCTTTATTCAGGTCTTACCTTCACGCTGTAAGCGCGGCATCCGAATTTTATCATCGCGGAGATGATTCGGGCAACCCGGGAGACGTAATCTCTTCGTAGGGAAAATTTGAGGCGGTGTCACCATGATCTGCGAGTGCTGATGTAATCAACGCACAGCTTTCGTGCAAATAATCATAGGGTGCGCGACCAGCGCTCCCTATGGGAGTAGCCCCCGAGTGCCTGGTTGAGTCGAAGACTCAGGCAGGGACTAAAGAAATTTTGCGACTGCCGTCATTTTTGTTTGTTTGAGTCGAAAACTTGGGTTGCGACTGCTGTCGTCTTTTGCTTGCTTGTTTCAGTCGTAATTGTTACCAGCGCTCCCTATGGGAGTAACCCACGTCCAAAGTCGAATCGTTTTTCGAGTGGTTGGGTTTGATTGTGATTGCCTGTATCCCTGCAATAAGAAAAGAAAATCATAGGATGCGCGGCCAGCGCTCCCTATGGGAGTAGCCCCCGAGTGCTTGATGGAGTCGAAAACTCCAGCAAGGACTAAAGTAGTCGAAGTTTTCCGCTAAGTAGCCGTTGATGACGTCAGTGCTGACGCTTGCATGACCTCAGTTGCCCGTGTGAGCGGCTTTGACGGGACGTGACGAGCGATGGGTCCCACTTTCTGACTTTGATTTGACTGGGCATGCGTAATCTTATTATTAACTGTGCCTCCTTGATATCCGCGCAGTGGAGGGACGGTTCGCGCTTCCTCTTCCCCACGTGTCGAGCGCGATATGTGCCACGCGTCCAATAGGGTTTTTATGAGCCGTTGGATTGCATCTCTTAGGGTTAAGTAGCGATGCTATGGCGGTAAATTTCCATCTGCGCCCTTTTCTTCCTCGCTGCCATCGCCATTGCCGCTGCTCCTCTGCTTTTCTCCTGCGCTCATCTCCTCCTCAGCTCTGGACCATCTCCGCTCGTTTCCAAGTTATTTTCTGCGTTCTCATCGCCGCCGCGCAATGGGAAAGAAGAAAGGAGGCGCTGCCGCTGAATCCGCCGCCACCGCTGCTGCGGCGAAAAAGAAGGGTGGCTCCGCTGCTGCGGGCACCAGTACCGCCGCCGGCGGGAAAAAGAAGGTCACGGGCACCCGTGTGACCAATGGCGCTTGGCGCCCCTCAATCATCAAGGTGTCTGATCTCCGTCTTCTTCGCCAAGACGGAGTTATTTCCGCAGCAGTCGCCGACGCGCGCGTCCCCAGTGGTGAGACCATTCCTGTGCCTCCCGCTGGTTTTCGAGTGATGTTTCTTGCTTTCATCATTCGGGGCCTTTCTTTGCCTATCCACCCCTTTCTTAGGGGTCTCCTCTGTTTCTACGGGATTCAGCTCCATCAGCTATCCCCAAATTTGATTCTTCACATCTCTTGTTTTATCACCCTCTGCGAGTGCTGGCTTGGAATCGAGCCGCACTTTGGCCTTTTCAAACGTTTATTCAAGCTAAAGCGCCAGTCCGCATCTGGCTCTTTAGTTTATGACATAGGTGGTTGTGGAATCCATGTCGACCCATCCGCCACCTACTTCGACATCAAGCTCGCCAAGTCCGTCCAGGGATGGAGGGACAGATGGTTTTATGTTCGCGACCAAAAGGCCAAGGACGAGCATTTTGGACTCGCGCCTTTCGATCCCGTGACTCACTGCAAGAAGATGCGTTCTTGGAAGAACGTGATCATGCCCTCCGAACTCGCGGAGACAGACGTGCTATATCAACGCGTCTACGACCTCGAGAGTCACATAGGCGCAGAGGAGGGAGGCTGCGCCCTTGTCATGACTTGGTTGCGTCATCGTGTCCAGCCTCTCCAAGCTAGAGTCCATCCCATGTTTCAATGGGGTGGTGCTGATGATGTCACTCGTGTGTCTGCCGATGGCATGTCCGCGGGTGAGGTAGATAAGAGGGTGCGATTGGTCACGAAGTACACCTTCAAGGATGTGCTTCTGAATGAGCCAGTCGTTCCTCCCTTCGATGCCTCGAATCCTCCTCCCGAGGTATAGTCGTGCTACGCAGTAGCTTATGTTCGCGATTTCTTTTCTATTGCTTACTTGCTCCTTTTTGCTGTTTGTATGCAGGATTGGGAAGTGTCGCCTTGCATGCCTCCTCTCCCTGAGGGCATTATTCCTCACGAAGCTTTTGAAGAGGATGAGTCTGAGTCGACCATCCCTTCTGATATGGAAGAGGAAGCCCCTGAGTCCGGGAGCCCGGATACTCGCAAGCGTTCGCGCAGCGAGGACTCCGATGCGTCGACTCCTTCAACTCCAGAAGGCACAGTTGCTGGCGCGGAGTCACCAATTCCCGCCGTTCCTGTGAGGACTGTAGCACCGTCTTCTCGCAAGAAGATGCGATTGCCCAAGGAGTCTTCGTCGGAGTCGGTGGAGGCCACGTTTGATCTTGACAAGTTTGACTGGTAAGTTTATGAGGTCATTCATTCTTTTCTGTTTTCTATTTGTTGGCTTTGTCCTGGAGTTTTGCCTTTTCTTAATGCGAATGTGGTCTTGCAGTCGAGAGGCGTCGTCATCTTCTGGCGACGTTGAGTTTTTGAAGGAATCAGGAGTCGCGACCTCAAGGGCCAAGGTAGAGGTCGAGCGCGCTCCTTCTCCTCCGGCGGTGGCCCACTCCGGGCACAATTCTTCGAGCTCTCCTCACGGAGGGGAGCATCAAATAGTTGCTCGGATGACGGCTCAACAGACTTCTTCGGAGTCGCTAGAGGACCATGTGAGTATATCTTTCCTTCTTTTGTATTTTGGCAGTCAACGCCTTCTATTGCCCTCTTTGATTCCTTGCTTGGTGCAACAGCTCCTTGTAAAGGAGGCCGCGCGAGTGGCGGAGCAGGTGATGGCGATGGGTCGTCAGCATGCGATGCTGGAGACGCGTCACCGTGTGGTCGAAAGTGAGTGCTTCCACGCTTGTTCCTTTCATCTTCACTCTATTTTGGTATGTTCGACTCATAGCCAATTATTTGACTGCCATGTAGCTGAGCATAACGCCCTACTGCGCAATGTCGCATCATTGGAGAAGACATTGGTCGCGGCTGTGAAGGGGCGCGATGAGGCAATCGCGGCTCGTGATGATGCCCGGAAGCGCGAAGAGGATCTGCGCGCCTCTTTTGCAGCCAGGGAGAAGTTGTTCGAGGAGCAACTATTCTTAGTCGCCAAGGCCCTCTCAGGTAACTTTACTGGTGAATTTTTTATTGATGCTTTTCTCTGCTTCTAGAGTTTTGCCGGTGGCGCTAGAAATATGATCCATGTATTTTGGTGTAGATGCTGGCGACTTGAGTTTTGACCCGTAGGCCCTTCGTTGTGATGACGCTCTGGCCGGCGCGGTATCCACGGTCGAGGACCGAAGCGCCGTCGTCCAAAATACATTGTCCAAGGCCAAGGTCGCCCTTAGTCGCCTCCGGGAGGAGTTGATGCCAAAGGCAGAGCAGGTCGATAAAATGGACGAGCTGGTGGAGTCACTCGTCGGGGGTGTGCCTTCTACCTACAAGAACTCCCTCCGGGCGGCTGGTGCAACGATGTCACTCGCCATGGTGCAGGCCCACGGAGTCGAGATAGATCCCTCTGCAGTGTCGAAGACAATGCCTGTTGGCGCGGATGGTTAGCAGGTAGTTTTTGCTCCCTTTGCGACTGCCTGTGCCAAATACGGCCATTCTTTGATCAATACCGTTGCCAAGTATTCGGAGGAGCTCCAGCGCGCTAAGAAGGCGGCGAAAGCTTCGGCTTCAGGGGCAGGCGGAAAGTCAGTGGCATGTGATACTGCCACGGACTTGATGAAGCCTCCGAAGGCGTCGAAGTCGAAGAAGCCAGCTGCTCCGTAGTCAACTTGTGTAATAGATGATGAATTGTCCTTTTGCTCTAAGAACATGCCTGCTGGCGAGTGTGCTTGTGAATATTTTTATGCTTATCCTGAATGCATCTGCTCTCCCTGCCTTTGTGTTAGTTTGGTCGCCTTATTTGCTTCTGTCTTGATCTATGGTAGGGCACATCGAGTGGTCCTATAGGAGGAAACCAGGATTCATCATCTCTTGATGAGACAGTGGCACCATCGCGCTCCAGGGTAGAGGAGCTGTCTTTGCTGTCGCGACTTCATGACCGCGTGAAGCAGCTGGAGCGTGAGTTGCCCCTGATCCGCGGTAACGCAGATGTGTGGAAGTCAAAGGCAGAAAAAGCCGCCGCCCACGAGCAGTATCTGCTTGGCGAGGTGACGCAGCCGGGCGACCAGTTTAAGTGTTAGTTTGCTCGTCCTCATCTTTTCCTTTGTAGTTAGTCGCAGTGGTACGTTGTACTCATGTTGTTGGTGCCGCTTCGTGTAGTTGTTAGCGCACGCCATCCGCAGGAGGAGAGGGATAGGATTGCCATCCGCCTTCATGGTCTCACCCAGGAGCAACTCCAAGAGAGTGGATACTTCTGGGTGGATCATGATCATGCGACTGCATTGGCTACCCTGCAGGATCGCACTTCGCGACTGCTGCTCTTCCTGAAGAAGTCGCAGTCATCTTTGAAGAATATCTATCGGGCGATGTTCCCGTTGGATGACACGCCGTCAAGCCTGTTGGCTCTCCTGGCCAAATTTCAAGATATGTCCGCGGTTCGCGAGTGCGTGAGGCAGCAGTTGGTGGCTGGTGCCAAGGCTGCCCTCTCGATGGTGCGATTGCACAGGCCTGACGTGGATGTCGCCGTCGTAGCTTCCGGTCTGCCAGCGCCGCCAGCCGAATCTACTTGGAATATGGTGCCGCACTATCAAGCGGTGGACCGTCCAGCAGAGGAGATTGTCGACTTTTTCGAGGAGCAAACCAATGTTCTTCTGTTGTAGCAGTAACCGAATTTGTATCATGCACATAAGTGTATTTGTGTTGTAAAGTTCATATATATATTTGTATGTAATTTATTATTGAATGCGTACAAATAGCTTTTGTAAGCGTAAGGTGTGTTGTACTATGCGAGTCCTTTTCGTTAGCCTGGTCATCCCTTTTATCAACCTGCCAGGTGCGTTGCAACTGGGTTGAGTTTGCGTTAAGGGGTTCAATTGATGTGCCAGCTACTCAGGATGTTGCATTTATTAGTTCGAAGAACAAATGTGTGTAGGGTGGCGTAGCCCCCGAGTACAATAGTAACAGAAGTGAAAAGAAAAACACAGAGTTTTGGGGCACTTAGCTTTTATTTATTTGGAGAACAGTACGAGGTACAATGTGTGGCTAAGTAGCCTTGGCTGGGTAGCCTTATTTGCGATGTAAAAGTAAAAACAGCTAGGGGTAGAAGCGTCGTAGTTGTGCGACGTTCCAAGGGTTGGAGTATGCGACTCCTGTTTCTAGGTCTTGAAGGCGATAGGCGCCACCTGGGATTACTTCTGTAACCAAGTATGGTCCTTCCCAGGGGGACTCGAGCTTGAGATGCCCCTGCTGCTTCAGTCGCAGGACCAGGTCACCTTCGACGAAGGATCTGGGGCGAAGTCTTCTACTGTGGTAGTTGCGCAGGTTCTGCTGGTAGATCGTGGATCTTTCTGCGGCGATTTCTCTCGCCTCGTCGAGGAGGTCGACGGAGTCTTTGAGTGCAAGAGATGACTCTTGTTCGTTGTAAGCGACTATGCGTGGCGCCTTGTACCTTAGTTCGGCGGGTAGTACCGCTTCTGCCCCGCGCATCATAAAGAATGGCGTGTAGCCTGTGGCGCTGTTTGGAGTTGTGCGTAGGCTCCAGAGTACGGATTGAAGATCATCTGGCCAGCAACCCACGGCTTGTTCGAGTGGTCGAAGGAGTGGCTTCTTGATGCCACTGCAGACGAGCCCGTTTGCTTTTTCCACCTGACCGTTGGTCTATGGATGCGCGACTGAGGCATAACTGATGTTGATCCCCAGGTTTTCGCAGAATTCTTGGAACTCCTTGGATGTGAAGTTCGTCCCGTTGTCAGTGATGATGTTGTGCGGCACGCCGAAGCGGTAGACGATGGACTCGAAGAACTTGACTGCGTTGTGCCCTGATTGCTTGGTTACTGGCATGCCCTCGATCCACTTGGTGAATTTGTCGACTGCGACCAAGAGGTAGACGTATCCTCCTTGCGAGGACCTTGGGAGTTTGCCAACCATGTCGAGACCCCACTGGGCGAAGGGCCAGGCCAATGGAATGGGCCGTAGTTCTGCGCCTGGTGCGTGTGGCTTGTCGGCGAATCGTTGGCAAGCGTTGCATTTTTGGACTATGTCCTTGGCATCACGCATGGCCGTGGGCCAGTAAAATCCAGCTCATAGAGCTTTGGCAACGAGGGCGCGACTGTCGGCGTGGTGTCCGCAAGTCCCCTCGTGTATGTCGAGGAGGACTGCTCTTCCATCGGCCAGGGAGATGCATCATTGTATCACGCCTGTGATGCTGCGTTTATACAGTTCGCCGTTGATAACGGCGAATGCCTTAGAGCGTCGCGCGATGTGCCGTGCGTCTGTCGGGTCGTCTGGTAGGCGCTTGTTGAGGATATATGTAATGTACGGCTGCGTCCAGGATTGTTCGATTATCATGACGCTCATTGGCCCTTCGAGTCCTGTGTCTGGCTCCAAGTTTTCGAGTGCCATTGGCTCATTGGGTGGCGTAGCCCCCGAGTCTGTTGCTACGCTTGTTTTCTTCTCTGCGGCCTTTGGCTTGATGGAGCGTTCGCAGATGCGCTCGAGAAATACCCCAGGTGGTATGGGGGCGCAGGTAGAGCCTATGTTGGCGAGTGCGTCCGCCTCCTCGTTGCTTTCGCGACCTACGTGTCGCAACTCGCAACCATCGAAGTCTCCCTCGAGTGTATCGTAGAGGTCGCGGTATGCGATCATGTTGTCATTGAGTGCGTCGCACTCGTGCATTGTTTGGTTGACGACCAACTTGGAGTCGCCATATATGATGAGCCTCTTTGCACCGCAGGCTTTTGCCATCCTCATCCCGTGCAATAGGGCCTCGTATTTAGCCTCGTTGTTTGAGGCTGTGAACTGCATTCGTAGGATGTATTTCAGCTTGTCTCCTTGAGGTGACGTCAATATGACACCTGCTCCTGCTCCGTCCTTCCGCTTGGATCCATCGAAGTGCATTCTCCAGAGGTAGGACATATCTGGCTTGTCCGGGAGTTGGTTTTCCATCCAATGCACGAGAAAGTCAGGGAGAACTTGCGACTTGATTGCGTCGCGCTTTTCGTATGTGATGTCTCGTGGAGACAGTTCGATTCCCCAAAGCACGACTCGTCCCGTGGCGTCGGGGTTATTGAGGATATGTCCCAATGGGGCGTCGCTGACTACCACGATTGGGTGTTCCTGGAAGTAATGGCGCAGTCGCTGGGCGGTCATGAAGACGTCGTACGCCAGCTTCTGGTAGTGCGGGTACCGCTGTTTTGTTGGCGTGAGGACCTCGCTGAGGTAGTATACCGGGCGTTGTACGCCATGGACCTTGTTTTCCTCGGCCCGCTCGACGACGAGCACTGTACTAACCACTTGGTTGGTAGCGGAGATGTATAGCAGTAGTGGCTCCCTTTCTTGTGGAGTCACCAGTAATGGCGAGGTGGATAACAGGCGCTTGAGATCTTCGAATGCTTCTTGCGCTTCCTTGGTCCACTTGAATTTGTCAGCTTTGCGGAGGAGCTGATAGAAGGGCAGTGCCTTTTCCCCCATTCGACTGATAAATCGACTGAGGGCCACGATTCGTCCGGCTAGTTGTTGGACGCCTCTTATGTTCTTTGGCTTCTCCATGGCCAGTATGGCCTTTATCTTTTTCGGGTTTGCCTCGATCCCTCTCGCGGAGATGAGATACCTGAGCAGCTGCCCAGATGGTACGCCAAAGGCGCATTTGTCCGGATTGATCTTAATCCGGTAACGATCGAGGTTGGCGAATGTTTCGTGCAAGTCGTCGATTAGAGAGGCTTCCTCCTTGGTTTTGATTACTATGTCTTCGACATAGACTTGGATATTGCGACCCAATTGCTCCTTGAGGCGAGCCTGCATGCATCGCTGGTAGGTGGCTCCCGCGTTTTTTAGCCCGAAGGGCATTGTGTTGTAGCAGAACACACCGAAGGGCGTTGTAAACGCGGTCTTCTCATGGTCTTCCTCCTTCATTCGAATTTGGTTATAGCCTGAGTAGGCATCGAGGAAGTAGAGGCGCTCGCATCCAGCGGTGGAGTCGATGATTTGATCGATTCGTGGTAACGGGAAGTGATCTTTTGGGCAGTGCTTGTTTAAAGAAGTGAAGTCCACGCACATCCGTAGGATATCCGTGTCCTTTTTTGGCACCAGCACCGTATTGGCGAGCCAAGTGCTTTCCTTGATCTCACGTATGAATTTGGCCTCGACGAGTCTATTGATCTCCATGCCAACTGCCTGCGCTCGTGGCTCAGACAGTCGCCTGATTGTTTGCTTGACTGGCCTTGCGTCGGGGTTGACGTTGAGTGCGTGCTCGGCGAATTCCCTAGGAACTCCTGGCATGTCCGCAGGACACCAGGCAAAAATTTCCCAGTGCTCACGGAGGAATTCGACGAGCGCGAGTTCCTATGTGGGACTCAAGTTGTTGGCGATGAGGGCCGTTTTGGCGGGATCTGTCGGGTGGACCTGCACCTTCTTTGTGTGCACAAATGAGTCGAAGGAGAGATCGGGTGAGCTTGTCCTGCTTGGGGGAGGCAGGCTGTTGTCTGTCGTTTCCTTCAATCGCGCGAGCTCCTCCTGCATGCCGAAGGACTAGGAGATTCTGTTGAATTCCCTGTCGCAACTGTCAGATCGCTCAAAGCTTCCATTGATCGTGATGACGCCGTTGGGACCTGCCATTTTCATCTGCAGGTAGGCGTATTGGGGTACTGCCATGAACCTAGCGAACGCGACGCGTCCGAGGATGCAGTGGTATTGTGAGGGCCAGTCGACGACCTCAAAATCGATGCGCTCGCGCCGGAAGTTCCTTGGCGTGCCGAATATGACGTCGAGGTTGATTTTGCCCAGGGGGTATACGCCTTTCCCTGGGACGATGCCGTGGAACGTTGTGTCCGATGCCTCTAAGCAAGTTAGAGGGATCCTCATTGCTCGCAAGGTACTCGCGAATATGAGGTTGATGTCGCTTCCGCCATCCATGAAGACGCGACTCATGTCGAAGCCTCCAATTTGCGCCTCGAGTACGAGGGGGCAATGGCCTGGGCGAGGTACTTGAGGCGGGTGGTCTCGTTTATCAAAGGTGATGCACGACTCACTGCCACTGAGGTACTCAGTGGTGGATGGTGGTGAGTGCGTGGCCAAGTTGACTTGGCGAGTGATGGCTTTCTGCACCCTGTTGGAGGGGCGCCCCTTTTGGATCATCATGGTACCCATGGCCCGTGGGTACGGTTCTCCTCCGTGGTGTTGGTCCGGTGCAGCTCCGCTCGGTGGTGGCCCCGGTGGTGGTGGCGGTGCGCCATGTGCCACGGCGCCTGGAGCGGCCCCGTAGCCTCTTTCGACTGCGTTGCGGTTCATCCGAACCAATCCCTCGTGTAGTTTGAGGAACTCGCGGCAGTCCTTGAGGAGGTGGCTGGACTTTCTCTTGTCGTCATGCTTGTCGATGTAGAAGTGTACCATGCATGGTCCGGACAGTTTTTCCTCGATGGAGGTCGCGGGTGCCTCGTCGCGAGTCCGACGTTGCCATACTTGCATGGTTTTCCCAGAGTCGCGGTATCCACCGCTGCGGTATCCGCTGTTGCGGTTGTCGTCGCGTCTATCGGCATAGCCGGCTGCGACCATGTTGACGTCGTCACGGTCGTTGTAGATGCGCATGCGGCATTTGCCTCGGCGGTCGCGTCTGCGTTCGAGTTCTGCCTCCTCGTCGGAGTGAGCGCGGTTCTTCACCGAATCTTCTCCATCAGCCCACCGATTTGCGATCTCCATCAGGTGGTCGATGGTCTGGGGCTTTGAGCGGCCCAGCTCCTCCCTGAGCTCTAGACAACGAACGCCACCGTTGAATGCATCAATCGCGTGGTCTTCCGAGATGTTTTCCGCAGAGTTCTTGATGATGGACCACCTTCGTATGTATGAGCGCAACGATTCGCCAGATCTTTGCTGGCAGCATCTCAGTTCTTCGATTGATGCGGGCCGTTTGTACGTGCCTTTAAAGTTGTGCACGAAGCTGTACACCAGCTCATCCCAACTGCGAATGGATCCACGTGGGAGGCTATTGAGCCATGCTCGGGCGGCGCCCTGCAGCTGTAGCTGCAAGCATTGCATGGCAGTACTTCGACTGCCTCCGTGGAGCCTGACGGAGGAGATGTGATCCTCCAGCCAGATTTTAGGGTCCTGTAGACCGTCGAACTTCGGATTTTCTGACGGAAGTTTAAACCCCTTAGGCATTCGCTTCTACCTAATGGATCTGCTGAAGCATCTAGCGCCGCAGAGTTCCCCGTCTTCCTCTTCCGAGTCAGTCGACCGAGCACGTCGTGCTCTTGACTTGCCGATCTTGCGTTGTGTGAGGTCGTTGCGCGCATCGTAGTCGCGATCGTGTCGCCGTGAACGACGGCGTCGAGACAGGTCGTGACTGTCATTGCTGGATGAGGGTGAGGAGTAGCGTTTTGCTAGCGCTTTGCCTTTTTTGGGTCTAGTACCGGCTCCTTGTCGAGGGCGGCCTCGATTAGCTCCAAACCTGCGATCGTAGATCGGTGCATGGCGGTTCGGGGATCTCCAGCCGGTGGCTGGTTGTTGAGGAGGTACATGCTGGCTGCTGTCACCGCGGCCTGCGACGTCCTGGGGACCACGTTGCCTCTCGTGTCGACTGTCATAGAGCCAAAGTCGAGGAGTTTCGCGGCGTCTATGCGCTCTTGTTCGGTGAGGTGAGCCATTCGCGACTGCCTCTTCTTAGCGATGTACTCGTTACCTCGTGAGGAGGATCCTCCGTAGGAGGAGAGCCCAACGCGACGAAGGCTCGACTCGTCCGCCGCCTTTTTACGCGCCTCAAGTTGCGCGATTGCTTGTTTTTGGCGCGTGAACTCCTCTTTTAGGAGCTAGTGGTATCCCATCAGTAGTTCCTACAGGGACCCGAGGGGTAGCGGTGTACCTCGTAGGGCCTCGCGGCAGCGCTCCCACTCTTGCTCGTTGAGCTTGATTACGACGCATTCGCCAGTTTGCTCATTGATTATACTAGGAGGTTCGACTGCTCCCCCGTTGGCGCCGTCACCGCCGTTGCCGCTGTTGCCGCGATTGGCGGAGGTGTCACCTGCGTTAATGACGGCGCACATGAAGTGATTGGGGAAGCTGCTGCTTCCACAACTTTCAGACTCAGAACCGTAGGTTCCATCTTCTGTGGCCAGATCGCTCAGATCGGAGTCGCGACTGCTGTCGTTGATCGTGTTCCCGACTGCCACCGAAGCATTGAGCTCACTGAGGGTGCCGATTGATGGAGGGAACCATGATGCCGGGGCAATCGCCGGTGTCGTCGGTTGATCAGGCATGCGAAGCGTGCCCATCTGACCAACTTGGAAGCGGAAGTTCCCAATCGCCAGGCTGATTCTGTCGCCCACGGATTCGAAGGCCGGGCGGGTGGCCGGCATGTGGACGGTGAAGTCGAAGGCGCCGAAGAGCTGGCGAATCTCTGTTGTTGCGAAGTTGTAGATCGCAGTTGATGGGGCCGAAGAAGCCACAACATCAGCACTCCCAGTTCCCACAGACGGCGCCAATTGATGAGGGTTTAACTCATCAATGCCCATTGTTATGGACTTGGGTTTTGGAGAAGGAGGGAGTGCTGGAGACATCTATCGGCTAGCAAACAAGCACACAGGGGACAAAGGATTTACCCAGGTTCAGGCCTCGTAGAGGTCCCTACTCCTGCTTGTCTGCTCGTGGAATTATCAAAGGAGTCGAAAGTTACAATGGTGCGCAGATGCAATCTGGCGAGAGTTGTGGAAACTAGGGTTGCGTGTGTCCTCTTCACCGCCCCTCCTAGCCTTTATATAGATAGGCTAGGTCTCGGGTAGCAGGTCGAGTTGGTTACAAGTTAGGGTTCAAACTTTCTGTCTTTAGCTTCTTCTTGTCTCTCAAGCAATCGAGAGTCCGCAGTTTACTCGAGTCCTTTCGTCTAGGCCTTGGCGACACCGTGGGCCTGTACGTATTTAGACCGTATATACCAAGCTCGAGCACTTGTAGGGTATACCCATGTCATCCCTACTTCACCATAGAGCCCCGGTCCTTCAGCTCTACTCATCCAGCACTTTCGCCACCAAAGAAACAAGACAAAGGGTGATATTCGCATTGGTGGATTGGTAATCCACCTTGCCTATGCATTAAACATTGTACTACCTATTATGGAACCTGTTGATGGCTCCAAACTCATGGACATCAAACATTTGACTGCTTGTGGCTTCCTTGGTATTTACCATGCTAACCGGAGGCTCTGAGCATATCAATTTAGTTATCTTGGTGATGCACAGGGTGAGCAGGTTCAGTTTCCCTGCCCACAAGCCTTCTCGATTGTGGAGAAGGACACTTGGATCCTCACCAAGGACCAAGTGACGGAGATCTTGGCCGAGCTCCAGCCCGAGGAAGAGGAAGATGAAGGGCAGCAGGATGAGGAGGAGCAGGAGCAGGAGCAGGAGGAAGAGCAGGGGCACAACCCTGCTTGGGAGGGACAACAGCAGCAAGGAGGAGCTTGGGACCCATGGCCCAATCAGCCACAACAAGGGTACAACTACGTCCCCTATCAGGAGTTCCAGCAGCTCAACCAACGTGTTGGGGAGATCGACCACACTCTTCAGGATGTGAATGAAGATGTAAATACTTTGACTCACAACTTCAGTCACTTCATGACCCACTTCCCCGACTTCTACCAACAGTATCCGCACCAGTCGCCAAATGACGGCAACAACTGAGCATGGCAATCGCCTAAGCTTGGGGGAGGTTTGAAAACCTCCAAACTTTGCATTCATATTTTCATTTCTACTTTTGATTTATTTTATTTCTTCAAATTTACATGTTTATTTCCAGCTTTGCATTTCTAAACTGAAAATACAAAAAAAATAGTTGTAACTTTATTCGCAAGTTCGTTTCTTTGTTTCTCTCGTAGATTGCTTAATTTCATGTGACTTGGCAATAGGGAAAGCATAGAGGAGGTTTGACTCAAATACAAGAATGAAGCAAGTTAGAAGAGGTATCACATTCCTTTCATCATTCTTTCTGCAACCTTAAATTGACCCTACAATTATTCACTCGCTTGCACCGAGATTGCTCCCCACTTAGCTTGTTATCCTATAAATTCTATTCCTTTGCTAGTATCTCCTTTTTAGCTATGAAACAATGAGCAAAGAACTTGGTTAAAAATACTTCCTACATTTTTACAACAAGAAAATGCATCTGAAGATGACTTGAGTCCATGCTTAGCCCTAAGAATTTAATTTTAGAACTACTCCATTACATTTGAGACTAATATAGATAGATATGTGATGGCTCAAAATGTAGAGCTCGTTGGGAACCCCAAGAGGAAGGTATGATGAGCACAGTAGCAAGTTTTCCCTTAGTTATGAAACCAAGGTTATCGAACCAGTAGGAGCAAGGAAACAACAGCAAGGTGTTACTAACAACTTGGAATCCTGCACAACACAACCACAAAACTTTGCTCCCAACTTACAGTGAGGTTGTCAATCTCACCGGTTTTGCTGAAAACAAAGGATTAAATGTATTGTGTGGAAGATAGTAATTGTTTGCAGAAAGTAAATAGTAAATAGTAACAGTACAAGGTATAGCAATGGTAAAAGCATGAACCGGGGTCCATAGTTCACTAGAGGTGATTCTCCTTAAGATAGATAACATGTTGGGTGAACAAATTACAGTGGGGCAATTAACAGATTTGAGAAAGCATACAATGCATATACTAGACCTCTTGACTCCTATGGATTTGAATGGGCATTACAACATTATACATAGACCGTAATCCAACTGCATCTATGACTAATAATCCACCTTCAGGTTATCATCCGAACCCCTTCTAGTATTAAGTTGCAAGCAACAGATAATTGCATTAAGCATTGTGGGTAAATTAAACAATACGATTGTCCCATGGACAAAGGATTGCTGTTTTCTCCCTAGTAGCAACATCACATCTACAACCTTAGAGATTTTTGTCACTTCCCTAGATTACTAGAGGCATGAACCCACTATCGAGCATAAATACTCCCTCTTGGAGTTGCAAGCATATACTTGGCCAAGATAGTTACAAACAACGGAGAGCATGCAAGATCACAAATAACATAGACATGATAGAATCAATAATCAATCTGAAATAGCATCTCAATATCCATCGGATCCCCGCAAACACAACATGTAAGATTACAGATAGATGATCTTGATCATGAACGGAGCTCACAAGATCTAAACATGATAGCACAAAGGAGGACAACCAACCATCTAGCTACTACATGGACCCGTAGTCCAAGGATGAACTACTCACGCATCACACCGGAGGCACGCATGGTGATGAAGAAGGCCTCCAGGGTGATCTCTCCCCTCCGGCAGGGTGCCAGGAAGAGCTTCAGATCCCTCCCGATCTAGGGATGGAGATGACGGTGGCTACAAACTCTTTTGTGGAATTTTGATCGGGTCCTTAGGGTTTTCGTCCCGAGAGGCTTTTATAGGCGAAGGGGCAAGGTCAGTGGAGTACCAGGGGGTCCACACCCCCTAGTGGCGCGCCCCCTAGGCCGCGCGACCACCAGGTGTGGCCGCCCTGGTGTGCCACTTCGTCTCCCCTCCGGACTCCGTGTTGCTTCGGATAAAATACTAACTTTGGCTTTTGTCCTGTCCAATTCTAAGAATATTTCCTTACTAGCTTTTCTTAAACCACAAACAGCAGAAAACATGCAACTGACACTATGGCATCTCGTTAATAGGTTAGTCCCAGAAAATGTATAAAAATACCTCAAAGTGTGAACAAAACATAAGAAATTAGATACTAAACAAGCATGGAACATCAAAAAAATTAGATATGTTTACAACGTATCAACATGATAGTACTTTTGATTGAAACTGTTTGATAAAATGGATGCTTCGAAGTAGTAGAAATTATGCCACTACTTTTTCTAATAATTACCGTAAGATATTGCTTTACGCATGTCATTACAAATCCGTCGTGCTCCATGGGGAACTATTAACTCTGCTGGCCAACAAACGATCCAAATGTGGGAAACCACTTGATTTCGGCTATTGAGTTATATAAACGTCTGCAGCAACAATGTTATGACGGGTAAAAATTTTAGTCTCCTCATGGTTTCACGTTCCAAGTGAAGTTGTAGTGCTCCTCTGCCCATTATTGCTCAACAATTATTTTTTGCATGGCCACGAGTGTACAACACAGCCCAATTAAACATGATAAAAATAGTGGCATGATTTCCCTATGAAAAAGCTAAAGTTTTTTAAGGGAAAAAGAAAATAAAGAGGTGCTTTGATAGTCTTGAAATTTTGACATGGAATAGATGAGTGGTTCTTAAATTACATGCTTTGATGCCAACTTGAGTACTCCTAATTGTTAAACAAATAAGAACAAAAAGTTTTCATCTCTCTAAAGAGAGGCACCAAAAGAATTTGTCTCACTTTCCTAGCTAAACTTTCGACACTTGCTTGGGCATATGTTTTATTTGCTAACAAGCTATACGTGGTTAGGAAGTGGACTCGGTGCAATATTGTGAATACTTGTATGATCATATTTAAGATTGCAGAGATTATGAAGAAAAGAATTTGACACCAATTCAAAATTGTGAGTTCCTTTATTTTTAGTCTCGAATCTCCACTATTCCTCCTTATTTCCTTGTCACTCGAGGGCGAGCAACATCTAAGCTTGGGGAGTTGATAGTTGTGAGATTCGACACATTTTTTTATGGCTTTATTTGATGGTTTTTGATGGGTTCGTAGCATGGAAAACAAAAATTTTCTACCGCAAGAACGAACAAAACCTAGATCTAATCTAGATAAAAGCCAAGATCTAATCTATTAGACATGAGCAACGAGATAGATGGGAACTAACCCTCGTAGATCCGAAAGCGTTAACGAGATTAGATCTCGTGGTTGATGTAGTCGATCACTTGCCGATCTCAAGATCGTGTGGACGATCCTTCCGGCGTCACGTTCCAGCAGCGCTTCCGCCCTCGGTCAAGTAGACGATCCTTCCGGCGTCGCGTTCCAGCAGCGCTTCCGCCCTTGGTCAAGTTGACGATCCTTCCGGCGCCACGATTTGGCAGCGCTTCCGCAGTCGGTCACACGTGCGGAGTCGAAGCAGACCTTCCTCTCCCCGTTCCAGCGAGCAGCGGAGGTAGTAGGTCTTCGCCACGGAATCCCAGCAGCACGACGGCGTGGTGGTGGTGGTGGAGTAGAGAATTCTGCAGGGCTTCGCCTATGCCTGTGCAGAATATGGTGGAGGAGAGAGGCGGCAGAGATTGGACGTTATGAGAGCGGGTGTGGAGGGGGCGCCCCTGCCCTTCTATTTAAGGGGAGGAGGCGCGCCTGGGAGGGGGAGTCCTTGTAGGACTCCCCTCCTCTATGGCCAACGAATTTGGGGAGGGGGGAGGAGTCCTCCTCCCCCACGAATCCGTGTCTTGACCCACCAGGACTCCTTGATCCCTATCTTGATTTTCAAGCAAACTCCAAGATATCTTCTAGAACCTTCCGGAACATTCCGAAACCTTCTAGAATCCTCATACAAACACTCCGGAACATTTCCTAACTCATAAAATGATCTCCTATATATGAATCTTATTCTCCGGACCATTCCGGATCTCCTCGTGATGTCCCGAATCCAATCCGAGACTCCGAACAACATTCGGTCTCCAACGCACATTCCATATCTACTTAAAACAACTTCGAACCTTAAGTGTGTCACCCTACGGTTCGTGAATATGTAGACATGATAGAGACACATCTCCTATCAATAACCATCAGCGGGACCTGGAGATCCATAATGGCTCCCACATACTCAACGATGACTTCGCGATCGATTGAACCACTTACATACGAAACCAATTCCCTTTGTCACGCGATACTATACTTATCCGAGGTTTGATCGTCAGCATCTCCATACCTAGTTCTACCTCGTTACTGATAAGTACTCTTTACTCGTTCCGTGATATGTCATCCCTTGTGACCTAGTCACATGCTTGCAAGCTAACTAGATGGCATTCCACCGAGAGGGCCCAGAGCATATCTATCCGTCATATGGATGGACAAATCCCAATCTTGGTCCATGCGCTTCAACACATACTTTCAGAATACCCAATGACACCTTTATGACCACCTAGTTACGAAGCGGTGTTTGATGTCATCAAAGTACCCATCCGGTGATGGTGATTAACATAACCTCATGGTCGAAGGATTAGGTTACTATGCATTTAAAAGCTTACAGCAATACGAACTTAATGACTTGATCTTATGCTACGCTTACTATGGGTGTGTGTGTCCATCACATCATTCTCCTAATGATATAACCTTGTTATTAACGACATCCAATATCCATGATCAGGAAACCATCATCATCCATTAAACAACAAGCTAGTTTAACAAGAGGCTTACTAGGGACTCTTTTATGTTTACAAAACACACATGTATTAGTGTTTCCTAATAATACAATTATAGCATGGGATGTAAACATTTATCATAAACATAAAGATATAATAATAACCACTTTATTATTGCCTCTTGGGCATATCTCCAACAGTCTCCCACTTGCACTAGAGTCAATAATCTAGTTAAAAACTTGTGCATTCAACACCTATGGCTTTCTGGTGTTGTATAGACACTATTGCTAGTGGTAAACATAATCTTCGGATCTGACACTTCCAGGTCCGTGTGTATTTGCATGTCCTTGCGTCTCTACGCATTACTCATTCTCCAATGAGATGGCATTGTATAAATTTGGTCCTTTGGTGAGACCTTTAGTTCCTCGAGATTAAATCATGTTGATACAATTGTCGTACAATGTATCTTCATAGTATTATCCCGCTATGAACCACACCTAGTTTGATAACAAACTACTTAACATAAATGCCCTCCTTTGCTGCTACTATAGCAGTTTATATACTTAGCCTTTTGTTGTAGTATCTGTCACAATGTTTTAACTTTGGTACTCAACCAAATCCGTTATGGAACTTCCTTTCATTACATTGTGCCACCCATAGTTTAAATTGAGATAAACTTAATTTGTATCCTGTGACAAAACTAGTATCAATGTAACACTTTACAATGAACTACCTTTAACTATTTGTCACTTATACATGATATATTCTTAGTTCTTCCAAAGCTCATAAGAATATCTTTACTATTGTCCAATGATCATCTTATGAATCATTCTGGTATATGCTCATAACATTTAGAGCATAGGACATATCTGGATGTGTACATCTCAAAGAATGATTGATCAAGATATTCTTGTAATTTCACCAAGTGTCAAAACACTTGAATCTCGTGTCAACACACTCGAATCTTGATTCAGTCCTTTCCGTGCATCAAGAACCTTTCTTGTTGTTTCCATATTGAACTTATTCAACATCTTATCTATGTACATTTGGCAAAACCATATTAGCGCCTCAATCTATTCATATAGACATTGATGCCTAATTCTTGGGTTATGCCTAAGTCTTTCATCGAAATGAAATTCTTAACCTGTGTCAATACAAGATACATCATTTCCAATCAACAATGTGTCCTCTATATAATGTATTAGAAATATGTCTCAGCGCTCCCACTTAATTTCTTGCAAATGCAAGCATCTTCATCATCTCCAATGAATTTAAACTCTTTTAACAGTTTCATCATGGTGAAGATTCCAACTCCGCTATGCTTACTTCAACCATTGAAGTTTTGCATACTCTTTTAGCATCCTTTAAATTAACAAAACCCTTTGGATCGTGTCATGTACACGTCCTAGGTAACTATTCTATTAGAAGAACTTGTTTTGTTTGTTCAACTACCATATACCAAAATATATGTAGTGGTTGCTACATTAATCCGTCCAGACTAAATATCGCTATGAAAGATCAAATCTTATCATAGTCAATTCCTTGAACATTGTCGTAAAATCTTTACGACATGTCGACTATTTCATAGATTTGAAACATCCATGTCTATTTCTTTATAGATCCAATCACGACCGATAGGCTTCACGCCTTTCCGGAGGGTCTTCAAAGTTCAGAAACTTGATTTCTCGTATATGGATGCTATCACGGATTCCATGACTTCTAGAAATTTTATGGAGTCCGGGCCCATCATCGCTTCTTTGCATGTAGTCGGTTCATCATTGTCAAAACAATAACGACTTGCTTATCAAATCTTACTATTTGATTCTTACCGACCCACATGGTTCTATAGGAACTCTAATCTCCGAGATCACACCTTTTGTAATCACGAGAGCCATGAGCATTGTGGCCGTCACCGGGACACTTTCCGGCGCTGCGCTACTTAGCACATATAGCTAAGGTTCAACAACCTTATCAAAGTTCTATTGTCCTCCCACTTAACTTTTCACGAAGAATTCCTTCTCAAGAAACTTGACGTTCCAAGTAACAAACTCTTTTGTCCTCAGTGTTATGGAGAAATTCCCAACAAATTCTTTGGGATAACCTACAAAGACGGGCTTATCCGACTTTGGTTGTAAACATTTTACTTATGCATTACATACCAAAATTTAAGAAAAGACAATTCGGGTTTTATCCCAAACCATGACTTATATGGTGTCATTTCAACGGATCACGATGGAGCTCTTTTCAGTGTAAAAGCGGTAGTCACTAAAGCTTTAATCTTTAAAAACATAATGGCAGTTTTATAAATGACACCTTTGATCTTACCATGTCAAACAAGGTTTCATTACATATCTTGATCACTCCATACTCCTATGGTGTTTTGGGAAATGCAAATCCATGGAACGATTCCTCAAATCTTAGGTGTTTTGCTAAACTTGTAACTCAAACATCTTTCTTTATGATCCAAACATAAACTCTTTTATTTTCTTGTTACAATGATTTTCACTTCATCTTGAAAGTCTTTGAACATTTTTTCAAATGTTTCATACTTCTTCCTTATTGAGTAAGTATATACATATACTCACTCAAATCTTCGAAGAAAGCATATGAAGTTGAAATCCATCGCCCACGACTACACATAATGGACTATATACATCAATATGTACAAATTCCAATCAGTTAGTCGTCCGTTCCTCTTTTGGCCTACGAACGGAGTTTTAATTATCTCCAGGAAGTTATCACAAGCGTCATTTGATCCAAATCAAAGACTCCAAAAATCCATCAACATGGAGTTTCTTCATGTATCCCTTTCAATATAATTTAAACGGCGGTGTCACTTCGCAAGTGATCTTTCAATCATTTGTCTTGCGACATTTTAGCAATAGTGTTTATGGATGTGATTTCTCCTACCAGACTTGTAAAAGTTCATCCATCCTTTATGGAATACGGTAATTATTTGAACAACCATTGTTCTCGTAATACCGGAACAAAATAACAAATCTTGAAGGCTAGGTTTGATGTCAACGAAAAACACAATAATACCTTATTTGTTTTCGATGAACATCATCACTCATTCTCTTGCTAGTTACTTAGGCCATTGTAGTTCATGAATTGTGTTGTCATGTATGACACTTCATACCAACCAATTCGGTATCCAATACCTAAGAGCCACATTGTTTAACAAGCAATGAATACAACCATAACATGTATGTCTTCTATATACCCGAGTTGGACATCTCCAACCTTACAATTTCTGCCAAATATTTTATAGATTCTCTTTCAGCAATTCCTTTTTCTTTTAAAAGAATCTATCAACATCAATAGTGGTGTCATTCACATGACACATAGTACAAAGTGTGTATAGTCAAATACCAATACCTTTGGACTTGCACTTTGAAGTGGATCACCTTCATCAAATGTTTGGCATTCTTTCAAAAATCCATTCTTTAGTAATCTATTAGTGTAGTAAACATTTTACTTACATCTTCTATTCATCCTTATCATGACATCTTTCATGATCAAGCTGCTATAGCTTATAAAGGTGAATTGCGAGTATAATGTTTCTTTTTCAAAACCTTTTGGAGGATTAGGACGACTAGCGTCTCCAACCTTTACAAATTCTCATCAAATATGAGGACGTATACTCTATCATGTTGTAACCAACACATTGTTTTAGATATCGGAATACCTTTCACATATGATGGTTTCTGAAACATTGCTTTCAGCTCTTAGATAAATTTGATATTAAAAACAATCTTTTGAGTATCAAGAATCATGGAGGCTAACATGATACATTAGATACTAACACTGGAATTGTTACTCTTGATTTAATACTATTTATTAAACTTCATGGAGTAAATTGAGTTTGCTGAAAGTTTGCAATAGGACTTATAAATTTTAATTGACACTCAAAACAACACGATACCAATTCGTAAAGCAAATATCCAGAATTTCTGTAGTTCCACTATCTCAACTATAACTAAGCGTAAGGTGGTGAACAGATGCCAATGACTACAACAAACTATGCAAATTCACTTTGATTGTGTTTATGATAAATTGAGTTCGACTAATCCAAATTAAAAATAAACTCCCACTCAAAACAACATCCCTCAAGTTGTTTTAGTGATTACATGAACCAAATCCACTACACCAAGTCCGATCATCACATGAGATGATGTAGCTTTAAAGGCGAACAATCAACATGTTCATCATATCATCCATATGACTCATGTTTTACCTTTCGGTATTCTGTGTTCCGAGACCATGTCTGTACATGCTAGGCTCGTCAAGGTTAACCTTAGTTTCTGCATGTGCAAATCTGGCTTGCACCCGTTGTATGCACACGTAGAGTCTATCACACCCGATCATCACGAGATGCTTCGAAACGACGAGTCTTAGCAACGGTGCCAACTAAGGACGAACACTTTATTACTTGATATTTAGTGAGAGGGATCATCTTATAATGCTACCGTCGCGATCTAAGCAATACAAGATGCATAAAGGATTAACATCACAGGCAATTCATAATATGTGATATGATATGGCCTTTCTTCTTGTGCCTTTGATCTCCATCTCCAAAGCATGGACAAGATCTCCATCATCACCAGCATTGCGTCAAGGTCCGTGGCGCCGCTTCATGGTTGTCCATCATCACTAGTAACTATTACAACTACTTGGAATAAAGCTATTACAAGATGAATAGACACACAGGTCTTAACAGAATTAAAAGACAACCATTAGGCTCCTGCCGGTTGCCATATTACAACAAGGATCATTGCATACATCAAATATAATCATAATCACATGATGGCCATATCACATCACAAAACCCCTACAAAAACAAGTTAGACGCCTCTAATTTTCCTTGCATATTTTACGTGGTTTGGGGCTTTCGCATAAGACCGATCTTACCTACGAACAAGGACCACAACGTTGATACAAGTGTTGTCAAGATGCTCATTGTAAATTGAATCTTAACTATGGTGGGAGAGACAGACACCCGCAAAGCCACTTGTGCAAAGCAAGTTGCACGTCAAGCGTGGAGCAAGTCTCATGTGCGATGACATGTAATGTTAGCCCGAGCCGCTTCATCCCACCATGCTGCAAGATGCAAAGTACACGCTAAGACACCGACAACAAAAGCATCAACGCCCACAAAAACATTGTGTTCTACTCGTGCAATAGATCTACGCATAGATACGGCTCTGATACCACTGATGGGTTCGTAGCATGGAAAACAAAAAATTTCTACCGCAAGAACGAACAAAACCTAGATCTAATCTAGATAAAAGCCAAGATCTAATCTATTAGACATGAGCAACGAGATAGATGGGAACTAACCCTCGTAGATCCGAAAGCGTTAACGAGATTAGATCTCGTGGTTGATGTAGTCGATCACTTGCCGATCTCAAGATCGTGTGGACGATCCTTCCGGCGTCACGTTCCAGCAGCGCTTCCGCCTTCGATCAAGTAGACGATCCTTCCGGCGTCGCGTTCCAGCAGCGCTTCCGCCCTTGGTCAAGTTGACGATCCTTCCGGCGCCACGATTTGGCAGCGCTTCCGCAGTCGGTCACACGTGCGGAGTCGAAGCAGACCTTCCTCTTCCCGTTCCAGCGAGCAGCGGAGGTAGTAGGTCTTCGCCACGGAATCCCAGCAGCACGACGGCGTGGTGGTGGTGGTGGAGTAGAGAATTCTGCAGGGCTTCGCCTATGCCTGTGCAGAATATGGTGGAGGAGAGAGGCGGCAGAGATTGGACGTTATGAGAGCGGGTGTGGAGGGGGCGCCCCTGCCCTTCTATTTAAGGGGAGGAGGCGCGCCTGGGAGGGGGAGTCCTTGTAGGACTCCCCTCCTCTATGGCCAACGAATTTGGGGAGGGGGGAGGAGTCCTCCTCCCCCACGAATCCGTGTCTTGACCCACCAGGACTCCTTGATCCCTATCTTGATTTTCAAGCAAACTCCAAGATATCTTCTAGAACCTTCCGGAACATTCCGAAACCTTCTAGAATCCTCATACAAACACTCCGGAACATTTCCTAACTCATAAAATGATCTCCTATATATGAATCTTATTCTCCGGACCATTCCGGATCTCCTCGTGATGTCCCGAATCCAATCCGAGACTCCGAACAACATTCGGTCTCCAACGCACATTCCATATCTACTTAAAACAACTTCGAACCTTAAGTGTGTCACCCTACGGTTCGTGAATATGTAGACATGATAGAGACACATCTCCTATCAATAACCATCAGCGGGACCTGGAGATCCATAATGGCTCCCACATACTCAACGATGACTTCGCGATCGATTGAACCACTTACATACGAAACCAATTCCCTTTGTCACGCGATACTATACTTATCCGAGGTTTGATCGTCAGCATCTCCATACCTAGTTCTACCTCGTTACTGATAAGTACTCTTTACTCGTTCCGTGATATGTCATCCCTTGTGACCTAGTCACATGCTTGCAAGCTAACTAGATGGCATTCCACCGAGAGGGCCCAGAGCATATCTATCCGTCATATGGATGGACAAATCCCAATCTTGGTCCATGCGCTTCAACACATACTTTCAGAATACCCAATGACACCTTTATGACCACCCAGTTACGAAGCGGTGTTTGATGTCATCAAAGTACCCATCCGGTGATGGTGATTAACATAACCTCATGGTCGAAGGATTAGGTTACTATGCATTTAAAAGCTTACAGCAATACGAACTTAATGACTTGATCTTATGCTACGCTTACTATGGGTGTGTGTGTCCATCACATCATTCTCCTAATGATATAACCTTGTTATTAACGACATCCAATATCCATGATCAGGAAACCATCATCATCCATTAAACAACAAGCTAGTTTAACAAGAGGCTTACTAGGGACTCTTTTATGTTTACAAAACACACATGTATTAGTGTTTCCTAATAATACAATTATAGCATGGGATGTAAACATTTATCATAAACATAAAGATATAATAATAACCACTTTATTATTGCCTCTTGGGCATATCTCCAACAGTTTTCTCCCGGATTTGATCATTTTTTGGTTTTACCTAACGCTAATACTTTGGTAGCGAAGACAACTTGGTTTCTAATGAGTGTTTTAGGTTCTGAACGTTAACAGAAGGATTTAACTAGATAAACACAATATTTTGGGGAAAACAAGCGAGTCTCACTTTGGAAGCAAGCGAGGGGATCTCACATAAGCTTTAACGAGCAACTATATGGCGGGAATATTTTTCCGGCTATATAGTTCCCGTCGTATAGTTGTTGTCGCCTCTGTCTTGTCAAAAGGGACAACTTCCATGAAGGGACGGAGGACGAAAACACAACGCAACAGCCACCATACCATCCAGAAGGGAGAGAGAATAGATCTAGAGAAGAAGGGGAAGATGTTCTTCATCTCGGTCCACGATCGTCAACCTCCTAGCCAATACACCTCCATAGCCACTACTTGTACTTGAGAGAGAGAGGGATCTCCACCTTGCAAGACTAGGGTTTGAGATTGTTTCTTTCCATCTTGAATTGTGTTGGATACTATTCTTATTGTGGATCTCCATAGTAATACAAAGACGAATTCCCTTTATTCAATTATATTGATGATCCATTCTTCTCTCATGTGTGAGTAATTCCTTTGGGCGTGGGAGATGTAGGGGTTGGTGAGATGTGATGCGCCTTCATATTTTCCATTAGTTTGTGATTGATTCTAATTGCTATATTATGTGTGCTTGACTATCTGTGGGATGCATAATGCTTGATGTCTAATTAAGGGCCCAGACAACATGATACTTTGTTCTACATAGATAATATCTTGTTCGCTAGTGGACCGGTGACCCCCGGGTGACACGGAGATATCAATGGAAAGCTAGTTAACTCGAGGATAATGAGTAACCACTGTGCTTATTGCATTAATCCGATCCAAGGAGCTTAATCGCTAAGCGACCTGAAGGGTCTTAATCGTCTAGTGTCTGACCATGGTTTTGGTAACAGGCTAGTAGGATTATTGAAATTGGGATGAAATCTACCAAGAGGAGTTTCGGCTAATTATGGGTTGCTCGCCTACACATATATTTATAAGATTATAATTGTTACATTTATCACTCATCCACCTGGCACAGTCACTATCACCATGAACTGAATCTCCCTGCGCCTTCTTTCGCCATCTGCAGAAAACAACAAACAACCAAGCCGTTCTTTACTTTTATGCTTTATATTTCTGAAGTTTACATTTTAGTTCTATTTAAATACATCTCATTTAATCAAAACCCCATTCCTATTTTCAACACTTGCAGTCAATTCACTCGAAGACTCGTGACAACTTCGGGTGTGACAGAGACTTCACCTATAAACATTTACCTTTGGTCTCCCTATGGGATCGACATCTGAACGTTGAAACTAGCTACAAACGATCTATGCTCTTGCAGACATCAATTATAGATTTTTTATAGTAGAAATCTAAGGTATCAGACATGCATGTTGGTACGATTATGGAGTCGAATGATGCGACTTTCTTTGAGGACATCTTTCCCATGAAAGGTATGTCTAGCTCATCAATTCAGGAGATGACTAGTTCATCTAGTCAGGAATTTGTTATAATTCTTGAACCCACTATGCCGATAAAACACTATGAGGATCCCGTGGAGGACGACAATGAAGCGCCTAAGAGGATCAAGAGAAACAGGATTGGAAAATCATTTGGTGATGATTTCATTGTGTACCTTGTGGATGATACTCCCACGTCTATTTTAGAAGCCTATGCATCTCAAGATGCTGACTACTGGAAAGAAGTTGTCCATAGTGAGATGGATTCCATCTTAGTTAATGGAACTTGGGATGTCATTGATCGTCCTTGATGGAACTTCGGGTGTAAGTGGGTGTTCAGGGAAAAGCTTAGATCTGATGGTACTATTAAAAAGTACAAGGCACGTCTTGTGGTCAAGGGTTATACCCAAAAAGAAGGTGAAGACTTCTTTGATACCTACTCACTTGTAGCTAGATTGACCACTATTCGAGTACTACTATGCTTGGCTGCCTCACACGGTTTTCTCGTTCATCAAATGGACGTTAAGACAACTTTTCTTAATGGAGATCTAGATGAGGAAATTTATATGGAACAGCCTGATGGATTTGTAGTAGATGGTCAAGAAGGAAAGGTGTGTAAGTTAGTGAAGTCTTTGTATGGTATTAAGCAAGCTCCTAAGTAGTGGCACGAGAAGTTTGAAAGAACTTTAACCGCTGAAGGATTTGTTGTAAATGAAGTTGATAAGTGTGTGTACTATCACCATGGTGGGGGTGAGGGAGTTATTATGTGTCTCTATGTCGATGACATCTTGATATTCGGGACCAACCTCGCTGTTATTAAGGAGGTCAAAGAGTTCCTATCTCGCTGCTTTGAGATGAAGGATTTGGGAGGGGCTAATGTAATCTTAAACATCAAGCTACTGAAGGATGACAATGGTGGGATTACACTACTTTAGTCCTATTATGTGGAAAAGATATTAAGTCGCTTCAGGTTTAGTGACTGCAAGTCTTCTCCAATGTCTTATGATCCGAGTGTGCTACTTCGAAAGAATTGAAGGAATACTAAAGATTAATTGAGATATTCTCAAATCATTGGCTTGCTCGTGTATTTAGCCAGTGCTATGAGGCCTAACATCTCTTTTGCCGTAAGAAAAATGAGTTGATTTGTGTCAGATCCCGGAGATGATCATTGGCATGCTCTTGCGAGAGTTTTGTGCTATTTGAAAGGCACCACGAGTTATGGTATTCACTATACTGGGTATCCACGAGTACTTGAGGGTCATAGTGATTAAAATTGGATATCTGATGCTAATGAGATTAAGGCCGCAAGTGGTTATTTGTTTACACTTGGCAGTGGCGCTATTTCCTGAAAGTCTTGCAAGTAGACCATCTTAACAAGGTCAACTATAGAAGCAGAACTCACGACATTAGACATAGCCACTGTTGAAGCAGAGTGGCTTCATGAGCTCTTGATGGACTTACCTGTGGTTGAAAAACTAATACCTGCCATCCTGATGAACTATAATAATCAAACTGTGGTCGTCAAAGTAAACAGTTTTAAGGATAACATGAAGTCATCAAGACATGTGAAGAGGAGATTGAAATCTGTTAGAAAACTGAGAAACTCTAGAGTTATTGCGTTGGATTATATCCAAACATCTAAGATCTTGGCAGATCCCTTCACAAAGGGTTTATCACGTAATGTGATAGATAATACATCGAGGGAGATGGGTTTGAGACCCACACAATGAGTTGTTCATAATGGTAACCCACTCTATGTGATTAGAGATCTCGTAAATTAGAGCTAGGAGATAAGCTATTGATCAGCTGAGAGAAGAGTATGCCCATATTATATTTACATCTTCAAAAATATGCAATACTCTCCTATTCTACATTGCATGTTGATATTTATCTTAATGTGTTTCAAGTGGCTTTTCTAAGCGTAGATGTTGTCATGCATAACGTCTATTGAGGATCACACCTATATGAGTCTGATTATCAAATGTCGCAGTCCGTGAGAGTTGGGTGCTCTCTAATAAACTCATGAAAGGCCCTGGAGTATGACACATAAGCTCCAACCCGCGGGAAAGTCCTGCGATAGCCCTGTACCGGTCTACATTTTGTGTGAAACTAGTGTGTAGAAAACTTGTAGTTCAATGCATAGTCCACTATTCAAGTTGCTAGCTAGTGCATCATGAAGTTTAATGTGGAAGTTTAACTTAACAGTCTCCACTACATACTGGTATATAAAATAATATTCTGAAATAAAAGTGATGTGATGTGTCAATAAGACTTTGTGGATGATTATTGAAATTTGAGGTGTTTGCATGTGGCTTTTGGCCCATAATAAAACCAAATTCTGAAATTCTCTTGGCCAATTATTTGTGGCTGCTCATGTGTGTGCTAGTGGTGCTAAAGTTTAGTCTCATATTGCTAGTTGAGTGAGAGTTATACCTCCTTATATACTAGACTGTACTACCACTCACTGAGGTGTGAGAAGAAGAGCAGCTCTCGCGCACTGCTCCTCCGACGCCGCCCGTCTTGCCACGTCTCTCCTCGCCTCGTCACGACATGCGTGCGTGCCGCGGGTTGCGGGAATATCACCGAGCCAAGATTTATTTTTGTTGTTCGAGAAAATTAATCATAGATTAATTACGAGTCATTAACGGACGCGTTAATTAGTCAGCCGTTTCTAGACTTTTTGGAACATGGGCTGTTACCGACTCGGACGTGGGCTGAACCCAACGATATTCCTGACATGCACTATATAAGCATCTGCGCTAAACCTAACTGGCACTGCTTATTACACGCGCCTCTTTCCAGTCTATTGTGTCGCCGCCTTCGTCTTCCTCATCCCGGCTTGCGGCGTGCACCGCAGATCGAGACAGTAGGCCTCAAGAACCTCGCCTCTTGTGAGCCTATACGGGCGAGGAGTGATCAGGTTTTTGGGGATCCCTCAAGCGCGACTACTAGCAACCACGACATCGTCGGACGACGAGTTCCCGAACGGTGACTTGTTCCCGGACATCACCAACCTCTTCGACAACCTCAACATGGGCGACAACGCTGCTGCTACAACCGTTGTGACTACTGTGCTGCTGCATCGTCTGTAACTCTGAACTTTCTCTTTCAGATTCTACTAGAGTTCTTTATTCTAGCGTTTGGTGTAGATGTGATATGTTTATCTTATTTAGATGTAATCTGTTTATCTACTCTGTTAATCTACATGATTAATTTTGGTACTATTTATATGATTATGCTTTATCAGTTTATTATTCGGATTAAATCATATGGATTATTGCTTATATTTTCAACAATTCATGTCAAGTATTGTTTGGTCGGTTGGTCTATTATGACGGTAATGTGGTATGTACTGATTTGTTTGGTCTCATATACTGCTAGCTCACCTAAAATCACTAGACGCCATTTATTTAGTTTTGAGCCTCAAGACGGGTAAGAGCAACGCTAGAGAATCTCTTAAATTCTTTCAACCTTCGAGCCAAACTACAAGAAGAAAGGACATAGGGCAAAAGCAGCAGTCTAAGAGCAAGTCCAGCAGGACCCAGATAAAAAGTATACAGGAGAGAGTGAAAAACAACCCTCCAGTAGCTCCCCTACCCACGTCCCCGATGAATCTGTGACCCCAACCCACCCCTCCTTCTCCCATATGTATTGGGGGAGTGGAGGTCCCCCTATACGTGTAAAGTACATAATTTATCCCAAAGTTCACAATAATCAAGATATAACTTCAAACACGATGGTTATCACAAAGTAAAGCATATAATTAAAGATTTCGTGTATAGAAATAATCGAGACATGCGGAAATGGTGATTTATCCCAAAGTTCACTTCTAAGGAAACTAATCTCTGATGGAGAAGAGAAGCGAATTAATGATCCTTGAAGGCCAAAAAGGCGAATTGAACAATCATATGGCAGGTTTCTTTATTGAATATCACCTAGACCAACTATCACCTTAAGGTGTGTTTACTCGATGCACACGAAACACCACATAAGGCCTAACCTCAAAATGTAAAGGTACACCACTCACTGGACGCCACAAAGGCCTCAACGTATTCTCCTATATATGCACACTACTAAGGTGGGCACACGATCCAGCGATTTGATGACGGTCATCAAACCCGTACAAACTTGGGGCAATCTTCATAAATTAATTGGGGGCTCTATATTAATCACCACCAAGGCCATAAAACTGTATAGGTTCCAAGAACCCAAGACTAACAAACTCACTTTATTTTACTGACTGATTCGCCGTAGATAACTCAAACCGATACACCTAATGCAACGGCAAGAAAACATGTGCTCTCTAGATCATTGTTACTCGGTGAAAACTTACAATTTGCTCCCACGTAAACTATTGTTTTCTTTTTGAGATTATCCTACCCCCTCCGTTTTAAAATATAAGATGTTTTAACTTTGTGAAGCAAATGTATCTAGATGTCTTTTAGTGTATAGTTCGTAGTGAACCTAAACACTAAAAGGGTCTAGATACATTTGTTTTAGAAAGCTAAAATATCTTATACTTTCAAACGGAGGGAGTACATACTAGTAGTAATCAAGTAAGAACGTCTTTGGTGTACCACTGTATTCAGCCCAAATTACAAAATTCCCATGAATGAAAGCTCAGAGCATCTCCACTCGGGGGCCCTAAAGCAGTAAAGCCCTCCCTAAAGGACTATGTGGGTGTTGGCGCTCAAAATCGTGCCCAGCCCACCCCCAAACTTATTTTCACGTCGGCGTGGCTCGTTTAGTTATCCGATGCCACCAGACCGAACCCAATCCAGGGGGAGGGCAGCGGGGGCGCTGGATGGAGTTGAAACCAACCCGGGCCAGCCCTGACCGTGAGGTAGGCGCATCCTTTCTGTCCTTTCCAACCCTCCCCGCCCAGGTTTCCCGCCCTTTTCCGCTATAACCAGGGCGGCCGCCATTGCAATCCACAGATCCACACCTCCCTTTCCACAACTCTCTTTCTCACCATGGACAACCCACACTGGGCATATCTCACCCTCGAGGAGATGAAGGCGTTGTGCGCCTCCAGCTACCCATTCCCACCGGGATACCGACTGTCCTTTGACTGGACCCTGAGCGCCAGAGGGGTGCCCGTTCCTCCTGTGCCTCGCGGTTCCGCCCGCCAGGCGGCCATCACGAGCCACTACTACCTTGAGCTCACGCCGGAGCAGTGGATGGATCCCAATTGGTGCCCCGACAACACCGCGACCTGGACTGCCTTCTTCGCCAATCGGCGGGAAAGAGAGTTTGCTAGGTACAAGGGCGACGACCCTCCTCCGGTCAACTACAATGAAGTCGGTCGATGGCTGTGGTGGTCGAATCGGACACTCGCTAGTGTGATGCGCCACATCGTCGAAGGAGATCACCCTCGCCTGCGGTACCCACATTTTTCAGCCTCCGCGGAGCCCCAGCAAAGGCGGTACCATCGCCCGTGTCGCTGGTCGGGGCACCCCACCTCCGGGCATCCAGCCTCCAAGGTCGGAGTGGCAGGTGCCACCGGAATACGCTATGGCGGCGCGCCAGCTTGGATGCACCGACGACCCAGAGGAGTTCCCGGGCCAGCACATGGCCATGCACGCCTCTTTGGATCGTGCCGAGGATGACACGGTAGGCTGTTGCAGCAAGTGCGGTCGCTGGTCTATGCTGATCGACAACCTATGCTCTCCGTATCAAACCGCAGAAGGACTCAGGTTCCAGCCGCGCGCGCCAAGCGACGCCGAGGACCCCGAAGCCGTGTACTACAGGTCTAGGTAGGATTACGATTAGTTTTAGTTTTCGTGTAATAATAAATCACCGAATAAAAATTTCCATGTTGCTTATGGGCGTACGACTAGGAACCGTCCCCCAAAATCGTGAACTTATCCAGTGTCCCCCAATACGGGCAAAAATCTGGCCGCGCCAGACCCTGTATGGGGGACGAGTGGAGATGCTCAAGTACTCCGTATCCCATTCTTCCAGAGTCTTTGTTGCTAAAAAAAGAGAGAACAACCATCTTCGCAGGGGTAAAGGAAAAAGATTCGCCTGCCCCGAGGGATCGAACGAAATGATCCCCTAGGTTGTGGCTAGCTAGCGCTAAGTGGAGGGCCCACCCAGACGTGTTTCCTACTCGTGGCCTTCTTCCTCTATGCGATGCACGCTACTGCTGCCACCACGACCTGCCACCCTTGCTACATGCCCCGCCCTTCGCTGTGCGCCGTTGCTCCGCCACCGCACAGCCGCCACCTACGGCCTCCGCCATCGCCTTGCTACACGCCACTCGGCCGCCGCCGCACGACGCCATGGCCTTGCTGCGCCATCGTCGCGCATCTACCATCGTGGCCGGACTAGGCCGCCGGAGCCCGGCCTCGGTCACCGCGCAATTGGCACCGCAGCTAGACTAGGCCGCCGGAGCCTGGCCTCTGCCGCCACGCGCCTTGGAGCCTGCCGCCACACGTAGCTAGATCTCGTCGGAGATGCCCGATTAAAGGGAGACCATGGAGCTCCCCTTTATCGCTGGAGATGGACCTCACCATGGAGGTGCTCCTACGGGATAGAGAGGCCTTGGTGCTGCGACCACGACACGATAACACGCAAGCATGATCCCGGTGACGAAGTGCTTCATACGCTATCCGGGGTTGCTACCACAGTTCAGAGCGTTTGCTACTCTAGTTGGTCGGTGTTGCTATTTTTGTGTCTGTCTTTGCTACCAGCGTTTTGCTACCTTAGCATATTATTTTTTCTATGTATCCATTTTTTTGCTACTTTTGCACATTTGTTTTGCTACAACAAATCTATACGGTTTTGCTATGAGATCTCCGGCGGGAGTCTCCGACGATGTCTCCGGCGATGTGCCTTTTGCTACATTAGAAAAATCATTTTGCTACACCCACTTTGTGCTTTTACTACAATAGCGTAAATATTTTGCTACGAGGTTTCCGACTAGGTTTTTTCCGGTGAGTCCCCGACAATATTTTTCGATGAAGTCGATTTTTGCTACATTAGTACTTTTTTCTACAAAGTCTCCGGCGAACTCTCCGACGAGGTCTAGTCTCTCTCTTCTTTTTCTAGACCGAATCATTTTCTGCTACATGTAGCAAAAACGGGACTAATTGTAGCAAAATCAGGACTATCTGTATTATAAAAAAGGATGGTGGGACGAGAAGAAGATCTGACCGTCGATCGAACCAGATCATACGGCTGGGGACCACGATGGAAAGTTTTCATCCCGAGGGACGGGTAGCACTTCCCATGGTAAAACCGTTTCACCCAAAGCATCTCTATCCATTCCCGTCTCCACCAAATCTAAAAATCCCCAAATCGGCGTGGCAAACCCTTCCCCTGAGCTGAGTTCGCAGCAATGGTGCGCAATGCTGTGTGAGGGTGTGAGACGCGCCCAAATCCCTCCTCCCCACCCCTGCACCCCACCCCATGGAGCACAACGATGGGGCCAAGCGACTGAAACTCTCCGACGGCAGCGACGAGGACCGCCTTAGCACGCTGCCCGACGACATCCTCATACACGTCCTCGTAAAGCTTCGTAGCGCCGCCACCGTCACCACTCGGACTAGCGTCCTCTCCCGCCACTGGCGTGGTCTCTGTGATGAGGGACAATAGAGAAAATAAAATAGAAGAAAAATCCAGTACTAGCTTCTACACACTTCTACTATATTCTAGGTAATATGGTCCTTTAGTCATAGGTATTGTACTAGTTTCTATAGTTTTACTATGAGTTGTAACTAGGTTGTTTACACTTATCTCCTAGATTTAAGTAGTGTTCTCTGAAATCTTCTAGCTATGAGTAGAGCTAAGTAGAGAAGGCTTATGCAGCCTATAAATAGAGGCCCTCACCTCTATCTAGGGAACCAGGCTGTGTATAATCTACCTATCAATAAAGAGAACTTTGTGTTCTTCTTTTAGATCTTGGATTAGATCTAGTATGTTGAGAGTTTTGGATTGAACTCTTGACAGCCCCGTCCCTAGAGCGATATCTAGCTCACACCCCTAGAGCAATATCTAGCATCTAGCACAGCACGTTGAAGTGGTTCCTTCAACAATTGTGATGTCCACACTATAGCAGCAAGGTGGAGTTGTTCCTCCACAACTTTGTGCTGCATCAGGTGGTATCAGAGCCATGTTGATCCGTTCTAGCTGTTGGTTTCCTCACTGAGAGCAAGCTGTAGCAAGAAATGGAGGATTTGGGACAGAGAATGGATACTGCAGAACAGCAAATCCAAGCGCTACGTGAAGATCTTAACCAGATATTTGATCAGCTGGTTGAGATGATAAGAAAGGGTGTTCCTCCTACTACCAATGAAGAAGATCCATCAAAGGGGGAAGAATACATTCGTTGTTGAAGGAGGATAGATCATTTTGAAGCAAAAACACCTCAACGACATGTTCAACATACCTTAAGAAGGCCAACTTATGCTGAAGCTTCCGAAGGCGAAGAATATGATGATGCCCTTGAAGAACCCGATCTCTATACATACCCAAGAGTACCCAACGCTACATATGCAAGAGATACATACAAGGTGAAAGCTGAAATCCCTACTTTCAATGGAAATGTTGATATTGAAGGGTTCCTTGATTGGTTGTATGAGGTAGAGACTTTCTTTGAAGTCATGAATATTCCGGAAGATCGTAGAGTTTCTTTTGTCACATACAAGCTGAAAGGAGGAGCTGGTGCATGGTGGCATCGCCTGCAAGAAGATCGAAGACTACGGGGAGAACCTCGTGTGAGATCTTGGAGGCAAATGAAGAACCTTTTGAAAGGGAGATTTTTGCCTACAGATTATGATCAGATCCTATTTATTCAGTTTCATAATTGTGCTCAAGGAAATGGGACTGTCTCAGAGTACACAGAGGAGTTTCTAAGGCTACACATGAGGTGCAACCTTGCTGAAACTGAAGAACAACAAGTTGCAAGGTACATCAATGGTCTCAATGATGCTATCCATGATCATTTGGTGATGCAACAAATTTGGTCCCTTGATCAAGCACAAGCTCTAGCCTTAAAAGCCGAGAGGATGTTGAGAACAAGAAAAACAGGTAAGACTCCCTATCCGCATACAGAAGACTCGTCTAGGAGTTACTCCCATAGAGTAGAAGAGGAGACCGCTCAACCTAAGGAAAAACAACTTGTCCCAAAGCAAACCGGGGGTAAGAGTAGGGCAAACCCTGTGATAAAATGCTATAAATGTGGCAAAGAGGGACATGTATCCAGCGACTGCCCATTGAGGAAATTTGTCAACACAACAATCCATGATGGCGAAGATGACAAAGAATATGAATCTGAAGATATAGAAGGACGAGATATTTGTGAAGAAAAAGGTGGAGAGGTGGTATGCGTGATTCAGCGTCTCTTGTGCTTGACACCACAACCTGACAACACACAACAGAAGAAAATATTTGAGAGCAAATGCACAGTGAATGGCAAGGTATGCAAATTATTGATTGATAGTTGCAGCTGCGAGAATCTTATCTCTCAGAATTTGGTGAACCATCTAAAGTTGGAGACTCATGATCATCCAAGTCCCTACACTGTTAGATGGATCAAGAAAGGGGCGAATATAAGAATCACCAAACAATGCAACCTGCCACTCTCTTTGGGTAAGTACTATCGCTCAAATGTGTTGTGTGATGTCGTTGATATGGATGCAAGCCATGTTCTTCTTGGGAGGCCGTGGTAATTCGATGTGGATGCTACACACAAAGGGAAAGAAAATTCTTACTCTTTCACTTGGAACAAGAGAAAGATCATCATCCTACCAAACCAGCCAAATGGTAATGCCTCTACTGAGGAGGGGAAAAGTATGTTAACTATTTCTCACACCTCTAATGAGTTTATGGAGGACATGAAGGAGGCAAATATGTGTGTTGCACTTAATGTTAAAGGTGAAGAGCAACAGGCGGTTCAAATTTCAGCGAAGGCAGCAAATCTTCCTAACCTTCCACACCACCGAATGAGCCCAAAAGAGCATTCTATACTAAAGGAAGGAGTGGAGGCACAAAATCAGAAGTCCAAATAGTTGACTGACTATAAACAGAGGCTGAAATTATTCCAAGTTGGTGATAAGGTCCTCCAGCCGAGATGGGAATATCTATCGCACTCAATGTGGTAGACTTGGCTCTTTATCATCCAGAACGAGCACTTTATGAAGGTAACTCGAGGTCGAGTTCTAAATAACCAGGGGAAGATGATGAGGGACAGTAGAGAAAATTAAATAGAAGAAAAATCCAGTACTAGCTTCTACACACTTCTACTATATTCTAGGTAATATGGTCCTTTAGTCATAGGTATTGTACTAGTTTCTAGAGTGTTCTACTAGGAGTTGTAACTAGGTTGTTTACACTTATCTCCTAGCTTTAAGTAGTGTTCTCTGGAATCTTCTAGCTATGAGTAGAGCTAAGTAGAGAAGGCTTATGCAGCCTATAAATAGAGGCCCTCACCTCTATCTAGGAAACCAGGCTATGTATCCTCTACCTATCAATAAAGAGAACTTTGTGTTCTTATTTTAGATCTTGGATTAGATCTAGTATGTTGAGAGTTTTGACAACCCCGCCCCTAGAGCGATATCTAGCATCTAGCACAGCACACTAAAGTGGTTCCTTCAACACTTGTGCTGTCCACATTGTAACAGCAAGGTGGAGTTGTTCCTCCACAACTTTGTGACGCGCGTTCTGGAACTCCACTTCCCGTTCGGCAACGACCCGCACTGCATCCGGTTCGCCCTCACAGCCCACGAAGCGCCGACTATCCGCTCCCTTGTCGTCAACCTCCGAGACGCCGACCCCGACTCAGTGGCGACCTGGCTCCCAATCGTCGCGCCCCGTCTCTCCGGTGATCTAATCATCACAAATTATAGGATGTACGAGGCTATGAATGTTGGGGGTGGGAGGATGAGATAGACACACAACCTCCCATGCTCCTGCCTGCGGCGAACCTTGGAGGATAGTTTCAATCAACAGATATGCAGTGGAAATAAAACAACGAGCACATGCACAGGTGACACAAGGATTTACATGGAAAAACCTCCTCAAGGTGAGGAGGAAAAAACCACGGGGCGGACCAACCGGTCCACACGAGCATCACTATGAGCAACCTGGGTATAGAGTCTTCTCTAGAACATCTAGAGATATACAACACACTCAGCATGTTGCCAACCGGCAACAACAACCACTTAAGAGAAAGATTACAACAAAGCAGAGTATCTCAGTTTCTGTCCCCTTCGGTAATCAGAAAACCTCTCTTAAACCGCAGATCCAATCAGCACCAAACTTGGTAGACAAGCTGAAATACAAGTACCCAACATACACACCAAATTTCAGGTCAATCAGACACTGTTGCCTGCCCAAACTATTCGTCTACCAAAACTGCTCTGTGCTGAAACTGCAGCAGTCCGAACTGAATAAACCGCTTCCAAATCTAAAGCTATACTGATCCAGACCTCAAACCAGCTAACCAGATCGAATTACTCAAAGCAAGGAACGAGCTCACCAAGTTTGGAGTCAATCCAAGCACCTTTGAGCCTCCAAATAACAGCTTGAAGACAGACGGGTCAGATCTCAGAAATCTGGACAGAAATCACCTCTCCTTCTTCTTCCTCTCTTCTCACTAGGTTTGGTGTTCTTGTGTGTTCTCTCACCCTCTCACAGCAGCCATGATGGCTTGCTTGATAAGCTCTCACACTCACTGAATGAGTCACCCACACAGCCACCCTTGGTGGCTAGGGTTTTCTTTTCTACTCCTCTCTCAAAGGAGCACCTCAGCCGTTGGATACGAACATCGATCAACGGTTAAAACGTGTTGGACTTCATGATGTTGGGCTACCAACACACCTCCATGTGGAGGGACCTGGCCCAACAAACTCCCCCTCCCGACATCATGAAGGGTCTCACTGCCAACCGGCAGTCATGCCGGTGAGCCGACGGCATACCTCGAGCTTTCCCCTTGTCACCACCTTGATCGACATATCAGCCCCATTATCATCTGTGTGCACCTTCTCAATTTGCATTTGCTTGGAATTCAGCACATCTCGAATCCAATGATAGCGCACATCGATATGCTTCGACCTTGAATGAAAACTTGCATTCTTACTTAGGTGAATGGCACTTTGGTTATCACAAAACAGCACATACTTGTCTTGCTCAAAACCAAGCTCACAAGCCAATTGTTTGAGCCACAATAGCTCCTTGCTCTCCTCAGTTGTGTTCAACGCCACACACTTTTGCAACCTGCTTTGCCATGCCACTGCTCCCCCTGAATGGGTAATCAAATAACCTGAAGTAGACTTCCTTCCATCGACATCTCTAGCCAAGTCTGAATCTGAATATGCAATCAGCTTGGGCTCACTACCACCAAAGCAAAGCTTCATATTAGTGTTGTCCCAGAGATACCTCAAAATCCACTTCACGGCTTCCCAATGTGGTTTTCCTGGATTGGACATGAATCTGCTCACAGTACTAACCGCTTGAGCAATGTCAGGCCGTGTGCACACCATAGCATACATCAAACTCCCAATAGCTGAAGCATAAGGAACCTTTTGCATTTCCTTTTCCATCTCTTCAGTGGAGGGACATTGCTTTTTACTCAACTTGAAAAGAGCTGCGAGTGGACAACTCACTTCCTTTGCCTTGTCCATCTTGAACTTGGGAAGTACCTTCTCAATATATTTCTCTTGAGACAAGTACAGCTTGTTGGATTTTCTATCTCTCTCAATTCTCATGCCGAAAATACACTTTGTTGGACCCAAGTCTTTCATGGCAAAACTTTTGCTCAACTCTTTCTTTAGCCTAGCAATCCTTGGGACATTCTTGCCAACAATCAAGATATCATCCACATAGAGCAATAACATGATAAAATCATCACCTGAGAACCTCTGGATAAATACACAATGGTCTGAGCTACACCGCTTGTAGCCTTTCTCCCCCATGATAGATTCAAACTTCATGTACCATTGTCTTGGTGCTTGTTTCAGGCCATAGAGACTTTTCTTCAATTTGCACACATAGTCTTCTTTGCTTTTAACAAGAAACCCCTCAGGATGCTCCATGTAGATTTCTTCCTCCAACTCTCCATGAAGGAAAGCTGTCTTCACATCCATTTGCTCAACCTCCAAGTTGAGACTTGCTGCCATGCCAAGGATCATTCGGATTGATGTCATCTTCACCACCGGAGAAAATATTTCATCAAAGTCAATACCTTTTCTCTGGCTGAATCCTTTTACAACTAGCTTGGCCTTGTACCTTGGATGTGACGTGTGCTCTTCTTGCTTGATTCTGTAGACCCACTTGTTCTTTAGAACTTTCTTGCCCTTGGGCAACTTCACCAGCTCATAAGTATGATTCTTATGCAAGGAATCCATCTCTTCTTGCATACCCTTATTCCACTCCTTCTTGTTCTCATCTTTCATTGCATCTTGAAAGCACTCAGGTTCTGAACCATTAGAAAATAACACCACATATTGGTATGAATTGTACCTGGTGGAAGGAACACGGTCTCGGCTGGACTGTCTAAGTGGAGCAGCTGGTGGACTATCTGGTTCAGGTGCTTGCTGATCATGATCATCTTCTTCAGCATCATACTCTTGCTGCTGGGGAGCTTCCTCACCTGTACCACTATGTGCATCACCTTGCAAATCTTCTGCATCATCATCTTCAGCTTCTTCTTCAGCTGAATCTACAGGAACTAGGTCAGAATCAGATCTGTCTTGCTGCTGATTTCGAGGAGGAACATGCACCGGAACTTGCACCGGAGCCTGCACCTTTGTCTTCACAATATCCTCAATTGTTTGGTCTTCAACAAACACAACATCACGGCTTCTCACAACCTTTCTTGCTATTGGATCATACAACTTGTAGCCAAACTGATCACCTCCATAGCCAAGAAATATACACTGTTGTGTCTTTGAATCAAGCTTTGACCTTTCATATTGAGGGATATGAACAAAGGCCTTGCACCCAAAAACCTTTAGGTGCTCATACAAGACGTCCTTGTCATAAAAGACCCTGTTTGGAACATCTCCCTGCAATGGATAACTTGGTGAGAGATTAATAAGATAAATTGTAGTCGACAAAGCCTCACCCCAGTAATGTTTAGGCAGCTTTGCACTTGATAGCAAGCATCTAACTCTCTCAACAATTGTCTTGTTCATCCTCTCAGTAAGACCATTCAGCTGTGGTGTCTTCGGAGGAGTAAATTGGTGCCTAATTCCCTGCTCCTTGCAATAGGCATAAAATGGGCCAATATACTCTCCCCCATTATTAGTGCGTACACTTGATCTTCTTCTCAGTTTCTCTCTCAACTGAGACTTGGAATTGCTTGAACATACTTAGTACTTGATGTTTGTTCTTCAAAACATAGACCCAAACCTTCCTGGAAAAGTCATCAATAAATGTGACAAAGTACTTTGCTCCACCCATTGACCTCACTGACATTTTGCAAACATCGGAATGTATCAAGTCCAACACCTCGGGCTTCTTGTGAGGAGGTTGACTCTTGAACGCAACTCTGTGTTGCTTCCCTGCTAGACAATCTGAACATTTCTTGATGTGAACTCCCTTCACACCTTTCAACAGATTTTTCTTCACTAGCACCGCCATCCCTTTCTCACTCATGTGCCCAAGCCTCTTGTGCCATAAAGCACACGCATCCTCTTTCTGTAACGCATTAACACAAGCAGCAGAAAGCTTAGCATGAACGTGATACAAAACTGAAACCATGTTACCTTTAGCAACAATCAGATTTCCTTTGGTGAGCTTGTACTGTGTATTTCCAAATCTGCTCAAGTACCCATCTCTGTCAAGCAATCCAACTAAGATAATGTTGAGCCGAAGGGCCTCAACATGCCTCACCGACTTGAGGACTAGTGTCGTACCATTTTCAGTCTCCAAGTGCACATCTCCTCTTCCAATGATTTTTGCTCTATCATTATTTCCCATCTTCACAACACCAAAATCACCCGCTGTGTAGTTGTTGAAGAGCTCTCTACGAGATGTAGCATGTATGGTAGCACCGCTGTCCGGAATCCAAGTCATCTCATCACCATCTACAAGGCTAATGGTATCATCAGAAACTATAGTGATCCTCTCCTCGATGGTGGAAACACCGCTGCCATCATGTTCTTCATGCATGAGAAACATGATCTCCTCTACCGCAGCAATCCGGCCTCCATCACTGTCACTATCACTATCGGTTTGTTTCTGAACTTTTTTTTATCTTTCTTCCATTGTTCACAATGCCACTTGATGTGGCCCTTCTCATGGCAGTGATGGCATATAACACCAGCATACTTGTCTTTGCCTCTTGATTTGCTTCTATTTCTTTCTCCTCTCTTACTCGGACCTTTACTCTTGCTTCTCCCCCGTGACTCGGTCACTAACATTTCCGAATGTGAGGAAGAACCGTCCTTATCAACAATTTTTCTGGACTCTTCATTTAGTACCTTGGTCTTCACAAGGTTCCAAGTGACAACTCCATTAGGTGCTGAATTGCACACGGTGACCTTAAAGGTCCCCCAAGTGTCCGGTAATGAGCCAAGTAGCAGCAAGGCTCTGACTTCATCTTCAAATGTAATTATCATTGAAGATAGCTGATTTATAATGCCCTGAAATTCATTTACATGATCTGCAATTGGAGTGCCCTCCTTGTACCTCAAACGCATCAATTTCTTGATCAAGAACATATTGTTGGTACCTTCTTTGCGGGCATACAGCTCCTCCAATTTTTTCCATAAGGTACGTACATGTGTCTCCTCAATGATATGGTTCAAAACATTGTCATCCACCCATTGTCGGATGAACCCACAAGCTTGGAGATGAAGTACCTCCCACTGATCTTCTTTCATATCACTGGGCATCTCAGTGGAGAATACCGGCATCCAGTAATCCTTCACATATAACAAGTCCTTCATCTTGCACTTCCAAGATTGATAATTTGTACCATTCAAAGAAATCATTCTGTTGGTATTCACTTCCATCTTTCACCACAAGCAAATGCAATCAGCCCAAAATAAACCTTGCTCTAAAACTGAATACAAACTGAACCTCAGCTCTGATACCACTTTGTTGGGGGTGGGAGGATGAGATAGACACACAATCTCCCACGCTCCTGCATGCGGCGAACCTTCGAGGATAGTTTCAATCAACAGATATGCAGCGGAAATAAAACAACGAGCACATGCACAGGTGACACAAGGATTTACGTGGAAAAATCTCCTCAAGGTGAGGAGGAAAAAACCACGGGGCGGACCAACCGGTCCACGCGAGCTTCACTATGATCAACCTGGGTATAGAGTCTTCTCTAGAACATCTAGAGATATACAACACACTTAGCATGTTGCCAACCGGCAACAACAACAACAACCACTTGAGAGAAAGATTACAGCAAAGCAGAGTATCTCAATTTATGTCCCCTTCGATAATCAGCAAACTGCTCTTAAACCGCAGATCCAATCAGCACCAAACTTGGTAGACAGGCTGACATACAAGTACCCAACATACATACCAAATTTCAGGTCAATCGGACATTGTTTGCTTGCCCACAGTGTTCGTCTACCAAAACTGCTCTATGTTGAAACTGCAGCAGTCCGAACTGAATAAACCGCTTCCAAATCTAAAGCTATACTGATCCAGACCTCAAACCAGCTAACCAGATCGAAGTACTCAAAGAAAGGAACGAGCTCACCAAGTTTGGAGTCAATCCAAGCACCTTTGAGCCTCCAAGAAATAGCTTGAAGACAGACGGGTCAGATCTCAGAAATCTGGACATAAATCACCTCTCCTTCTTCTTCCTCTCTTCTCACTAGGTTGTGGTGTTCTTGTGTGTTCTCTCACCCTCTCACAGCAGCCACGGTGGCTTGCTTGCTAAGATCTCACACTCACTGAATGAGTCACCCACACAACCACCCTTGGTGGCTAGGGTTTTCTTTTCTACTCCTCTCTCAAAGGAGCGCCTCAGCCGTTGGATACGAACATCGATCAACGGTTGAAACGTGTTGGACTTCATGGGCTGATGTTGGGCTGCCAACACACCTCCATGTGGAGGGACCTGGCCCAATAGTGAAAAGGGGCGATGTTGAGCTGCCTTGCATTGAGAGAGCCACCGCGATCCGACTCAACCTAGAAGATTTTGGCCTCACCCTTCCATCTTCCGGCGTGTTTGGCAGGCTCACCGATCTCCGTCTCCAAACTGTTAGGCTGCACGGTCTGTGCAGGCTCGGTGATATTGTTTCCTTGACACGGTGCCCGTCCTTGTAGAAACTATTCATCCGTGATGTTGACGGTCTGGGCAACTTCATAGTCCACTCGGAGTCTCTCCTACAGATAGAGATGGACAATGTGATCCTACACAGCTCCGGTGGTGGAATTGTCAACATTCACTCGGAGTCTCTCCTCCAATTAGAGCTGAAGGGTTTGATGTGCTTGCAGCAGCTCATTGTCGTGGCGCCAGCACTAAACATCTTAAAAGAGAGATGCTACATGGCTTTTGATCTGAATCCAAGTGAGCCGGTTGCCAAAATCTCAGCACCTCAGCTCATGTCGCTTGAGTGGAGGTATTATAGTGGTCCAAGATCCATTCAGTTTGACAAGATGGCACATCTCTTTTGGCTGTAGGCCGGTCGTTTTCCTGTATATGGATCTGATGGTGAGGATTTTCCGCACAATCCCATCGGGCTTTTGCAGTGCTTCGAGTTCATCTTCTGTCTTTACCTCACTCTCGTCTATTGGAAGGTGAGCTTCTTCTTATGCGAGTTAAATTACTACATTATTGTCATCAGATCACAAGGCAAACATAGAGTTCATCTTAAGGAATACATATGCCAATTGATATATTTGTCAAAGGATTACAAAAATCCTCACTTATTTGTCTTTGGTCATGTTCCTGCAACATGGAGTAGTGCACTCAAATCAATAGACTTTGCCAATACATTAATATCCTCTTATGATGGCCAATAAATTCTCTTAGAGTGGAGAAGACACACAAAAAAACATATCCTTTTTGTTAACCACTTCGTAGAAGATGAGATGTTTGTGCCTTTTTTTCAACTGTCGTTTATAATCCTTCTTTTGTGATTTCATATCAACCTACATGACTTAGCTAACCACCAATACTTAATGGAAGACATGCCAAGGCTCCCTCATATTATATTCTTGTCCCTGGATGTGGAGGCATATGGACATTCTTTGGAGCTAGTTTATTCCATGTTCTCATGATGTGTACTGGTGTAAGAATACTGGCTCTTGCATTTGACGTCAGTACAGAGCAACTGGAGGTAATGCTACATCCTTTTAAAGATATATAGTTAGTATGTATTTGTATTTCTAGACACACCTAGGCTTGAGTGCCAGTTCCCTTGGTTCGCTCTTCAAGTTTTGACAAAGTGGCAAACTTATTGTGTTTGGTAACGTCGTAATATGTTTCAATTCAGAAGTTCTCTGCCTGTTGAAAATGCTGGGACCTCATTTGCAGATAATAAGCGGAGCCACTCCTTTGTTCCTTTTGTTTTCCCTTGTTGAGTGTTTCTTGATAGTAGAAGTTTGTTTTTAGTTTTTTAATAATTCTGTTGTGATTTTTTCCAAAAAAGCAATCATATTTTCTGCAATAGGTTGGCTCAGACTTAATTTTTATATGTTATACTTTGTAAGTTCTGCTGATGACATATCTCAAAGTATCCATTATATTATAGTATTAAAACATAAGACAAATAGGCCACCATGTTCTTCCACATAAGTCAAAAAACATCTAATACTCACATGCATATGCATGTCGTATGTTATTCCGGTAACCAAGGAGTCCAGGAGGCATATGTCGTTCTGACTGAGTCAAAGGAGTCCGGGTGACGCGCTGCTTGCACTAATTAATGGACACGCTAATTACTTGCAGTGGTTACAAAATAAACTTCTAATAACTTTTCTCTCCCGCTGGACTGGACTGCATTTTCCACATCCATCCATCGTGTGGCATGTAGCATGTTCATGGCTTGTTTGATTCACAGGAATTGCATAGGAATTGTGTAAGATTTGAATCCTATGGGAATTTTTCCTATGTAATTGTTTGATTCATAGGAACACATCCTATAGGAATTAATCCTATAGGAATCTTGTAGTGCAATTCCTATAGAAAAGAAACATTAGATCAGACCTCATGAAAAAATTCCTTTGCTACATCAAACATGATTCCTCTTCCCATAGGATTCAAATTGGAATGACATCTTAATCCTATGTTTTTCCTATTCCTATACTTTTCCTATCCTATGAATCAAACAAGCCCTCAATTGGATCGGCTCTATGCAGGGTACAAATGCATGGTCGTCTACTAGCCACATCCATGTACGAGTAAGGACATGAAGTGTACAAACAATGCCTATTTAGCAACAAACTAGACCAAACCATGATTCATATACATTAGGAGGTAGTTGAATTTGTAAAAGATCATAGTAAAAATTCGTAACATAGGATGGCTATAAACTGCTTCTCGCTATAATACATCATATGCAACTTACTATGAATGCAAGAAGAAATATACACAAAATATAACCTTGTGGATAAATCTAGACAACTCTGCAACTCAACATAATAATATATCTATTCGAGAGGCAGAGAAGTGGTTATATGTGAAGAACTAAACCAAATAAGAACCGGCGTAAATGGTATGCATGGCATTAGGCGAGAAAAATGAGAGGGTCCAAACCAGTGTGCTATGTGAGCAAGCACTCCAAGAAGAAAGCAAAACAACGTTTTTGGAGCAAAATTGAAGGCTGTAAACAGAAAATCATGTCAACTGTATAAGCTGTTTCAGTTGTGTAGAACAATATATGCCTAACATTAAGAGCATGCTTTGACTATAATGGACAAGAACTCTTAAGAACATTTGATGAATATAAAATGATACTTACTATTCCTCAGACTGAAAATCCTCATGGATAATTAAAGTAATATAGAGGCATGCACGGGAGCCTTAGTTTGTCTTAGATAGAAAAGTGACGTGGAAAATTAAAGTAATGTAGGCATGCGTGGAAGCTAGCATGGTGAGGTATGAAGTTGCACGGATCGAAAAGCCAAAAAGAGGCCGGTGGAAGAAGAGAACACACGAGGTGTATATACGGGGCATGTTTAGATCTATTCTAGTGATGTTTTTAAAAAGATTGTAGATAGAAATATAGACACTGATGTACAACAAGCAGTGGAGAAGAAATCTAGAACTTAATATCAAAATTCTAATATTTGATTTGTGTCAGTAGATGAGAATATTTAGCGATTTTCTATGGATATAAACTGATAACTAATTTGTCTTGGATAGTAAAGCGACCCGGCTAATTCATTTAAGGTAGGTATGAGCTTAAGCATTCATCCTGGGCCATGCTATTTCACGGATCAGTGAAAACACAAAACTGCAATACAGCAGATGACAAGGTAGGTAGAGGAAACTAAAAGATTATGTACAATGCATTCTTTGATTTGTCCTGGTGGAAATTTTCTAAAAGATAAACACCACTGTAAGGAGCACTGCGAGAGAGAAATTAAGAGATTATTGTGAAAATCTATACTTTTGCATGGCGAGCTATGGAAAACAATGTGTTGATCTTCTATTTTCACATGGCAAGTTGTGGTAAAAAAGATGCATGTTGGCTAATTTAACTTTAATATATTGAGTGATATATGAATGCTAATGGCTTCCGTATCGGATTCTGAATTTATATGTCAACTAAATAATCTTATTTCGCAGTTAACTATTATGTTTTTCTTGTTCATCTCATGGCAATTATGTAGCAACATGCCTTAGAAATCATATGCAGCAGGAACAGTCTCTTAACCATGAGTTGGACATAATACTCTGTGCAACTTAATGTTGGATCATAGAAATATTCAACTGAAACTTTTACATCAGATAATCTAGCCAACACATTCCCACCGGTCAACCATGGTCGGTCAACCGCTAGTTCAAGTAGTTTGATAATTTCCAGTTTCATGTCTGATGTTATAACATCAAACTATATCACTGATTCTTACTACGACTACATGTCCCCCTTTTTTTCAGCAACAGACTGAATGCCCATCAGGTTGCCTATGTGACCAGCCACAGAACTGGAGAACCGATGAACTGCTGCTGAGTTGCCTCGAAAACATAGAAATCAGTGCCTGGAGAGGGACTGAAAACGAAGTTGCTTTTGTGGAACGGTTGTTCAGCTGGGCAACAGCGCTAAAAGAAGTGACAATTACTTTCCACCAGTCAATCACTGAAACTGTCGCCAAGGATCTCTGGGCAACATGCATGAAATTTCGCCGTACGGCTACGACGGCTTGTTCCAGAGACTGAGGCACCGGCTTGTGTCATGCTATAGTTGTCATTTTCCCTTGGTATCAGCTGCTTGCCTGCTGCACTCTACTATGTAGCGATCAAAATCTCCCCAGGATGTTACAATGTCATAGGCCTGTGTTGGCAGGGTTTGGACTGTACAACTTGTTGAAAAATTAGGCAATTTCCCCATGAGTTTAATTACCGAAATCAACATTATGTAAGCACTAGCAGATCTAAACACATGCAGCTAAACAGCCACATCTAGTAGATCTGAAAATCTAGCAAGAACTAGTGCATACAAAGAGAAGAATAGCACGTACAGGTTGACCGGGAAGGTCGTCACCGCAGCAGCACCTTGGTCCTTATTGATCTCGCCCATGAAGCTGATGAGATCGTCGATTGCTGAAGAAGAACACACGAACAGAAGCGAGCAGTCGAGCCGAGACGTTCCCCAAAAACCTTATCGCCCGTCTCCCGGTGCAGGATCTCAACGGACGTGGTTTCGGAGGCCTGCTAGTCTTCCACAAAACGAGTTTCTAACTCGAACTCGATTCATGAAACGCGACGCGCCTGCGGGCGAGGCGACGCGGGCGGCAGAGGAGGAGTGCGCGTGGACTCCTTCTCTTCTCACTCACTTAGTGGGAGTGAAACAGCTCACCTTATAAGCTGGTCCAACTCTCTCCCAACTAGCAATGTGGGACTAAACTTTGTTTCCACAGAGCTCCTAAGCTGCCATAATAGATGGGCCTTGAGATTTCATGATTTATTAGACTAAATGGACTGCCTACATGGGCCCCAGCCCATATAAATTAACAATCCCCCACCAGATCTCAGAGGCACATCATATGTCATATTAGTTCCAATCACTGTTTAATATACCTGCGTTCAGTGGAGACTGTTAAGTTGAACTTCCACCTAGACAAAGAGATACGCTTACTACAACTGAACAATGTACTATGCCTTGAATTGCCAGTCTTGCGCAGCAAGTTTCACTCAATGCCGTTACCGGTACTTGGCTGCCATAGGCTACCCCTCAGGTGGAGCTTATAAGTCACACTCTTCGGCCTTTCATGAGCTTCCTAGAGATTCACCCAAATCTCATACACTGTGACCAGCAGTGTAGCTCATATATGTGTGTTCTTTCAAGATCGCTCTGTCGGACAGCGTCTTTGCTCCCAAGGAGACAGACAGAACACATTAAGATACAATCAACCTTCCTTACAGTATACTATGAGAGAATTGCATCTGCAGCGGAGTGGGAGTATTAAAGTTTCTCTCAACTCAGTTGTTTCGGTTTGTTTTCCCAGGTCCTAATTCATGGGATCTCTGATCACATAGGTTGGGTTACCCCCTTGACAACTCACGTGGGTCTCAAACTCATCTCCCTCGATGTTTTTTCTATCAAATTTTTTGATAGTCCTTTCGTAAAAGGATCTGCTAGATTCTTAGCCGTTTGGACATAATACAATGCTATAACTCCGGAGTTTCTCAGCTTTCTGATAGACTTCAGTCTTCTCTTGACATGTCTTAAACTCTTCATATTGTCCTTAGAATTGTTCACTTTGACAATCACAGTTTGGTTGTCACAGTTCATAAGGATTGCTGGTATTAGTTTTTCAACCATAGGCAAATTTGTTAAGAGTTCACGAAGCCATTCTGCTTCGACAGTCGCAGTATCTAATGCTGTGAGTTCTGCTTCCATAGTTGACCTCGTTAAGATGGTCTGCTTGCAAGACTTCCATGAAACAGCGCCACCACCAAGAGTGAATATATATCCACTTGTGGCATTTATCTCATCAGCATCTGATATCTAATTTGAATCACTATACCCTTCAAGTACTCTTGGATATCCGGTATAATGAATTCCATAGCTCACGGTTCCCTTTAGATAGCGCATTACTCTCTCAAGAGCATGCTAGTGATCATCTCTCGGGTTGGCCACAAACCGGCTAAGTTTGCTCACAGCAAATGAGATGTCAGGCCTCGTAGCGCAAGCTAAATACATAAGTGAGCCAATAATCCGAGAGTATCTCAATTGATCTCTAGCTGCCTTTTGATTCTTTCGAAGTAAAATACTAGGATCATAAGGTGTGGGAGAAGATTTGCAATCATCATATCCAAATCTACTCAACACCTTCTCCACATAATGTGATTGCACAAGTGTAATCCCATTATTCTCATCTCTCAGTAGCTTGATGTTTAAGATAACATCAGCTTCTCCAAGATCCTTCATCTCAAAACATTGAGATAAGAAGGTTTTGACCTCATTAGTTACTTTAAGACTTGTCCCAAAAATTAATATGTCATCAACATAGAGACATAGGACAACTCCCTCACCCCCACCATGGTGATATTACACACATTTGTCGGCTTCATTTACAACAAAGCCCACGGATGTCAAAGTTCTTTCAAACTTCTCATGCCATTGCTTGGGAGCTTGTTTGAGGCCATACAAAGATTTCTTTAATTTACACACCTTTCTCTCTTGACCTTCTAGTACAAAACCATCAGGCTATTCCATGTAAATTTCCTCGTCCAACTCTCCATTTAGGAAAGCCGTCTTAACGTCCATCTGATGAACGAGAAGACCGTGAGAGGCAGCCACTGATAGTAGTACTCGAATTGTGGTCAATCTCGCCACATGTGAGTAAGTATCAAAGAAATCTTTGCCTTCCTTTTGGGTATAGCCTTTAGCCACAAGCCAAGCTTTGTACTTTTCAATAGTACCATCAGCCCTAAGCTTCTTCTTAAATACCCATTTACATCCTACAGGTTTGCACCCATACGGACATTCAGATATCTCCCACGTTCCATTAGCCAAGATAGAATCCATCTCGCTTTGAACCGCTTCCTTCCAGTAGTCTGCATCCGGAGATGCAAAAGCTTCTGAAATGGTAGTGGGAGTGTCATCCACTAGGTACACAATGAAGTCATTACCAAAAGATCTTGTGATCCTTTGTCTTTTACTCGTTGTGGGAGCTTCATTGTCATCCTCATCCGAATCTGAACTCACATCATTTGATTGTTCATCAGTCTATATGGGAGTTTCAGGTTCAGAAACTGGATCATATTCCTTATTAGATATGCTAGGCATATCTCTGTAGGGGTTATGCGCATAAAAACAATAAATTTTACTCTACGCCCCTGAACCCCTGAAGCTGCCAGGACCTATCTATTAGTAATACAGTAACGGGAGGGGCTTTTCGCGAACTTACCCTTGAAGACCGAAAAGCGTTGTCAACGCTCAGGAGAGCGTGGTTGATGTAGACGAGCCGAAGCCGACCTCAAGGTCGTGATGAAGTCCTTGCGCTCCTCTTGGCTCCAACGACTTGAGTGCCTCAAGTGCGACACCTCGCGGGGAGTTACACACGTCCGGTGCCTGACGATGACTCCCGCTTCCCCGATCCAGCAGCAGTTGCGGAAGTAGAGCTCCTGGATCTGAATCCCGCAGCACGACGGCGCTTCGCGGTAAAGATGTCCCTCGTTCGTGCAGTCCAGACTTGGGACCACGGTCACGAGAGAGGAGGGGGGAGAGAGAAAATATCAATTAGAGGTCCTCCCAAAAGTGGGGAGACCTTTATTGATTATTGGTGTATTTTTCTAGGCCAAATACCCCACTATATATAGGGGAAGGGGAGGTACTACCTCCCTCAAAGTCCCGGGGTGGGACTAAAGGAGAGGAGGGGGTCGGGAGGCCGCCGGCCAGCCCCTAGTGGGCCCCGCGGGGGGGCTAGGCCCAGCCGGCCAGCCCCCTTGGTCCCTCTCCCTCTCTCCTTTCCCTAATGGCCCCTCTCCCTCCGGAAATTGGCCCATTAAGCCTTTTTGACCTTTAATTGATTTTATATTTATTAAATAATTATGAATAAATGATTAAATAAATATTTAACATTCATTCACATATTATCCAATTTCTGTGGCCATGGAACACCTTCCACCTCCACTCCGGACATCCTCCGGACTTACCGAAACTCTTCCGGTTTTCTCTCTTCTTTTCTTCGGCGATTATACCGATCCTATAAACACTCTCTAAGCATCATCAAGCCCTTAAGCGTGATACCCCACGGTTCGGGAACACTCCAGACATGGTCAGGACACTCCCGCACCAATGATCGATAGAGGGACCTGGATAGCCATGTGACCCCTGTGCGTTCCACGAAGATCTTTTGTCGTTTGAACCGAGACAGTCGTGTCTTATTCCCCTTGTCACTCGATACTTGCATTGCCCGAGATCTGATCAATGACATCACCATGTCGTGTTCAATGTCGTTACTGAACAATGCTACTTGACTCATTCTGACAAGTGATATCCCCGTGATCTAATCACACGTTGCGCAGCTATTGGATATAACTTCTCCGAGTGGGCCCTTGAGTATCTTCCCGTCACATGGACGGACAAATCCTGCTCTTGACATATATTGCCTCTACGGTTTCCTCCGAATACCTGAACACACCTTTATAACCACTGTTTTACCAGATGGCGTTTGATGCTATCTAAGCACTCTCGAGAGACAGTGATTAATATAGCCTCACGGTCTAAGGAATAGTCTACGAGGATCCATTTCTAATCATCGTAACTTGAACTTCGTGACATGATCGGGTCACGATGTTTAGGTTGGGTATTGGTTCATCATCTCATTCTCGGAATGAGATGACCTCATTTCCAACTGGCATAAATGCCACATGATCAGGAAACATGATCATCTGTTGACCAATGAACCAATGACTAGAGTTTCACTGGAAACCCCTGGTTGTTTGTATATCACACGTGTATTGATGTTTCCACTCAACACAATTATAGCATGATATAAAAACTTAATCATAAACTATATGAAATATGATAATAGTCCTTACTACTATTTGTCTCTAGGGCATATTTCCAATAGTCTCCCACTTGCACTAGAGTACAAATACACTAGCTGCATTTTGTTCTCAATCATTGGCACCATATATCTGGTACCCTGAACATGCTTGCTCATGGAAGAGGTTGAGTCTTGGGTCTGTACTTTACAGTCCCAAATCCTTTGCAACTTAGTAATGTCAACTTGATTGATATTAATACTTTATCATCACATGATAGCATCTGTGTGTATGCATCATCGCTATGGCAGCAGAACAAGGCCTGATTCCAGGAGCCTACAGTGACATTAGATCAACCTCGAGGGCTTTCTCATGGGCATTGTGCCCTGGGACACATCATTCTACGTTAAAAGCGAACTAGCCCCGCCATAACATTATACAACACTTTATATGGTACCCTTATTATTATAAATGTATTCATCGAAATACTAGAGCACTCTGTGCAACTTTCGATGTTTTGTTCACCTCGCTTCCTACTTGAGTTTAATTCGTATCGACAGGAGTTTCCAACATATTCCTTATAACATAACTCTTTATGCTTTAACATATGTTATCCTTTATGGATTTGGAAAATATGTCCATAGTTCTCTACTAGACACTGCGGACAATAACTTAGCTCAACGTTCTTTGATTCGAACTTAATCACTTTCAAACATTCCTTATTGGATCACATATTATGCTAAGTTATCATCATGGTTTCTAAGATAGAACCTATGTCTCAACATAGTGGATGATGATCATCCTTTTCTTTCTTTCAACCATTGATATTAAACTTAATGTTATTCCTAATTTGAGTCATTAAGGACTAGTTCCTTAATTAACTTCTATTCTAAAAAACCCTTTCAAAATCCCTTAAGGAATACTACATAATATCATAATACACCTATTATCAACTTTTACATCTTATAAATCATTATTTATAAGTATTTGCGCCTTTCATTCTTAACATACTTAATAATTACTCCTATAAGCTCCCACTCAAAATATGTTCCTACATATTTGAATTTGAGACTTATATTGCTCCCACTTAAAAATATGTCAATCACATATTGTTTCAGGAAGACTTTCATAGCTCCCACTCAATTTCATGCAAATTGCATATCCATTCACTATTTTGAACAATTTCAAAATCCTTTGATCAAATATCAAACTTGGAGATTTACTATGAGATACTAGTACTTTACTAGTTTTAAATCCACTAGACATTTAGCACACATGAATCAAATTCATTTGAATTCATCCAATACATGACAAATTGTGCTTTTGTCATTCACCCCCTTTTCCACTATGGCTTTGCAGTCATTTGGGAAATTCCAAGTAACCCCTTTTACTTGTGAGATACAACAACGAATTGCTTTCTAATCTCAAGGGAATTTTGCTTCTAGGATTTCTCATAATTTAGTTTACCCTTATTTCCTTTGTAGTTCGTAGGTATGTCATATTCCAAGAATCATGACAAATGATTCACAAATGTTTCCATACTAGATATGGATTACATTTTGAACCCTACTTCATATAGTAAAAACACTAGTGGGGAAAACACAATGATCAATATCATCGATTGTTTCCTTCCGTGAAGAGAATCATTCAGGAACATTGTCTGTTGCGCTTCTCAACACTCTAATGCAGGGTTTTGAATCCTCATCGTGTTTTACACTATTTTCTATTTGCTTCATAATTTAGAAATATCACAAAAAGTGAGCTTTCTCAAGAATGTACCAAAATCCAAGCAATACAAGTTTTGCTTTCCTTTTGGTTTCAGCTATGGATTTCGTATTCAAAGTTTCCAATGAATACTCTACAAGGACTTATTCTCTTTTGTTTTGGTTATATCAAATAACCTCAAAACTTACACGAATTCAAATGGTTCACTAGCTTCTAATTGAGTGCTAACTATTTCTAAGCTAATGGTCTCTACATATACACTACATCGATTTACTTGGTGCCTTCTATTCAACCCCTTTGATATCTAATATCACATTGTGATGCTTTGCATTTTGACGTTTCAAAACACTTTGCATTCCACAATTTCTTTTATGCCATCCTTATAAAATTGAATTTCATTATTATTGATCAAATCATAACAATTAGATTCTCTTTTATATTTATACCCTTTTTATTGATGAAACACTTTGATCAAATCAAATAGTTTCATATTCATGTTTCCTTTGGTAAACTACTTTACACATTTAAAAAATCATTTAATGATAATTACCATTTTCGTTAAAACTCAATACATCGGATATGTATTTACTTTTAACAATTGATTAAACACTCTGTATTCGAGTAATACACGGTGTTCAAGTTATTTTGCCGAACTTAAGCATGATTTATATGTGACAAGAAATCGAATTACTTTCACATATTATCACAATAACTTTGAATTCAAACAATGGTTTCATTCATTAATGAACATATCATTAAGTTGGGTATTTTAAACAAGGCATTTTAATGTTTTACAAATGTTCATGCATTATCAATTAGTTTCAAACAACAAGGATAATTCACAAGTAATCAAACAAGATATGAACACGAATAGAAATCATTCATAAAAGCAGAACAACTGTTTGTTACAAACTCATATAAATAACCGTCTCACGAAGTGTGAGACACACTAAAGAAGTTCACAATATCTTGATTACAATAATCATTCTAAACATAAACTAAATGATAAATGTTGAGGGAGAGTGTCGTTGGCCATCATCATCATGCTCGCCATCAATACGCAACGTCACCTCCTCTCCAGCAACCACCTCTCATGCAGAAGGACCTGTTTTTAGTAAAACAAAACAAGTATCAGATATACTTAACACTGCAAATGTGTCTGCCAGATTATAACATTTATAAAACTGTATATCAAATATATACCTTTGTCGTTGACGACCTGAGAGACATCTGGTTCAACCAACACATTCCTGAGATGTGTCATGAACTGGTGGAACTCCATTTCCGTGTCGCCCCTCATTACACAAGTCCTGACTTGTGCTTGGTAGCTTGGTGGCAGCGACCGCAACATAGCAGCGTTTGCGAAAGAGTCCGTAATCCAGACATCCAGGAAGTATGCAGGCCTCATGTACACATCATGCATGTGCTTCAAGTGGTCGTCCAGTGATGAGTTCTCCTCCATCTTAATGGAGAGGAAGTCTCCCATCAGCTCATGCTCCCAAATGCGTGTCTGCTCCACGAAATGTGTCCTAAGCTGTAGCATCACCGAACGAGGGTTGACAGTACCCACGAAAGGCCACAGCTCTTCCACCATCCCGAAACGCATCACAACTGAAATATAGGAGGCCATCTCACAACGGAGATAGCGGTATTTCCGCTCCTCTAAAGTCTCAAGGTCCGTGGGCTGATCCAAATCCATCCCGTCGAGTATGTAGTCGACCACGTCGTTCTCGCTAAGGAGAACATGGAGACTGGTAACCCAAATGGAGAAGTTTGATCCATCTAATCTGATTTTCTCTCCTTCTAACCATTCAATTGTCAACACGAAAGGTCCCATCTACATTTATAATTGCAAAAGGAATTTAGACTAAGTTTATAATTAAATGAGTTAGTAATAGCTCCACTCAGAAACACCTATCCCTAGTGAGGGTTCCTAGTGATAACACGACCCCTATCAGCCACATCTCCCCCGATCATCACGGCCATCAATATGGGTTCAAGTGTGGACGCTAAACGTCGGTCACATCATTCATGTGACTCGTGCTTGATCTTTCGACCATCCGTGTTCCGAGGCCACGCTTCTGTGGCGTGCTAGGCTCGCCAACTCAACCTTAGTGTATTTGTTGTGCAACATGGCTTACACGCACTGTATGCGAACGTAGATATGTCTGACACCCGATCATCATGGCCTGCCTCATACCGAAGAACTTTCTTGGTGGTGCACACTAAGGGGGAACACAATCGTTGGTAATTTTAGCAGGGATCATCTTATTAGGCTACCGTCGAGTATCTAATACTAGCACACAATAAGACATACAAACAATTAACATTGAATGTAAATGCTATGTGATATGGTCTTTCACGTCGTGATCTCCATCCGCCGTCACCGGTTTTGGCGCCAGGGTTCCGGCGCCGTAGACACCAGGGTACTGATGGGTTCGTAGCATGGTAAACAAAAAATTTATACCGCAAGAACGAACAAAACCCAGATCTAATCTAGATAAAAGCCAAGATCTAATCTATTAGACATGTGCAACGAGATAGATAGGAACTAACCCTCGTAGATCCGAAAGCGTTAACGAGATTAGATCGCGTGGTTGATGTAGTCGATCACTTGCCGATCTCAAGATCGTGTAGACGATCCTTCTGGCGTCGCGTTCCGGCAGCGCTTCCGCAGTCGGTCAAGTGGACGATCCTTCCGGCGCCGCGTTTTGGCAGTGCTTCCACAGTCGGTCACACGTGCGGAGTCGAAGCAGACCTTCCTCTCCTCGTTCCAGCGAGCAGCGGAGGTAGTAGATCTTCTAAACGGAATCCTAGCAGCACGACGGCGTGGTGGTGGTGGTGGAGTAGAGAATTCTGCAGGGCTTCGCCTATGCCTGTGCAGAAGAAAGGAGGAGGAGAGAGGCGACAGAGATTGGGAGTTGTGGAGGAGGTTCAGGAGGTGGCGCCCCTGCCCCTCTATTTAAAGGGGGGAGGGCGCCTTGGGGAGGGGGAGTCCTAGTAGGACTCCCCACCTCCTAGGCCGGCGGATTGGGGAGGGGGGAGGAGTCCTCCTCCCCCACGACTCCTAGTCTTGACCCACCAGGACTCCTTGATCCCTTCCTTGGTTTTCAAGCAAACTCCAAGAAATCTTCCAGAACCTTCCGGAACATTCCAAAACCTTCTAGAACCCTCATACAAATACTCCGGAACATTTCCTAACTCAGAAAATGATCCCCAATATATGAATCTTATTCTCCGGACCATTCCGGATCTCCTCGTGATGTCCCGAATCCAATCCGAGACTCCGAACAACATTCGGTCTCCAACGCATATTCCATATCTACTTAAAACAACTTCGAACCTTAAGTGTGTGACCCTACGGTTCGTGAATATGCAGACATGACAGAGACACATCTCCTATCAATAACCATCAGCGGGATCTAGAGATCCATAATGGCTCCCACATACTCAACGATGACTTCATGATCGATTGAACCATTTACATACGAAACCAATTCCCTTTGTCACGCGATACCATACTTATCCGAGGTTTGATCGTCAGCATCTCCATACCTAGTTCTACCTCGTTACTGATAAGTACTCTTTACTCGTTCCGTGATATGTCATCCCTTGTGACCCAGTCACATGCTTGCAAGCTAACTAGATGACATTCCACTGAGAGGGCCCAGAGCATATCTATCCGTCATATGGATGGACAAATCCCAATCTTGGTCCATGCGCTTCAACACATACTTTCAGAATACCCAATGACACCTTTATGACCACCCAGTTACGAAGCGGTGTTTGATGTCATCAAAGTACCCATCCGGTGATGGTGATTAACACAACCTCATGGTCGAAGGATTAGGTTACTATGCATTTAAAAGCTTATAGCAATACGAACTTAATGACTTGATCTTATGTTATGCTTACTATGGGTGTGTGTCCATCACATCATTCTCCTAATGACATAACCTTGTTATTAATCACATCCTAATGTCCATGATCAGGAAACCATGATCATCAATTAATCAACAAGCTAGTTCAACAAGAGGCTTACTAGGGACTCTTACATGTTTACAAAACACACATGTATTAGTGTTTCCTAATAATACAATTATAGCATGGGATGTAAACATTCATCTTAAACACAAAGATATAATAATAACCAATTTTATTATTGCCTCTTGGGCATATCTCCAACAGTCTCCCACTTGCACTAGAGTCAATAATCCAGATTACATGGTAATATACCGAACACCCATGGCGTTCTGGTGTTGGTCATGCTTTGCCCTAGGGAGAGGTTTAGTCAACGGATCTGCCACATTCAGATCAGTGTGTACTTTGCAAATCTTTATGTCACCATCGCGGACATACTCGCGAATAGCGTGGAAACGTAGCTTGATGTGCTTCAGCTTGCTATGTGACCTTGGCTCCTGTGCATTAGCTATGGCACCTGTGTTGTCACAGTAGATGGCCATCGGGTCCAACACACTGGGAACCACGCCAAGTTCAGTAATGAATTCCTTCATCCAAACGGCTTCTTGTGCAGCCTCCGAAGCAGCTATGTATTCCGATTCAGTTGAAGATTTCGCCACAACGCTTTGCTTCGCACTCCTCCAGCTCACTGCAGCACTATTCAAAATAAATACGTATCCCGATTGTGACTTCGAGTCATCCGGATCGGTGTTCCAACTAGCATCGGTGTAACCGTTTACAACAAGCTGTTCATCACCTCCATAAGAAAGAACCATATCCTTAGTTCTATTTAGGTACTTTAGGATATTCTTGACCGCTGTCCAGTGCTCCATTCCAGGATCACTTTGATATCTGCTAGTCAAACTAACAGCATGTGCTATATCCGGTCTTGTACACAGCATGGCATACATGATAGAACCTATGGCTGAGGCATAGGGAATATTATTCATTCTTTCTCTATCTTCTGCCGTAGCTGGACTTTGAGTCTTACTCAAGGTCTTACCTGACAACATGGGCACGAACCCTTTCTTGCTCTCTTCCATTCTAAACTTCTTTAGAACTTTGTCCAAGTATGTACTTTGTGAAAGCGCTATCAGGCGTCTTGATCTATCTCTATAAATCTTGATGCCTACAATATATGCTGCTTCGCCAAGATCCTTCATCGAAAAACTATTATTCAAATAGGCTTTGACGCTATTAAGAAGAATCAACAATATGTCATCTACATACAGTACTAGGAATGCTACAGAGCTCCCACTCACTTTCTTGTAAATACAAGCTTCTCCATAAGTTTGTATAAATCCAAAGTTTTTGATTACTTTATCAAAACGTTGATTCCAACTCCGGGATGCTTGCTTCAGTCCATAAATGGAGCGCTAAAGCTTGCATACCTTGTCAGCATCTTTAGGATCGACAAAACCCTTGGGTTGTACCATATACAACTCTTCCTCAATGTCACCATTAAGGAACGCCGTTTTGACATCCATCTGCCAAATCTCATAATCGAACTGTGCAGCAATTGCTAACAAAATCCTCATAGACTTTAGCTTCGCTACTGGTGAGAAAGTCTCATCATAGTCAACTCCTTGAATTTGTCGGAACCCTTTCGCGACAAGTCGAGCTTTATAGACGGTAACATTACCATCAACATCTATTTTTCTCTTGAAAATCCATTTGTTCTCGACAGCCTTACGGCCATCCGGTAAGTCCACCAAAGTCCACACTTGGTTTTCGTACATGGATCCCATTTCGGATTTCATGGCTTCTTGCCATTTGTCAGAATCTGGGCTCACCATAGCTTCTTCATACGTCGCAGGGTCATCATCGTTGTCCACCAACATGACGTTCAAGGCAGAGTCATACCAATCAGGAGTGGTACGAACCCTTGTTGACCTGCGAGGTTCAGCAGTAACTTCATTTGAAGTTTCATGATCATTATCATTAGCTTCCTCTCCAATTGGTGCAGGCGGCACAAAAACATCTTCCGGTGCTGCGCTACTCTCAAATCCGAGAGAAGGTTCAATAACCTCATCGAGTTCTACTTTCCTTCCAGTCACCTCTTTCGAGAGAAACTCCTTCTCAAGAAAGGATCCATTCTTTGCAACGAAAACTTTGCCTTCGGATCTATGATAGAAGGTATACCCAATTGTTTCTTTAGGGTATCCTATGAAGACACATTTCTCCGCTTTGGGTTCTAGCTTATCGGGTTGTAACTTCTTTACATATGCTTCACAACCCCAAACTTTAAGGAACGACAACTTAGGTTTCTTACCAAACCACAATTCGTACAGTGTCGTTTCAACGGATTTAGATGGTGCCCTATTTAAAGTGAATGCGGCTGTCTCTAATGCATAGCCCCAAAATGATAACGGTAAATCTGTAAGAGACATCATAGACCGAACCATATCCAAGAGAGTTCGATTACGACGTTCGGACACACCATTACGCTGTGGTGTTCCTGGCGGTGTCAACTGCGAAAGTATTCCACATTTCTTTAAATGCATGCCAAACTCATAACTCAGATATTCACCTCCGTGGTCAGAACGCAGAAACTTAATCTTCTTGTTACGATGATTTTCCACTTCACTTTGAAATTCCTTAAACTTCTCGACAGTTTCAGACTTATGTTTCATAAAGTAGACATACCCATATCTACTCAAGTCATCCGTGAAAGTGAGAACATAACGATATCCACCACGCGATGCTACACTCATTGGACCGCACACATCGGTATGTATTATTTCCAATAAGTCTGTAGCTCGCTCCATTGTACCAGAGAATGGAGTCTTAGTCATTTTTCCCATTAGACATGCTTCGCATCTTTCAAGTGATTCAAAACCAAGTGATTCAAGAAGTCCATCATAATGGAGTTTCTTCATACGCTTCACTCCAATGTGACCAAGATGACAGTGCCACATGTATGTAGAATTATCATTCAATTTTATTCGTTTAGCATCTATGTTGTGAACATGTGTATCACTACTATCGAGATTCAGTAAGAATAAACCATTCATCTCAGGTGCATTATCACAAAAGATATTACTCATATAAATTGAACAACCTTTATTCTCGGACTTAAAAGAGTAACCGTCTCGCAATAAACAGGATCCAGATATAATGTTCATGCTTAATGCAGGCACCAAATAACAATTATTCAAATTTAAAACTAATCCCGAAGGTAGATGTAGAGGGAGCGTGCCGACAGCGATCACATCAACCTTGGAGCCATTTCCAACGCGCATCGTCACCTCATCTCTTGCCAGTCTTCGTTTATTCCGCAGCTCCTGTTTCGAGTTACAAATATGAGCAACCGAACCAGTATCAAATACCCAGGCACTACTACGATTACTAGTAAGATACACATCTATAACACATATATCAAATATACTTTTCTTCTTGATGTTGCCATTCTTCAGATCCTCCAGGTACTTGGGGCAGTTACGCTTCCAGTGACCAGCACCCTTGCAGTAGAAGCACTCAGTTTCAGGCTTAGGACCAGCCTTGGGCTTCTTAGCAGGTGCGGCAGCTTTCTTGTCGTCCTTCTTGAAGTTGCCCTTGTTCTTAGGCTTGCCCTGTCTCTTGAAATTGGTGGTCTTATTGACCATCAACACTTGGTGCTCCTTCTTGATCTCCACTTCAGCAGTTTTCAGCATGGACGACAGTTCAGGCAACGTCTTGTTCATGCAGTGCATGTTGTAGTTCATCACAAAGTTCTTATAACTTGGTGGCAGTGATTGAAGGAGACGGTGAATCCCCAATTCATTAGGAATCGATATTCCCAACTCTTGGAGCTTCTTTGCATACCCAGACATGGTGAGCACGTGCTCGCTAACGGAGCTTCCCTCTTCCATCTTACAGTTAAAGAACTTTTCGGAGGCCTCATAGCTCTCCATGGCCGCGCGAGTCTCAAAAATTAGCCTGAGCTCCTTAATGATCTCAAACGGGTCGTGGTGCTCAAAACGCTTTTTGGAGCTCTGATTCTAAACCGTACAGGATGGCACACTGAACTGTGGAGTAATGAATTTTCCGATTGGCGAAAACATTCTTTTCGTCATTGGTGGCATTATCTGCAGGTGGGTCACCTAGCGGTGCTTCGAGCACATAGGTCAACTGACCAGCCCTGAGGACGATCTTCAGTCCACGGAACCAGTCCGTGAAATTGCTTCCATTGTTCTTAAGCTTTTCTTTCTCTAGGAACGCATTGAAATTGATGGAGGGGGTCGCCATAATCTACAACAATTTGCAAGTAGTTTAGACTAAGTTTATGACAAATTGAGTTCAAATTTAATTCTTAAACTAACTAGGTGAACTCCCACTCAAAACAACATCCCTCACATTGTCTTAGTGATTACACGAACCAAGTCCACTACACCAAGTCCGATCTTCCCGAGAGAAGATGTAGTTTCATTGGCGAACAATCTTCATGTTCATCATATCATTTATATGACTCATGCTCTACCTTTCGGTATTCCGTGTTCCGAGACCATGTCTGTACATGCTAGGCTCGTCAAGACAACCTTAGTTTCCGCATGTGCAAATCTGGCTTGCACCCGTTGTATGCACACGTAGAATCTATCACATCCGATCATCACGAGATGCTTCGAAACGACGAGTCTTAGCAACGGTGCCAACTAAGGGTGAACACTTTATTACTTGATATTTAGTGAGAGGGATCATCTTATAATGCTACCGTCGCGATCTAAGCAATACAAGATGCATAAAGGATTAACATCACAGGCAATTCATAATTAGTGTGATATGATATGGCCTTTTCTTCTTGCGCCTTTGATCTCCATCTCCAAAGCACGAACATGATCTCCATCATCACCAGCATTGCGTCAAGGTCAGTGGCGCCGCTTCATGGTTGTCCATCATCACCAGCAACTATTACAACTACTTGGAATAAAGCTATTATAAGATGAATAGACACGCAGGTCTTTAACAGAATTAAAGACAACCATTAGGCTCCTGCCGGTACCATATTACAACAAGGATCATTGCATACATCAAATACAATCACAATCACATGATGGCCATATCACATCACAAAACCCCTGCAAAAACAAGTTAGACGCCTCTAATTTTCTTTGCATGTTTTACGTGGTTTGGGGCTTTCGCATAAGACCGATCTTACCTACGAACAAGGACCACAACGTTGATACAAGTGTTGTCAGATGCTCATTGTAAATTGAATCTTAACTATGGTGGGAGAGACAGACACCCGCAAAGCCACTTGTGCAAAGCAAGTTGCACGTCAAGCGTGGAGCAAGTCTCATGAGCGATGACATGTAATGTTAGCCCGAGCCGCTTCATCCCACCATGCCGCAAGATGCAAAGTACACGCTAAGACACCGACAACAAAAGCATCAACGCCCACAAAACATTGTGTTCTACTCGTGCAACAGATCTACGCATAGATACGGCTCTGATACCACTGATGGGTTCGTAGCATGGTAAACAAAAAAATTCTACCGCAAGAACGAACAAAACCCAGATCTAATCTAGATAAAAGCCAAGATCTAATCTATTAGACATGTGCAACAAGATAGATAGGAACTAACCCTCGTAGATCCGAAAGCGTTAACGAGATTAGATCTCGTGGTTGATGTAGTCGATCACCTGCCGATCTCAAGATCGTGTGGACGATCCTTCCGGCGTCGCGTTCCGGCAGCGCTTCCGCAGCCGGTCAAGTGGACGATCCTTCCGGCACCGCGTTTCGGCAGCGCTTCCGCAGTCGGTCACACGTGCGGAGTCGAAGCAGACCTTCCTCTCCTCGTTCCAGCGAGCAGCGGAGGTAGTAGATCTTCTCCACGGAATCCCAGCAGCACGACGGCGTGGTGGTGGTGGAGTAGAGAATTCTACAGGGCTTCGCCTATGCCTGTGCAGAAGAAAGGAGGAGGAGAGAGGCGGCAGAGATTGGGAGTTGTGGAGGAGGTTCAGGAGGTGGCGCCCCTGCCCCTCTATTTAAAGGGGGGAGGGCGCCTTGGGGAGGGGGAGTCCTAGTAGGACTCCCCACCTCCTAGGCCAGCGGATTGGGGAGGGGGGAGGAGTCCTCCTCCCCCACGACTCCTAGTCTTGACCCACCAGGACTCCTTGATCCCTTCCTTGGTTTTCAAGCAAACTCCAAGAAATCTTCCAGAATCTTCCGGAACATTCCGAAACCTTCTAGAACCCTCATACAAATACTCCGGAACATTTCCTAACTCATAAAATGATCCCCAATATATGAATCTTATTCTCCGGACCATTCCGGATCTCCTCGTGATGTCCCGAATCCAATCCGAGACTCCGAACAACATTCGGTCTCCAACACATATTCCATATCTACTTAAAACAACTTCGAACCTTAAGTGTGTCACCCTACGGTTCGTGAATATGCAGACATGACAGAGACACATCTCCTATCAATAACCATCAGCGGGATCTGGAGATCCATAATGGCTCCCACATACTCAATGATGACTTCGTGATCGATTGAACCATTTACATACGAAACCAATTCCCTTTGTCACGCGATACCATACTTATCCGAGGTTTGATCGTCAGCATCTCCATACCTAGTTCTACCTCGTTACTGATAAGTACTCTTTACTCGTTCCGTGATATGTCATCCCTTGTGACCCAGTCACATGCTTGCAAGCTAACTAGATGGCATTCCACCGAGAGGGCCCAGAGCATATCTATCCGTCATATGGATGGACAAATCCCAATCTTGGTCCATGCACTTCAATACATACTTTCAGAATACCCAATGACACCTTTATGACCACCCAGTTACGAAGCGGTGTTTGATGTCATCAAAGTACCCATCCGATGATGGTGATTAACACAACCTCATGGTCGAAGGATTAGGTTACTATGCATTTAAAAGCTTACAGCAATACGAACTTAATGACTTGATCTTATGCTACGCTTACTATGGGTGTGTGTCCATCACATCATTCTCCTAATGACATAACCTTGTTATTAATCACATCCTAATGTCCATGATCAGGAAACCATGATCATGAATTAATCAACAAGCTAGTTCAACAAGAGGCTTACTAGGGACTCTTACATGTTTACAAAACACACATATATTAGTGTTTCCTAATAATACAATTATAGCATGGGATGTAAACATTTATCATAAACACAAAGATATAATAATAACCACTTTTATTATTGCCTCTTGGGCATATCTCCAACAGGTACCGGTGTTAATCCAGCGTGGTAGTTCGTCACCTCTGTGACTATCTACTACTACGTAACAGAAGGTAATCACTTTACCTTTGCCACAACCATATCACAAAGCAACGCCCTCCTGCAAAACAAAGTTAGACGCCTCTACTTTATCTTTGCATGTTTTACGTGGCTGAATGGGTTTTCGCACAAGAACCGTTCTTACCGACGAACTTTCAGCACAACGCTGATCAAGTAGTTGTCTCTACTACACCCCTTCTGGCTCCAACAACTTGAGTGCCTCAAGTGCGACACCTCGCGGGGAGTTACACACGTCCGGTGCCTGACGATGACTCCTTCTTCCCTGATCCAGCAGTAGTTGCGGAAGTAGAGCTCCCGGATCTGAATCCCGTAGCGCGACGACGCTCCGCGGTGAAGATGTCTCTCGTTCGCGCAGTCCAGACTTGGGACCACGGTCATGAGAGAGAGAGGGGGAGAGAGAAAATATCAATTAGAGGTCCTCCCAAAAGTGGGGAGACCTTTATTGATTATTGGTGTATTTTTCTAGGCCAAATACCCCACTATATATAGGGGAAGGGGAGGTACTACCTTCCTCAAAGTCTCGAGGTGGGACTAAAGGAGAGGAGGGGGTGGGGAGGCCGCCGTCCAGCCCCTAGTAGGCCCCACGGGGGGATAGGCCCAGCCGGCCAGCCCCTTGGTCCCTCTCCCTCTCTCCTTTCCCTAATGGCCCCCCTCCCTCCGGAAATTGGTCCATTAAGCCTTTTTATCCTTTAATTGATTTTCTATTTATTAAATAATTATGAATAAATAATTAAATCAATATTTAACATTCATTCACATATTATACAATTTTCGTGGCCATGGAACACCTTCCACCTCCACACCGGACATCCTCTAGACTTACCGAAACCCTTCTGGTTTTCTCTTTTTTTTTCTTCGGCGATTCTACCGATCCTATAAACACTCTCTAAGCATCATCAAGCCCTTAAGCGTGATACCTCACGGTTCGGGAACACTCCAAACATGGTCGGGACACTCTCGCACCAATGATCAACAGAGGGACCTGGATGGCCATGTGACCCCTGTGCGTTCCACGAAGATCTTTCGTTGTTTGAACCGAGACAATCGTGTCTTATTCCCTTTGTCACTCGATACTTGCATTGCCCAAGATCTGATCTATGACATCACCATGTCGTGTTCAACCTCGTTACTGAACAATGCTACTTGACTCGTTCCGACAAGTGATATCCCCGTGATCTAATCACACGCTGCGCAGCTATTGGATATAACTTCTCCGAGTGGGCCCTTGAGTATCTTCCCGTCACATGGACAGACAAATCCCGCTCTTGACATATATTGCCTCTATGGTTTCCTCCGAATACCTGAACACACCTTTATAACCACCGTTTTACTAGATGGCGTTTGATGCTATCTAAGCACTCTCGGGAGACAGTGATTGATATAGCCTCACGGTCTAAGGAATAGTCTACGAGGATCCATTTCTAATCATCGTAACTTGAACTTCGTGACATGATCGGGTCACGATGTTTAGGTTGGGTATTGGTTCATCATCTCATTCTCGGAATAAGATGACCTCATTTCCAACTGGCATAAATGCCACAGGATCAGGAAACATGATCATCTGTTGACCAATGAACCAGTGACTAGAGTTTCACTGGGAACCCCTGGTTGTTTGTATATCACACATGTATTGATGTTTCCACTCAACACAGTTATAGCATGATATAAAAACTTAATCATAAACTATACGAAATATGATAATAGTCCTTACTACTATTTGTCTCTAGGGCATATTTCCAACAATCTCTAATAGGAAATATATCCTCAAAGAATGTAGCATCTCTTGATTCAAAAATGGTACCGACACTCATGTCGTCCATTTCGGATTTCACCACAAGAAATCTGTAAGCAATGCTATGAGTAGCATAACCAAGAAAGATACAATCCACAGTTTTGGGTCCAAGCTTACGCTTCTTGTTGATTGGCACGTTGACCTTTGCCAAACAACCACAAGTTCGTAAGTATGAGAGTGTCAACCTTTTCTTTTCCCATTCTTCAAATGGAGTAATCTCTTTATTCTTAGTTGGAACACGGTTTAGGACATGACATGAAGTCAATATAGCCTCCCCCACCAGTCCTTGGATAAACCAGCAGTGTCTAACATGGCGTTAACCAAATCTATTAGAGTCCGGTTTTTCCTCTCAGCAATCCCATTGGATTGAGGGGAATTGGGAGGCGTCCTCTCATGTATAATACCATGTTCCGAACAGAATAAATTGAACTCATTAGAAAAGTACTCTCCACCACGATCGGACCGAATTCTTTTGATCTTTCTCTCAAGTTGATTTTCAACTTCTGCTTTATAGATTTTAAAGAAATCTAAAGCCTCGTCTTTAGTTTTCAAGAGATATACATAATAGTACCTAGTAGAATCATCAATCAAAGTCATGAAATATTTCTTTCCACTAATTGTCAACACACCATTCATCTCACATAGGTCTGAATGTATAAGCTCAAGAGGTGCCAAGTTTTTTTTCCTCTGCAGGCTTGTGACTCTTGCGAGGCTGCTTTGCTTGCACACACGCATGGCACTTAGAGCCTTTGACAATAGTAAATTTTGGAATTAAACTCATACCAGCAAGACGCGACATACAACCGAAATTAATATGACAAAGTCGTGAATGCCAAACATTAGTTTCATTACTAGTAGTGCAAACATGGTTCACTACATCATCACAGAAGTCTACCAATGAAAAACGGAACATGCATCCGCATTCATAGCCTTTTCCAATAAAGGTTCCATACTTAGACAGTACAACTTTATTGGACTCAAATACCAACTTAAACCCATCTTTCAGAAGACGGGATCCACTAACGAGATTCTTCTTGATAGAAGGGACATGCTGCACGTTCTTCAATTACACGATCTTGCCCGAAGTAAACTTCAGATCTACCGTGCCAGCACCAAGAACAGTAGCATGTAACCCATTCCCCATCATGACTGAGGAATCTCGAGCCTGATAAGAGGTGAACATGGAAATGTCAACACACACATGAACATTGGCACCCATATTAACCCACCATTCTGTGGGTTGAAATACTGAAAAAACAGTAGGTAATAAATTACCATACCCAGAACCTGAAGTTCTTGCATCAGTATTGCCAATGACCATGTAGACAGATTTAAAACTCTGTCTAGCCTGACCCTTCTTGCCTTTCTTCTGTGGACAGCGATGAGCCCAATGGCCAATCTCGCCACACACCCAGCAAGGTTCTTTCTTTTCCTTGTTCTACCCTTTCTTCTTCTTGAAGTTGGTAGCTGGCAGACTTTGTTATTTCCCTTGGACTTGTGGGCATTTTTCTACACCATATTGGCAGCAGAATGTCCCTCGGTTCCACTAGTGTATTTGTCTTTTGCCCTCGCCTTCTCTTCAACATCTAGAGAACCAATAAGGTACTCAACAGAGAGCTCATGCCTCTGATGTTTCAGAGAAGTGGCAAAGTTCCTCCATGTAGGGGGAAGCTTAGCGACAATGCATAACGTGACAAACTTGTCCGGAAGTACACACTTGAGGAGTTCGAGTTCCTTTACCATGATCTCTAGCTCATGAGCCTGTTCTACTACAGATCGGTTTTCAACCATCTTGTAGTCATTGAACTGCTCCATAGCATACAGTTCACCACCGGCATCGGCAGCACCAAACTTAGCGTCCAGCACATCCCACAGTTCCTTGGCATCATGGATATGCAAATATGCATCAACCAACTTGTCTCCAAGAACACTGAGTACAGAGGCCACGAAAAGTATAGTGGCCTCCCTAAACGCTCTCTCTTCCTCGAGAGTAAGCGGACCTTTGGGAGTGTCAGCTGCAACTTTTTCTATGCCCATTGCAGTGAGCCACAAGTGGGTTTTCCCTTGCCATCTCTTAAAATTAGCATCCGTAAAAGGGCTCGGTTTCAGCGAAGCAGCAAAGGCAGATGACGAAAAATGCCTAAATATATAAGGTTTTTGGATTGTTGGAAAATTAGGCAATTTCCCCATGAGATTATCTACCAAAATCAACATTATGTAAGTACTAGCAGATCTAAACACATGCAGCCAAACAACCATATCTAGTAGATCTGAAAATCTAGCAAGAACTAGTGCATACAAAGAGAAGAATATCACGTATAGGTTGACCGGGAAGGTCGTCACCGCAGCAGCACCTTGTTCCTTGTTCATGTCGCCTATGGTGCTGATGAGGTCGTCGATTGCTGAAGAAGAACACACGAACAGAGGCGAGCAGTCGCGTCGAGACGCTCCCCAAAAACCTTATCGCTCGTCTCTCGGTGTAGGATCTCAACGGACGGGGTTTCAGATGCCTGCTCTCCCGGACAGCAGTGCACGCAGCCGTCGGGATGGGGAAGCCTAGAGAGCAGCGCAACAAGAGGAACACACAATGAAAAAGACTGAGAAAGAACAGGATGCATCTAGATCTGTTTGTCTCTCGCTTTATAAAGCTTGGGAGGTGAGCCGACCAAGTCGCCACGTGTTGGAAGACAAGGATACGCGTCAAACATGCACACGAATGTTGACACGTACCCAACAGCTAGTGCACCAAGCTAAAATTTAGTCTTCCACAAAACGAGTTTCTAACTCGAACTCGATTTATGAGACGCGACGCGCGTGCGGGCGAGGCGAGGCGGGCGGCGGAGGAGGAGGAGTGCGCGTGGACTCCTTCTCTTCTCACTCACTTAGTGGGAGTGAAACAGCTCACCTTATAAGCTGGTTCAACTCTCTCCCAACTAGCAATGTGGACTAAACTTTGTCTCCCACAGAGCTCCCAAGCTGCCATAGTAGATGGGTCTTGAGATTTTATGATTATTAGACTAAATGGCCTGCCTACATGGCCGCAGCCATATAAATCTAACACAACTTGCTTATGTTTTATTTCTTGTACTATCATAATCTGCTTATGTTTTAAGGTTGTGTTTGTATAAACGTTGTTTTCAATTGTTTTCAATAGCAGTCTACATTTTTCTTTTGAGAAAGAATTCAATAGCAGTCTGCAGGGAATTTACATTAGAGCATCTCCAATCGGCTTCCCAGCATATCGTTTTTAGGGCCTTTTTTTGGTCCGGACGCCGAAATTCGGCTCGGCCGTGTTCCCAGGACCTCGGTTTCATCCGGATTTAGCCAAAATACGTCCGGGCTTCCCAGGCCGTTCCCGGGGCGACAGGAAAGTGCTGGGAACGCGCGGACGAAGCGATTTCGGCGGAAAAAGAGCGGTTCGTCGAGTGGACCCGCCCAGTCAGCGGCAGAAGCTGAGTCATCCTCATCCTCCCGCATCGGGACGTCGCGAAGGACTGTCGGACATTAACCACCTATCTTGTCGGCCACGCGTCGCCGTAATGGCGCGCCACATCCTCCTCCGCGTCGCGCTTATCGTTGTCAGCCCCTGCGCAGTCGCCGCGCAGCAGCGGCGAGGTCTTTCGGCCTCCCAAGCGCGAGGCCGACACGCCGAGGGCATCGCCACCAAGGACACGCACGCGCGGCATCGCCATTGGCGAGCCCCGCATGGCGACGCCGCCGACCGGTCGGATGCCCCTTCGACAGCCGAAACTCGAGCCCGCCGACTAGGGAGTCACCGTCGACGAGGACTCCTTCGCCATGAAAATGGCGATCGAGCGTTCTCTCCACGAGGCCGCGCCGCCGTCGTCGTCCACGGAGCCGACATCCTCGCCTGGTCGAGGGCGGACTGGGAGGAGGAGGAGGCACTGCGTGTGCAACGCCTGCATGAGCAGGCCGAGCGTCGCGCCAGAGGGCGTCGCGGTCCCGCCCCGCGCCCGCCTACCTCGGCGCCCCCTCGTCATCCTCGACAACGACGATGACGCTGCCCCTTCCTACCAGCCGTGGAGGTACGGCGACCCGGGCCAGGGCAGCTCGTGGCCACCGCAGACTCCGGACGACGACGTCGACTACGATGGCGGCGACGACGGCACGGCCGATCCCAAGTACACCAACTTCTATCTCCACTTCGGCATGTGAGGAGGCAGCATCGGCATCGGCTTCGACATCGCCCTTTTTTTTTACTGTTTTTAGGTTTCGCTTATCCTAATTTGGCCAAAATTCAGGTATATGTCCGAATTTGGCCAACTATTGTACGAACTCGCCGTGTTTAATTAAAATCGCCTATATTAGCCTAAACTTCATGTGTTTGATCAAATTTCAGCCTAACGTGGAGACTCGGCCTAGAAATGCGAGTGAAAAAAATGCCGTTCCCGAACTGAAAGTTGCATCCGTCAGACAGAAAGCAGCGTCGGATTTCGCTCTTAGCACTTCTCTAAAAAAAATTCGTCCGGCCCAAATAGAGTAAACTTCATTGGGCCAACGTATACAGAAACCTTGCAAGTTCGTCTGTAGCCGGCGCCGCCTAAAATATCTCCGCTGTCTACTGCTCGGCCTCACCTCGCATATGCTGCACGGCACGCAGGCGAACAAGCCAATGACAGTGGACCCAGCTGACAACCCGGACCCACAGGCATAGATCGAAACAGAATGGTCTTGACACGACGAACCTACGTGAGGACGCAAGCCACAAAGACCAGTCGCCGCTAAAAAGCTCCTCCCGCAAGGCTTTTTCCACCATTCCCTACCGTCTCCCTCTCTCTTCTTCTTCCTCTCCACGCCAGCCGCCGCGACCTAGGGTTTCCCTTCCCCCGCCGCCGCTGCCGCCGCCGAATCGCCGGAGGAGGAAAGATGGGCACGCCCGAGACCTCGCGGGAGCCGTGCCCGGACCGCATCCTGGACGACGTGGGCGGAGCGTTCGGGATGGGCGCGGTGGGGGGCTCCATCTTCCACTTCCTCAAGGGCACCTACAACTCCCCCAACGGCGAGCGCCTCGTGGGCGGGGCCCAGGCCGTGCGCATGAACGCGCCGCGCGTCGGCGGGAGCTTCGCCGTCTGGGGCGGCCTCTTCTCCGCCTTCGACTGCACCATGGTCTTCGTGCGCCAGAAGGAGGACCCCTGGAACTCCATCATCGCGGGCGCCGCCACCGGAGGATTCCTCTCCATGCGCCAGGGAGTCGGCGCCGCCGGACGCTCCGCGCTCATGGGCGGCTGTCTCCTTGCGCTCATCGAGGGCGCCGGCCTCATGCTCAACCGCGTCCTCGCCGTGCCGCAGAACCTCCCGCCGCTCCCCACCGACGACCCCAACCTGGCCGCAGCCATCGCGGCGGGAGGAGGAGGCGGATTCCAAGGCATGGGCGGCTTCCCAGGCATGCCCCAGCCGGCCGTGGTCCCTCCTGAGATCGGGAACTCCAGCGGTGGTGGCGGCTGGCTCCGGAGCCTGTTCGAAAAGAAGGAGGAGGAGAAGAAGCCCAGTGGCAGTGGGGGAAAGTCAGAGATCTTGGAGAGCTTCGATTCGCCCAGCCCTCCGATTCCATCCTTCGACTACAAGTGAATAAAAAGGTGCGGTTTTTATTCGATTACCTCTCCAGTCTGTATTCTTCTGTTTAATTTGATTCGGGGGCGATTAGGAGTCCTGTTCTCCGCTCCAGAGTTTTTCTTTCTTGCGCAACATGCCTTTAGATTCTCGGTACTACCGTATTCTGCAAGAAGTCGTATTAGCCGTGTTATTATATAGATCTGTTCTGGTGTTCGTAGCTCTGAACCTCGGGAAAGCTTTCGTTGTTAATAATCTTTACGCATAGTTCTGCCATTGCCCCTATTTCCACCACAACGCATCCAATCTTCAGATAGGGTTGCACAGCGTATACTATGTCAGCGCCTCTTTTGGACAGAGATCCATGCCCAGACCGCATCCTTGATGATGCTGGTGCGGGTTTTGGCATGGGAGTTGTAGGTGGTTCTGCCTATCACTTCATCAAGGGCCTCCGTAACTCGCCCAATGGTGCACGGATTATTGGTGGTATGCAGGCCGCGCGCATGAACGCCCCGCGAGTCGGCGGGAGCTTTGCTGTGTGGTCTGTCCTCTTCTCCACCTTTGACTGCACCACAGTCTACGTACGTCAGAAGGAGGACCCCTGGAACTCCATAATCGCTGGTGCCTCAACTGGTGCAGTCCTTTCCTTGCGACGTGGCCTTGGAGCCACTGCCGTATCGACGATCTTTGGCGGTGTTATCCTCGCGGCTATTGAGGGCACCAGCATCATGGCCAACAGATTCTTTGCCATGCAGTCGAACCTCCCATCGCTCCCTGCAGACGACCCCAACATTAACATTGCCACAGGACTACCTCAGGCACATGTGTCCTCTATTGACCTTCCAAGCTCGAGCAGCAGCTTCCCAGGCCTGCCTCAGCTACCCGTGTACCGTACTGAGGTCGCAAGCTCGGGTGGCATGGGTAGTTGGCTTGGCAGTCTATTTGGCAAGGAGGAGAAGAAGAAACCTAGTAGCAGCGGGGGCACATCGGAGATATTGGAGAGCTTTGATACGCCCAGCCCTCCAATACCATCGTTCGAGTACAAGTGAAAAGGTGTGGTTTTTTATTTGATTTGCATTCTGATCTAACTGAGAATTTGGAGAGAAGTGCTATTTTAGGATTCAACAAAGACTTAGGTTTCTTATCAACCCAGTTCTTGGACATAGGGATTCCTCTGCGTTAATATCTCTTCTGTTGATATTCATTTTTATATAATGTGGTTTCTTGTCTCTTTGGTGATGTAGTCATAGGCTTGACCGCATAAGAGTATTTAAGCTTTTCATGTTTTCTCGTAGCAAGGATGATATTGTTTGGATGATATGTCCTGTGGATGAGCACCGTGTCGTCATTAATTTATTTTATACCACTTCAGTTTCATTTGTATCGTATTTTACAAAGCTCTTATTTATCATGAATCTGGCTGAATCAGAACATCCCAATTTTTGGGTGTCTGTAGTTGACTAGTTTTGGATGGATCATTATGTTTATAACCTACAAATTACAATAGCTCTGTTGACATATTGCTTCTATTAATCGAGCCTAAATACTTCCATCAGCTGTATATAAAAGTTCTAAGGTAGTATTATTGGTTAGAATTGCATTTGACCACACAGCAATTTCTCACTTCAGTGCATTACTTTGTTTGGTTGCTACTTCTCATGGCTGCATGCCTTGCATGGTCTGTTTACGTGATCTTTGAGTTGTTTCATATGCAATTTTATGACTTATTAGTGATGAGTAATTTTAGGGCTGTCGATTTATAAGTTGGTTGTTCCAGTGGCCGAGGAAACATAACACAAAATCAAGCATTTGCAAATATCAAAATTATTTTATAGCTTGTTGTGTTCTTTATGGGCCCGAGAACAATTTTGTCAAAGGATATTTTCCCTGGTTTGCTTTTATCAGTGTTGCCTTAGTCCAGGGATCTTCATGTCACGGGTTTCATTAGGACATCAGAAACATTTTTTTATTGTCCTCGGCTGCATGGCCCTATAATTAGTTGAATTATTTTTCAGCTAATGAGTTGTGAGAGACAAAAAGAAGTGAAGTTTGATCTTTCTTGCAAAATTGATATACCTGTTATGGTGCATGGAGTCATCTTGACCATGAAAATATCTTGCTCTGCATGCCAAGTTGCCAACCTTTTTTATGATGTCTGGGATTGATTACAATACTCTTTGGCAACTGAAATCACCTGTCCAGGACATGCCCCTTGGTTGCCTAACAGAACTTCAAAGCAAGATATAAATTACCCATCTTACCTCATGATTAAATAACTAAAATCTTATGCAATTAGCAGTCACGGCTCACATACTAGCACTGTTCCACAATATAAGACGTTTTGATAGGCTAATTTAGCCTAACAGGGCATCTTATATTTAAGAACGGAGTGAGTATATGTGAACATATAGAGCGTATATTGATTTCAAGTTTTACTGAAATAGAGGAGTACTTGTATACATGACGCAGTACTAAAGTAGCTGATTTTTTGGTTATTTAGTATAGTTATCTTAGGTCTCAGCCGAGTAGTTTCACTGTTCTTGATCCTCCTTGTTCTTGAGCTGTACATTCAGTGATGCCACCTCGGAACTTGAGCGGAAACAGTGAAGCTGCTGTAAGGTCCATGCCCAAGGAATGCTGAATTATGTACTACTGTATGTATATGCTCGTGTACTTGAAATTGCGATAGGTGATCTTTCTGAGTGTCTAGATTGCTCTGTATTTTGGAACTACGAGAAGACTGTTATCTTTTTGTCTGTTCTATTGAGATGTCTGTTAGGCATGATTGTCATACGGTCTTGTTCTGTGCTGTCCGTTTGATTCATTATAAATATGGCCGTTCTTTTGTTGCATAGCGAGTAGGTTCATGTGGTTTAGTTGTGCTGTTATTTATTTCAGTTATTATTCATGCTTCCGCATGATCAGATGGTGTAGAATTTGTGATGTGACGATATGTTTTGTCATTCGTGCAGGTAGCTGATGGCCAGTGGGGCTCGGTCCAGAAGTAGTAGTCTTGAACTGGGGATGCAATATCTTGGAGAAGAGATGGAATACATTTTTTGACGAGCCGAAGTGTCGCTCTCAACTTCCAGTACTATTATCTATGGGCCGACTTGGCGCTGGGAATTATTTCTTTTGTCTTATGTATTGCAGTATTATTAGTTAATGTACGTGCGCTTCTTAAACATGACAGGTTTACAACCTTGCATGCTCTTGTTCCGGTAGTAGTGACAACAATAATGCCTATACCGTCTTATTGTGCAGATGTACTGCATTTGGAAAGCCTTTAATATCTATCCCCTTGCATGGCTTGTGGTGTGATCTTCAGTGTGAGGCGGTTGCGTCGCATCCTGTTATCTCGTGGGTCTGCCTGGTTATCCATGTTTGTGGTGGTTCGTTCCTTCCCATACAGATCAAACCTATCTCGGGACATGAAGTTCTAGATTTCTAGTACGATTTGTATTTGCTTCTTATACTTGTGTGGCGGTGATCAGCACTCTATTATTTTACTTAGAAATACTGGAAATTATATATTCCACTAAACGTGCTGCTCAGCACGATTGCTGGCAAGCAAAACTGATTACAAAATCCGGAGCAGTGTACATCCAGCTGGATGAGGGAGCACTGTCCTGGTAGGCAAAACTATGGGCTACACTATTGGGCATGGACAATGGTTGATAAGATGGTTTTATCTTGATCATGACATGTATTTTTGATATAATGACATGTATTTTTGATATAACGGCAAAATATTATATACAATGTTTTTTAGTCATATTTTCAGCGACATATATCCCTAAATACGTGGTGAGACATATCATGCTAAGAGATCATCTCTTGGCTAAGATAAGACGGGTCTTTTTTTGTTTCTCTCTCCTCCAACTCAACGATCATCCTACGTAGCATTGCTAAGATAAGACCATTGTACGTGCCCTTATAATCTCGGCAATAGTAAGCGAAATCTGCATGATAGTTGCACGAAGCTCAAGCTTTGCGCGCTCACGCATCAGGACTTCCGCGAGGTCATAACCTCCTTTCTTGATTGCAGTAACCAGATTTGCCGCCGCAACCTCCATTGCGGCCACACACGCTTCAGCTTCGCCCTGCAGGGCACCTCGTATGTGGTACAGCTTTCCCGCGCCCGCAGCAATGAACTCGCCTGCATCAGAGCTGATAATATATCCGTAGGCTCCATGGTGCGTCTCCTAGACAGAAGATGCATGGTGCTTAACCTTCACATAGTCTGATGGTGGAAGTTCCACACCGGGTTCACTGGTTGATCTTCATCTTCATGGTGCTTATTGATCAGATCACATATATCCCCTGCCGTCTTCCTTGTTTCACCTGCATTCACTTTGTTCCGTGATGTCCACCAATCCCACAGAGCCACGTCTACCTTAGCTTGTTGCTCCGAAGGCTCCATATTCTGTCCATAACAGCACGAGCATCCGTGCATTCCACAAGTTGTAGTCTGACAACAGCCTTCAAATCGAGTTGCCTCCATACTTGTTAGACGAACTTGCACTTGAGGAAAATGTGGCCGCCGTCCTCACCAAGCCTATTGCAAACAGGGCACCCTGTATCTAGTTCATTCCCCTTCCTCTGAATATTTTTCTGTGTTGGCAAGCTATTGTGGGCAAATCTCCATAGGAAGATCTTGACTTTCCCCGGCAAGTCCATATTCCGTGTTGGCAAGCTATTGTGCTGACCCCAAGACGGTGTGATGACTTCCGAAGATCCCCCTCTCTCAAAGTGCCAGGCTAGCCAGTCCTCCATATCCCGGCGCAGAGGGATCGAGAGAATGTCCCGAGTATCCTCTGTTGTAAAATTACCATGGACGAACCCCTCGTCCTAGGTTTGCGTGACAGGGTTTACCAGTTTACTAACAGCGGTGATGATTGACAGACCTTGTGTAGCAACTGGTCATCTGGTCAAGCCCCTAGGAATCCAAGGGTATGACCAAGCATTAATGTTCTCCCATTACCGACACGCCAAACAATCCCCTCTTTCAAGATCTCAAGACCACGAAGGATGTTGCACCAAGTATAGGACATGTTTGGTTGCGGACTTTGGGGGAAAGTACATTGCTTTCAGCCAAATAGCACAAAGGGTATTAGGGTGTTGCCGAATCCTCAAACATTGTCGAGAAAGCATTGCAAGTTTAAAGATGTGGAGGTCCTTGAACCCTATACCCCCACCATCCTTTGCTCTCGTCATTCTCTCCCGTCCAACCCAATGACATTTATCCTTTCCATCATGTTGGCCCCACCAGTAACGACATATCATGCTACTAATCTCGCCACGTAGCTTCTTGGTGAGATCAAACCACGACATAGCATATGTTGGTATCGCCTGTGCTACTGTCTTGACTGAAATATCCTTGCCGTCCTTCGAAAGAAAGTCGTTCCTTCCATCCCTACATACGCCTCCGAATTTTCTCCATCAGATACTCAAATTATTTACTTTTTGATGGACCTAGTGGACCGACAGTCCTAGATACCTCTGATTTTGTGACTCCCTCGGGATACCCATCACATTCAGCACAACATTCATAGTTTGAGATCTTGTTCCTTTACCGAAAAATGCTGATGTCTTGTCTTCATTGATCATTTTTTTCCGACTGTACCTCATATAGCACTAGAACTTCTTGCAGCTTCCTTGCACTTTGGGCCGTGATCAACGAGTCGTCCGCGAAGAACAAATGGTTTATTTTAGGAGCTTAAGCACAAATCTTCACTGCTTCAATTGAGCATCATGCTTCTGCCTTCTGTAGCAATATCACCGTCACAGGGGATCCCCTATCAGAGCCCACGTTCTGGTAGGAAGGATTCACAAAGATCATCATTGATCTTTACTCTATAAGAAACTGCTCGCACACGGTTCATAATCACTTGAATCCTTTGGGAAGAAAACCCCATTCTCACCATCATTTCCATAGGCTTTACTCATATCCAGTTTGATCACTACCAAGCCGTCACATCCCCCTTTTTTGTGTGCATCAAGTGGGTAATCTCATAGGCCAAAAGGACATTGTCCGTTATCATTCAGCCAGAGACAAATGCAGACTGATCTGTGGTAAGATCGCCTTCAACCGGTTTGATAGAACTTTTGAAATCAGTTTGTAAAGTACATTACATAGACTTATGTAATGTACTCCGTCAGTCTCTCATGATTTTTGACCTTCAGAATAAGAACTATAATCGTTTCATTCCACCCATTTGGCATCGTACCTCCATTCGACACCACACGAATCTCCTCCTGAATTTTCCCTCCCATCATCACTTGCCAAAAATTCTTATAAAACACCATCCGGTAGTGGTGAAGCTTGACAGAAGTGGCGTCGCGAGGGGGGGGGGGGGGGACAAATTATGGATGATTGGGGGGAATACAAAAAAAACTTCTATTTAAGCCCTTCCCCATAAAATCCTTCTAGGATTGGTCCAAAGCTGGGGGGGGGGGGGGCGGTGCCCCCCCATGACTTACACTAAGCTCCGCAAGTGCCATCTAGGAGCTTTCAGATCACCAATAGATTCCAACACTTCCTTTATTTCCTCCATGGTGTATGACCGGTTCAACCGTGCATTCATCTCCGGTGTGAGAACATGACAAATATGTTGCAGGGGATTGTTATCTGGTGGGCATGAACAAACTTTTGTAGAAGTTAGAAATAAAAGGTCCCAGTTCTTCCTCCATCTCCACTCCTCCTCATTCCCTCTTAAACCTCCTAGTCCGATTTGTTTTCTTTCTCTCCAAGGCATATGCATGGAAAAACCATGTGTTGCGCTCACTTGTAACCACTTTGCATGGGTTCGATGCAGCCAATAAATGTTGTTTTGTTCCTCCAAGAGATTTAGCTTATACCGCATTAGATGTTCATGGTTGATGCTCTGCTGGTCAATAGGGCCACGCCGATAGTCCTCCAACTATTTGTTTCCTTCTAAATCCACTGTTTTAGTTCTCCTAGCACCTCTGCCTCCCACCTTTCTCATCGCCCGCCCCACAGTATTAGCACCTTCATCGAATGTCGTGTTCCATGCCTCCGTCATAACTTGCTCACATTGCTCCTCTTGTAACCATGTTGCTTCATAACGAAACATGCTAGGGCACCTTCCCCCTCCTCTACAAGATTGCACATTCAGTTCTACAATGATAGGACGATGCTCTGAATGACGCGGATCCCTATTTATTATTTTGTTAAGGGGAACATACACCCCCATCCCATGTTTGCCACAACATGATCCAGTCGTTCTCGAGTGTACCTGTTTGTACTATGCCAATTGTTTCTCCATGTAAAAGTGCCACCAACGAAACCCCGAAGTCATTCAGCTCACAGTCCTCGACAACCCGCCTAAATGCAACCATACGACTCTGGGCCTGAGGCGGCCCTTCCTCCTCTCTCGCAAAAGAAATTTTATTGAAATCAACAATGCACAACCACGTTATATTTAGAAGTCTGGTATATTTTACGAGTAATGCTACACTTACTAATCGTGCGCCAATAACCGACCCCAGATCATGTCCAATTGCAGCAGGCCACATAGAGTCCGTAGTAGGTATAGGATATGTATGAGGTCGAGTTTTCCATCTCGTGGGACATGCCCGTCAGACTCTCTGAACTAGCCCACACGTGTACAACAAGAAACCCTTATTCCGTAGCCTCCTATAACAATCGTGTGCAGGTACTATAAAAAAAATTCGTGCTATATACGTCCGTGCTCCGTTCTTCCGTATCAGCCTGTAGGTGGGCACGGGCTGCCCACGGCGCCGCCAGCCCATCCCACCTATTTCTCCTAGGTGGCAGCCCATGGGCCTAGGATGGAATCACGCGGACACCCACGGCGCCTCCGCTACCGCCGCCGCACCGCCAGGCAACCTGGAAATTGTCGCTGGAGTTGCAGGTGAAGAGCACCCTGGCGATGGAGGCAGGCGCCATGCCCGGAAGATTCATCCCGCCGTCCACTTCCACCACCTGCTCGCCCCGAAAATCTGCCCCCTCCGCTCTCCCCCAACGGATCGAGGTTCCATGGCATAAGCTAGCGCCGGGATCCATCACCCCCCCTCCCCTCTGTTCCTATTGGCCGACGAGGTCGATGGGGAGCCGCACGCCTCGGACAAGGTCGGCGGGGAGCCGCACCATGGAAAGCATCAGATCTCTGGCGAGTTTCACGGGGAGATGCAGGGCGGCTGCGAAATCCAACTGAAGAAGAGCCGCAAGAAGGTAATTCCAGCTACTGTTCTTCCTTTAGAACTCCTGTAATTCCAGCTATTGTTCTTCCTACAGATGCTACGGGTAGATAGCATCTATGCAAAACAGTACGTTGTTTAGAATTCAGTCGGACCAAACACGTCCCCTCATCAGAATTTCAGTCTGCTCCATGGATTTTAGAAATGCAAGTTGATCTTAACTTTATGCGGTGGCTCCTACTACATCCTTGCCTCTTTTCAAGCCTCTAATCACCCCATGACAGAATTATCCCTTCAACTAATAATACTTTTTTTTGGTGAAATGGATTTCTTCCCGATTTCCATTAAAAGAAACCAAGCTACAAAAATTCCTCCACAACACAGCGGCACATGACTGAAACTTCGAGCACAGATACAATGGCACGGTTTCTAAAAGAAAAAACGCACTCATGATGCCTATAGGATGAGCAAACGTGCCCTCCTCTGTGACTAATACTTTCTCCCGTTCTGAATCAGAGAACGTATGCCTATCATACCAATAATTTGCACCTCCATTCAGCTTTACATTTGCACCTGTAGCTAATTAAAGCCGCAATATCCCCTGGAATGTTTTTTTCATCTAAATTATCTACATTATTTTCCTCATCCTTTGCGTTTTTACATATAAGTTTAGCTAATCAAGTTTATGGGCCTAAATGGAAGCATATTATAAGGACCTTGCAAGTGAATCATCAAGATTATATGGGCACGATTGACACTGCTGGTTCCGATGCAAAATACTCATCAAGATGTGTTGTATGCATCTTAGCATTGCAGGATACTCTTGAGTCTTGATTATTAGTATTGAGAAATTTATACCAATGTCAGCAGTAGTTAGGTTGAAATTTATGGAACTTGAAGTGATCCTGTAGTACGTGGTAAGTACGTGTGATGCTTGTGAGCGCCTGCGTCGTCCTCATCTCTGTCACTCTGCTCCCTGTCGCCGCCGGGTCCTCCGGCTTTGGAGCCGCAGGGCTCGCCGGGGAGATCAGTGTCGTCGGGAGGACGAGCAGCGCCCCGGCTGTTGTCGAGGATGTCGACGACGACCTCAGGTACTGTGGGAAGAAGGTAAATCTTGTCACTTGCACGGGCAGAATTTGATGTTTGCATTGGTCAACAGCTCGCCGAGTTAGAAATCGTTGGTATATTAGATTTGATTGTGATATAAACACGCTCAGGTTCTGATTTTAGATTGTTCAGAATGTGTTTTACTGTTAGAACAAAACTAATAATCTCTGACGAGCGTACGAGTGGCTGGGGCAACTAATTCTCACTTCATGTATGCAGGTTACTAGACCATGTCCGGAACACCTGCCTTCAAGGATAACCAGTACTTGTCATTACTAGAGAAGATATATTTGTTTAGACCAGTAGAATCGTTATTTGACATGGTTAAATTGTGTTGGATCTTCTGGTTGAGTATAGAAACAGAATATTAACTGAACTTCCATTATATTCATAAAATGTATATCATAAAATGTGCTGTATTTTTAAAAAAGCTTGATACTTTTGCACATTTTTAAATTTTGCAGTCTATTTTGGCCAAAACTCTGCTAATAATTGATTAATTCCATCATGTTTAACTGTCCGTTATTATTGCTGAAACTCAGAAGTCGGCGAGGCCTGTGGAGCAGCGGTCCAGCGATGCAAGTGTTGAGCGGCATTTCATTTAAATTATGTTCATGTATTTTCAAGTTTGTACTGAGAGACATTTCCTATAATCTCTACTACTTATAAAAGAGCAAATAAAAACTTTGCTAGATGCACCCCAAAAACCACACACGGTCAAGCCAAAACCACACAATCAGGCCCACCTATCAGATCTCCGTGTATGTTTAGCAATGTTTGGCATCAGACGGGTCACTTATCCCGTGTTCCGCATCCGGGACATGAATTTTTCCCCGGTCCGCCTCCGAGGCCTTCGAGGAAACGAAGGAGAATTAACTTCGTGCACAGAAGCACGATCCAGATCTCGATTTCCCATGCCTCCACCCTTCCATACCAACGCCTCATGCCCCGCCACCGCTGCACCAGCTTGCTGCCACCGTCCCGCTCGAAAACCCTGCCCGCTGACTCCATGGTGCCGCTCCCCGTGCGAGGCTGCACACCGCAATAGCCTGCACGGGAGGTCCCCACCCTGCACGCCGCCACGTGACACCTGCGCCGCCCTGCATGTTGCGGCCGCCGTCGTAACGTCCCCAGCTGCCGCAGGCCCTGTAGCTCGACATCTTCAAAGATTGGATACCATACTTCAGGTTCGACATCCTCCTCTGCCTCACATCATTCTCTTGCAAAAGGGTTAACAGAGTAGTTATCAATTAGTGCCCTCCCTGTTTGATTATATTGCCCAAGTTCTGATGTATGTGAACTGTGAACTGTGAGCTCCCTGTTTTTTATTAAATTATCCAAGCTCCATGTGTGTGAACTGTCCGGTCTTTGTGGTATGGGCATGATGAGGTTCCGTGGCGTTTTAGGCTTCAGGTAGAATATAATGCATGCCTTTGTTGCTCTCCTTCTTGTTTCAGTATGCTTGTCTACGATTCTGATCTGGCAGGGAGGGACGCTTGTTCTACTCATTTTATTTTCATATACAATCTAAATGCGAAGTATCATGAACGAGAATCAGAGCGAAGAAGCCTATTGCGGATAGTTTTATTATCTCATGAAAGAAGAAGAGCACAGTATGGTCAGATTTTTTTTTGACACCTCATAGTATGGTCAAGTTGCTATAATCGTAGATGTCCAAAAAAAACTCATGATATGACAAAATTAAGGTGAAAGATGTGTGGTCATCTACCTTCTGGGTTATGTTCAGTTCTGAGTACTTTGTTTCCTTGAACAACTCCAGCTCCAGATTATTTGACTTTAGTTTCTTATATATGTATTTTGTTTTACAAGTTGTCATGTTGCTATCTCTTGAGCATGTCTATCTGCAATGGTGCAGTAATACAGAATGACTTGGATAGGGACTAAGTCTCCTTGGTTTGTCTTGCTTGTAAACACCAGTTGCCGCCTCAGTCGCTCGACACCACAGACAAATATTGATATTGTTACAACCATGTATGATTCAAATCGTTCCATCATTGATCATCTATTTATAATTCTTGCTATACTAAATGCACGAGGATGTCAATAATTGATTAATGCTTATCCAGAACAATGCTCAATAACCAGATCTTATCTCCACCCACATATTGCCCCTAAGATTCTTTGATCTAAACTTCGATTGATATTTGCTTATGTTAATGATGCTTTAGGTTGAAAAATCTTCAGAATTTATGTTATCTTTTACCATTATTGTATGCTGAACAGGTAAACCATATCTTGTGGATGATCTATATACTAGCCACAGAATCAGAATGGTTTTCACCAACTTGTAAAGTTTGCTAGCGGATTGACAATCCTTCATTGGCAAACTGAATCAATCCTTTTTGTTGGCAGGGCAAAGGGTTCTGCAATGAATACCTGAAAGAAAGACCACGACAATGGGGTTGTTGTCGCTCCTAGCTGGGCTCCTTCGACGATGGTCTCCGAGAATCCTGATGTGAGCTGGGATGACGTCGCTGGTATGGACCGTGCCAAAGATCGCAATCTCAATCAAGTTCTAATCATTCTTACTAATTATTCAGATTGGCCAGGTTTCCTGGTCGGAGTTAATTTGTTTTGCATTGTCAAATTTTTAGTTGGACCTACTAGGATAAGGAGTACTTGTTGCTGGTCGAAATGTGCGGTGCCTTAATTTTCAAGTTTCGCTGCTAACATTTTTCTGCATCGTATACTGAATTGTGGTCAAGTTTTCTGCACGACATGAACTCACAACATGTTATTCTAATAGATTACCGCAGTGGAATAAGACGATTGATTCCTGGCATGCAAAACTGATCTGTGTAATTGAGGTACACATGTAATGCACAAGCTTCTTCTAAATTGATATTTCCTGTAGTTTATATATTCAATATTCTAGAAATTGCTTGTATCTTAATTTTTTAGGTTGTTGTTGAGATGGCTGATATTGGATTTGGCTTGTCAAAGGATGCATTTATCGTTGGGATGAAGCAGGTAGTGTTTAACTCTTTGATATCGGTATGTATTTTTTCCTCAAAATGTATGTCCTTTAGATGCCAAGTCTCAACTTTAAAAAAAAATTGAGGGCCTTACTAGGTTCAAAGATGTGGTGTGAGATTGTTTGATTTCTTTAATATTTTTAGTACTCCCTCCGTCCGGAAATAAGTGACTTAATTTTGTATAGATTCACATGTATCTACATACTAAAACACGTCTTGATACATGCAAATTTTTCACTTATTTCTAGACGGATGGAGTACTAAAAGTGAATTCACGCTTCCTGAAAAAAGTTATTAATGAGTTTGAAGTTCTTCAATCATCATACTGGAATTGCCCAGCTATTCTTATATTTCAATTATGGCCACACCTTCTAGCACCATCTTTACGGATGGAAAATTAACGATCAAGTCGATGTACATAAAATGATTGCGCAGTATTTAGTTTCCGCTGAAGTTTATGTGGAAAACTAAACTTCGGTGGTGTATCAAGATCTTTCTTTCGTTGACTATTAAGAACATAATTTTGACAAAAGATAATCTATTGAAAAGATGATGGGTAAGATTAAATGCTTGTCAATTTGGTGGATGTCCCGACACTCTTTTCCTATAGTGCTCGGTTTCTAGGTTGATTTGGAGTGTAATGACCAAACCATATGCATGATTTGCTTCCTATATGCCTTACTAAATTTGGAGGCTGATAAGATGATGATTAATGTAGGTATAGCTGTTATATTTTGGACTATTTGAAAATTCCAAAACGATGAATGTTTCGACAATAAGAAAGTAACCGGTCCATATGTGCATATGCATATGCATATGCATATGGTTTGGTCATTGGCTAATTTGTTGTCTTAATTGCAGACAAAACTTGCAAATCTAGAGACAATGAAGTGGAGAGTAAAACTGTTCGGACATAGGAAGAAATGATCATGGATGGAGGCCTGGGAGAATGTTGATCATAGGAAGATGAAGAAATATGGATAATGTACCGGACTGGGCGGGTAATGGTTTTGATTCGTACTTCATAAGGCAGAAGGGATAGGGTTGCTTGTTGCGGTACTGAATATTTGTATTGCTAGGGATCTGAAAGAGATGTAATCTGGAGTTCTATCCTAGGGGAGCAGGTTTATCTTCAATAGAGATAGTGCTGCCCACCGGAGGAGCTGTGCTCTAATTGTTTTCTCTCGTCGGATTTTTTTCCAGCTCAAGGGTAGCTTATTGGAATATGTCGGATGACTAGCTGACAGTCTATTTCTACCAGCACACACCAGATCTTGCAGGGGCTCTCTGCGTCGTGTTGTAGCACCCGCTCTTGAGGAATTCCAAAAAAAAATCTTGCAATCCGATTGCATGACATTGGTGCTGAAGCCTGAAGGTGGAAGATGCTGCTAGGGATAGAACTATAACACTGCTCCACTGTGGCATGTAATTTTTCTCCCGTGTCTTCTGTTCCTGTAGGTTATCGTGCTAATAAGTTGGCCCATGTGTTGGCTACATCGAACGAGCTCTCTCCTTACTCAGGTTTCTAGCATTGTATCCATGACATTGTATACTTTAAAGTTTGAACCTAAGTGAATAAACTCTGACAACCTTTACCAAAGATAATGGTGGCGCAAATGTGTAGTTGCATTGTTGGCCAGTGGTGCTGGGGCTAAATGAAGAAAGCGTAATATGTGTGCAATGAAACCTGTGGAGGTGATGCAAAGAGTGTCTTCTTAGCATATATATATATATAGGAAAAATACTTCTTACTCCCGGGTGTAACTACACCCACGTCTCATATACTGCCTTACGGAAGTATTTGTAATACGTTATCTATTTGAGTATGTTCATATACTATATCTAAGATACTTCCAAGTAAGTTAGGTAAAAAAATTGCAAATACACTCATAGTTTGCACTATATATGTAAAATACCGTCATATTTGTACGTACAAAAGAAGTATATGAATAAAAATTACATACTACCAAAAAAGTAGATATATACTGCCCAAATATTCTTATATACTTCATACTACGCGTACATACTTCCGGTATGGTAGATACTGCCTATATAGTGTGAAACACGTGTGGGTGTAACTGCACCCGGGTGTAGTATGAATATGTCCTTATTTTATTTGCATTGCAAATAAAATAATTACTTCTGCGCTATACATGGGTAAATATTACTTGGTCAATGTTTATATGTGCGTTGCACGTGCATACAACTAGTAATATTGTGATGCTTGTACAGTTGTAGTATAGCATAGTCGGTATGTGGCCAAATGGCTTTCCTGTGTAAGAATGCTCCAATTGTGTGATGATCGTTGACTACTATTTTCTGTGATCTTGTGTGAAGCTGGTTGCTCTTTCAAACTTCCATGTGTACTTGCATTAGGAAGCTGGCTGGCTATTTGCATGAGGGTGAGAAAGCTGGCAGATTTTAGGTGGGCAGACGGACGCCCATTAGCATGGGCGGAATTCAGCTGACAGAATTACCAATCCCGATTAAATTATGGGAGCGCCTGGGGCTCAGTCGGCTGAGATTTATTAAATCTCAGTCAGCTGACGTGAGCAGCTTGTTAACCCATCATGATGGAACGTGTTTCTTGCGGACGATTTTCTCTTTGTTTCTTTGCGTGGGTTGTTTTATTTATCGTTGGGCTCACATGATTAATTGCCTAGGGCTTTTAAATGTATAATAGGCCTGCAGATAAAGCACTGGAAAGCCATGGTAACTACAACAAAAAGTTTTGTATTTTCTTTTAAATTACACGAGGCCCATAATTTTCTTGTTACCTTAAACAAAAGAGTAAGAGAAAAACAACAAGATAACAGCTCCACATTCACATTTTTCATCAGAAAATAACAGTTGCAACCCAGGTGTAATTGTGAAAAAAATCCTAGTTGCAACCTACGTGGAACTGCAACCCACATGTAACTGGGAAAACCTCAGTAACAATCTACATGAAACTAGAAAAAACTCGGTTGCAACCCACATGCAACTGGGAAAATCTCAGTTGCAACCCGCATGCGACTAAAAAAATATAAGTACAACCAAGGTGCAACTAGAAAATCTTAGTTGCAACTCACATGCAACAGGGAGAATCTCGGTTGCAATACCACGTGCGACTGAAAATATCGGTGTTACAACCAATGTGTGACTAAAAAATCTCAGTTGCAACCTAGACGTAACTGAGAAAATCTCAGTTGCAACATAGATGTAACTGAAAAACTCACAGTTACAATCTCAATCCATGTGTAACTGGGTTAGGCTAGCACGAAAAACGACGTAGTCCAATGGTCCATGACATTTTATCATATACAACCCATATGTCGCTAGAAAAACATCAATTGCAACTAATGTGTAACCAGACGCCTATATGGTAAAATCAATGAAGTACAATCCAGTCAGCACGAATTATGATACGAACTGTGTCACTGGAAAACACTTTTTGCAACCCACATGTTTTGAATCACACGCCGTGTGCATATGTGCTTTTGTCACTTGCATGTCATATGTAATTACCTAATAGCCTAGTCTTGTATCCACAATATTTTGTGAAGAACAATAACGGAGCAAAAACAAAAGAAACAAATAAAAAATACAAAAAGCCATATGCTACACAGGTCGGGACAAAGCAGCAACCGGCTCCTAGCAGCAGCCCACGACAAAAGAAACCCGTGCGGCCTGCACTCCTCTGAAAAAGTAAGCTCACGCGACGCAAATCGGCAGCTGAGCCCTATACAGCACGAATCATAAGACACTCAATCTAATGGCTGATTAGGTGACTGAGATTTAGCTAGTTCTCAGGGTCGTTAAATTATATAGACAAAGGTGGGCATATGGTGGGCGGCCGTGGGCGTGCCCACCTACAGCATGACTTCCGTAGCTTCGATTGTTAATCGTCTTTGCGGCGGCGCCGTGATAGGGTTACGCGTCCACCACAATGAGGTCCGTTACGGCGGGGGAGCCACGCCCAGACCGCATCGTTCTTGATGTCGGCACGGGTTTCGCAGTGGGTGCCGTGGGAGGTTCCATCTTCCACTTCATCAAGGGCCTCCGCGCCTCGCCCAACGGCGCACGGATCATCGGCGGCGTGCAGGCGGTGCGCATGAACGCGCCCCGCATCGGCGGGAGCTTCGCCGCCTGGGCCGCCCTCTTCTCCGCCTTCAGCTGCTCAGCGGTCTACGTGCGCCAGAAGCAGGACCGCTGGAACTCTATTGTCGCCGGGGCCGGGGCCTCGGAGCTGGTACACGCTCGGCGGTGTTTTCCAGCTCTCTCTTCGCCCTCGTCGAGGGTATGAACAGCAGATTCCTAGCCCAAGCGGAACAGGCACAGCAGAACCTACCGTCCGTCCAAGACCCCAACTTGTTGACCATTGCCAACCGCATCCAGGCCGCAATGCACAGCCTACCACAAGTCGACGACCCAGGGGAGACGAACAAGGCCAATGACAACCGTGGCGAGATTTGACACGCCCCGCGCAGCCCTCCGATGACGTTGTACTGCTTTGTATGTTTTTTATTCTGTGCGCCCCAATCTGTATTTGGTTTGCACAACATACTGAAATGCGGCACAAAAGTTCGGATATACTTGTAGCTATGCACGCGCACACTCGTCTTAATTAATCAATTATCCGCTCTATCCACCGAATCACATAATATGTCTAATAGCTTCTTGGAATGATTTCATGACTTCCAGCCAGCATGATACAACAATGTACTTTGTAACTTTAGATGTTGTCACTCCATGTAAATATTTTATGTAAATGTAAAAAATGACGCAGTAGAGAGCTTTCCTAACTGTTTTTTGTCAAAAAATAAGTTTAGATGTTGTCGATTATAAATGAGCAGGCAATTCATTCGTTTTGCTATACCACAATATATCGAGATCTCTCTTCCCGTCTTATAGAAAACTTTGATTTTTTGCCGTTCCTCTTCATGACAACAAACTCATAGTCTCTGTATTCTTGCTAGTGCTGATGATTTGTGTGACACCCCCAGGATTAAGGCTAGACAAATCCCAGAGAATGAATCGGTAACATTACAGTGACCCGATGACACAAAAGTTATTATAGCAAGCTCATAGCTGAGCGAAGAACAAAATAGTACAAGCAGAGGTCACTAACCACAAACATCAAACAACAAAGGCAAATTATATTATTAAGTATAGCAAACTTAACAAATGTCCTAAGAGGCCTGAAGCATAATGATGACGTCCCAATCCATAGATTTCAGGCCGCTGACCAGGAACTCATCTTCTATGGTAAAACTTACCTACTGCAAAAGTATCAACAAAGCAAGACTGAGTACAAGGCGTACTCCGCAAGACTTATGGCTGGTGGGGTTATTGTGCATAAAGCTAACTTTCTTTGTAAAAGAAAGAGAAGAAGCTCGACTAAGTAGAACATTTGAAAAGGGATAAGAAAGGATATCACTAGCTTTGAATCTTCTTTTGCTATCCACCGAATCTTTATGAACCTACCAACTAAGATCACCCCCTTGATCCATGAGGAAGCATCCTTAGAACACACTTTACTTACTTGCCAATTTTTACGATTAGCTTATAATTCTCTATGATCATCACGTCCGTTCCCAAGTCGTCCATAACCACGGATACGGCTTTTCGAAAAGATTAATACCCTGCAAGGGTGTACAACTTTACCCACACGTACCAACCGATTCTTAGTGCCAGATCAGCAACCCTCTTCCTTGGAAGGCCAACAAAGAGTGGTTGACCACGACCTTTACCTTGCTTTCGCCGAGATCATGAGTCACGCCCTAAGGAGATGCCGCTGTAATGGTCAAGTCCCGAAGCCGGTCCCTAGAGATGTGTGCGGGGAACAAGATTACGGAGGCAATGTCTCTCTTGCTCCCGGCCACGCTTACCTACCTGTATGAATGCACTTCCTTCACCTCCTTCAAGAACGGCCAGAATGCATATGTCGAATAAAACGCCTGAACTATGTGACTCATGGAATCTACTAGGCAAGTTAGTTGATCGAGGGGGTTTTCAGGCCCCCGTGTGGCTGTACGCTCATCTTGGTTCAAGAGGCAAGAACTCAGGTCCTAGTGGTGGCAAGTATGGGACTACAAAAACCACAACCCGACGTGGCCTCCCATACAAGCCTTAGCATGTTCAACTTACATCTCTGATCATGCCACATCATCCTGTCCAACTAGGTTCATTCATAGCTCTGATTCATCAACCGGATGGACCAGCGGTAACAGCTAAGCATGGCTAAGCACAACAGATATAATAGCTAATAGCTCTAGCGAATCTCATACGCCAAACCCTAGTTATCCTAGGAGTAGTGGATCAGGGAGTATAGGCTACAAAGGTAACATGCATCAGGTAGGATAAATCTATCTTTCGATAAAAGACTTTAGAATCGTATGCACATGGCAAGAATAAAATACTTTGAAATCATAGGATTATATCATGTGTGGGGTTTTGCTTGCCTTTGCCTGTTGATACCCAATACAATACTTTAGGTTCATCTGCTTGGCATCATTCGTCGATAACCTTCGATGGTGTTGATCTCAATCTTCAATCTTGGGCTCGATCTCATTGCTCACATAACCTTCGAGGTCTACCGAGAAGAAGCAGAAACACCAGAAAGGAAAGCAACAATCAACACAGGGCATCAATGCAATGCTCAAGCAAGGATGATTATATGAAAAGTTAAATTGTATTGAAATGAAACCTATTATATGCTTGGTCATTTTAAACAGGGCCTGACGGGTACAAACCCTAGAATAGGGGGGACCTCGGAGTCACCTGCGGGGGTTCATTTGTTCTTCTAATTAATTTTGCGATTAATGTTGTTCAACAATGCATGACTATATGTCTATTGTGTAGATCTCATTTTTATGAACATTTTGATATATTATACATATTTTTTGACTTAAAATGAATTAGTTATGATTTTTATCATTTAAATCCATTTTTAAAATAATTAAACATTTTTGGAATATTATATAAAATATCTTACAACCTAGGCCAACATGTCATATATTTATTCATTTTAGAAAACAATTATGGAAATTATTAAATATATGACATAAGGGACCCACTTGTAAGCATTTTTATTTAATAAAACAATTACAGAAACATTTAATAAAAGAAAAGGCTTTATTGCATCATGATGACATCATCATGACGTCACCAATGGAGATGTCCACTGCTGGGGGGTTGAATCCGGCGCTACGGACGGTGCAGGCTGGCGCGGTCGGGGCGTTGGAAAGAGGGCATCGAGGCGAGCTATTTAGTGGTGGCGACGCTCTCAGATGGTCACCGGAGGTTGGCCGACAACGACGAGAAGTGGCGGAGGCGACAGGTGCTCGTGGAGGGAAGTATCCAGGGCGAGAGGGGGCAAGGGAGAAGTTCCATAGGGACCAGCTGCTCACTAGGAGCACGACAGTGAGGTCGATGAAGCGAGAGGAGGCCAGGGGCGACGACATGGACGACGGCGAGCTCCATCGGTGATGGAGAAGACGGCGATGTGGGGCTCGATTGGGAGCATCCTGGCTCGATTCCTTTGCGGAGAAGAAAGAGGGGAGCACGACGGTTCTCCTGGGCGTCTCAACGGGGTTTGGTGAGGTCCAGAACACCGGTGAAGAGCGGCACTGCAGCGGCTAGGGTTCGACCAAAGAGGGAAAACGATTGAGGGGGCAATACGGGGAGAAATGGGAATGGGGAGATAGAGCATGACACGTCCATTCTTATCCCTAAGCTCAACGGCGGAGGCGGGCATCATAGCGCGGCGAAGATCGACGGTCGAGGCGCGGGCAGCGAGCTGCTTCTCCTTTGCCCGAGGAAGATGAAAGAAGAAGCACGAGAAGGGGTACCGGGCCGGCTGGGCTAGCTTTGGCCAGGCTGGGCTATAGACAGGCCTTGACAAAGCAAGGGCAGCGACTGCTGGCGGCTATGCGCTAGCGGCAAAGAGGAGAGAAGAGTGATGGGATGCATCCCAGATAAAGCTAGGGTTAGGTTTTTATTCCGAAAACCATTTTTCTTTTTCTGTTTCTATTTCTTTGTTTGTATTTCAATTTCCAATCTACTTTTGAACATTTCCAAATTACTAGAAGGTTTTCAAAAATACCTGAAAACACTAAGGGACCCTTAGAACAATTGGGCTTCATACATTTTGGATTTTTCAAATATTTTCAAAACCATTTTGAATGCTTTACGGAGATAGGGAAAACTAGGGTTAGGGTTTTGTAAACCTTTTTATTGCATGAATTTTTATTTAAAGAAGATGATTGTCATGCTATGCACAAATCAAATCCTATTTGCTATTAGTAGAACTAGGGGTGTTACAATTTAGGAACATTCTGTCCTATCCAAGTTTCTGAAAACTTAATGTAGTTACTTTGTAAATCGCACATATATAATACGTATGACAAAATATGAGATCAAGATTAATACTGAAATTTAGAAATCACAAAATCATGTAAGAAGCAAGAACCCGACCCAGGAGATAACAAATAGACTTACACGCAAAAAAAAAGAAGATACCAAATAGACGCAAATTATATGGAAGTTTCGAGGACCTAACTTACTCCAGAATGCACTCAACATCACTCGTTTCGACCATGGATTTCTCAAAACTTGCACCTGCATTCAAGTGTCTACAAACTACAAATAAATGTACATTAGATGCTATCGCTTGACAAAATAAACAGAAAATTCATGTGGAAACTCAGTAGCATCATCCAATATAGGCACAAGTTGCAGAAGCAATCCGGTGCTGGTATTATATGAAGCAACACCAATAACATCCATGTTTTTGTATTTGATAATGCTTATAGATTGATTTGGTATAGTATAGCGTAACCAATAATGCTCAAGGCTCTCTTGTGAGTCGTCTTCATCTTTTGAAACAAGTACAATCAGTATGTCTTCATTGCACTCTAGGTTTGTCTGGCATTGCAAATTCCATTCTATATTTCAATGTTTGCACCAAGTTACCAAATAAATCAAAAGCTGATACATTAACTAATTATCTTCAAGTATAATTTCACAATAGTAAGTCGAAACAAAAGGGAGTGTTCGTCAAATGGTGTGTGTCAACAACAAAAGTTTTGGACATGTGGATTGCTGCATAGGTGAAATACTATTATTAAGTGGCGACATCAAAGAAAAAGCAGCATATGCAACTTCATAACAAATCAAGAGAGTGGTATAGGTGAAAGAACATTGCGACCTTAAACGCTATTGCGAGTAAACTCGCACAAAAAATAGGGCATCTATTCTCGAGGTTATCCTATTTCACAATAGCTTCATCATGAATAACTCAATAATGAAATGATCAAGTAAGCAAGAGTCTCGCTTTACCAGAACATATAGAAGTACATTCAAAACTCCAAACTATGCATAGTCCATAATTTCAAAAAGGCAACAAAGATAAGCAATTGCATGCCCCGACAGCTTCTGTGTTGATGCTCATGTCCTAAACAAAGGTCATATGTAGGATAAATGAAGGATAGCAAATTAGCATTTTCACATAAAGGCTATGGTAGTTTTGTGCAAAAAATATAACTCGAATCAGAAGTGTTTGCAATGCTAACCTCAACCCAAAGATTTCCCGCGAAATCAGAAAATCCATATGTAGCTCTCTGATTGTATCCCCTTTAATTTGTGGGTTAAACTAATTACCTCAACTCAGCGTCAGCACATTGAACGCAACTTTTCAAACTTGATTGGTTGCAAAGACACCGTACCTCAGATTATAAGACAACTGAAAAAGTTCTGCAGTGTATATCATTATACCAAATTAGACAAACCGGCAAACAACCATGTAAATTATCAAGTTCATACTTGCAACGTAAAGGAGCTGTATTGTGTGCTTTATCCGATGGTTTTGCCAATTGTGCTTGTATATGTTTATCTTCTATGCTGCTATGTGTAAAACTAGAGATAATATGAACTGCAAGCAGGCGATGGGTGAAAAGTAAAAAATAGGGGTTAAGATCACCATGCAATGTCTTGCAACATCTTCCATTGGGCCTCCGCGACGGCGTGCCCAGGTGGTACCTAGACAATGGATGTCAACGCACCAGGGTGGAGCTTTGGAAGTGGCGGTGATGCATGTTCGTGCTAGTGAAGGCATTGTCCCCCGGTCTAGGGGTCGGGCCCTGGTGGCACCGCTGCCTTGCACCGCGTCCTCGATGGCACTTGATAACGTTGGCAGACATGGAGATCGGCTCGTAGCAGCGTAGGAGATTGAGCCGAGATGCGGCATTGGCAGGAGCGAGGCAACTCGCGATGGCAACAGGAAAGCGATCTGTGTACGTGAAATTACGCATGCCCTGCTTGATTTTTTTGAGATTGCTTGATATTTTCTGCACGCGTGAAATCTGGGCATAGGGCTGGTGGAACAGGAGTTTCCTTTCAGGGCATATTTTCCTCTAGACCAGTCAACTTAATTTGCTAAGTGCACACCAAATAACAATTAGATTAATGCTAGCCATTATCGCTAAATCCCATAAAAGTCATGTCATGGGTTTTGTGTGTGGATAGGTAGGAATTTCAAGCAAAAGCTAAACACTGACATTGCCAATTTTTCACCTGGAGCTTGACACCCTGATCTCAAAGAGCACCACCAAATCGTAGTCACCATGTGGTGCTACCCCGTGTTGAGCCGACCCTAGCATACCTCTCACTTTGAATCTAGAGACATCAGTTCGCGCGCATTGTCCCGACGTTGTTGCCACCATGCAAGCGGTAACCCTGCCCATGAATGTGCCCACCGTTGGCACGTCATCAGGTTAGGTCATGCATGGGTGCCGCCAAAATCCCACTAAGGGCCAATATATCTAGCAGCCTCGTGTCGTCCTAACCGAGTCTTCATGGCTACCAGCCAACACACGACATCACTTCGAGATTCTTCCACGCATCGATCACAAAGGCACTCCATATGAGGGTGAACTTGCGATGCCGGGTACATGACAACATTGTTTCCATGGCTGGCGTTGGATGCAATCGACCAAAACGATCCAAATCAAAAGTGTTTTACCCTGTCTAGATTACGGGTCGTTGAGCCTCTTAGAGGCGGTGCCTGCGCACAACCAAGACAGCTAGAGAAAGTATTGCTGGATGAGTACAACAATGACAACCAAGGAGACAACCCAACCACCCATATCATGGATGGCCATTATATTTTGTAGAGGTAAAACCTTTGGAACCAAGGTACTCCCTCTGTTCGGGATTTCTAGTCCGGAGAGCGTTTTCAGATGTGTGTACCAAAGTCACGTGCCAATGGGGAGAGGTGCATGTGAAGGGAGGCGGGTCCCGCAAGACAATGCACCCTACTTTTATGGCCGCGCACGATTGCATTTTTAAATAAAAAATGCCGGTAGATAATGGACTTAGGTATTTGTGTATGAGTACGAAGTTTGAAATTTAAGTTGTGTAGCAAGTTCTAAATTTGTAATTAGCCCTGTGAGTTAGCGGTGCATGGATCTCATTCGCATGCATAAAGAATTGCATGCACGAATGACAGGCACAAGACGAGTCGAGACCTAGCTGCCGTCAAGACCTCCGTCTCCTCCATAGGTCGACCCCCCTCCTCTGGCCGGTCTCGCCGGCGTGGGAAGGGGGTGGAGATCCCGATCTATGGGTGTCATTTTCAATAAAAGCATTGTTTCCACAAGATTACGTTAGACATCTTCTTGACGTCCACGTCAGTGGAGATGGTATTGTCTGCAATAAGTGATTTTTGGATCTTTGTTTGACGACGAGATCTTCCTGGCGTCAATGGTGGTGTTATAAGATTAAAGTTCTATAGGTGCATTTTTCAGATCTTGATTCGCCATATCGATTTTGAATTTTTTTCTCATGATTGCCGCGAGGTTGTCCGGCTGCTATCCTCGACAATGGAGATCCGTATTCTCGACTTCCCTGTGATGTCGACCAAGCTGTTCGGTCTTGGCATTGTGGCTCAAATTAAAATTATGAGAGAACTTTTTTTTATATTTACAGGTCTATGGTTTGACATCCGTGTCATGTTTATTGGACCGCCTTCAGATAAGTGCAAGATTGTGTTATGGAAAAAGAAAATTTTAAAGACCTTCGAGATTTACTTGTTTTTCTTTTAGATTTTGTTTTGTAATAGTAGTTGAAAACAGTTTATGTATCTCTACCATGTGCTATTTGTTACCATCAAAATATATGCGGTATTGATTAAAAAAAACGGTGCACGGATCTCCAACAAGGAGTGGTGCGCGTCCATACGATGATTCTCGTCATATTTTGCGTGAGTCGGTCGAGTTTTTCTGTATTGTGCGACACGCCGTCAGATGCTGGGAACTAGTCCATACCGTGTCCAACAAGAAGCTTCGACACCATCGGTCGTGTTATATGCCCGCTCTGTTGTTCGGTAGGTTCGATTGTCAACCGTCTTTTCCGCCGAGATAGGCCAGGTTACGTTACGCGTCGAGCACAATGTCGAAGTCTCTTTCGGAGGGGGATCCATGCCCAGGCCGCATCCTTCTCGATGCCGGCGGTGGTTTCGCCGTGGGTGCCGTGGGAGGCTCCGTCTTCCACTTCATCAAGGGCAGCTACAACTCGCCCAACGGCGCGCGGTTTACCGGCGGCATGCAGGCCCTGCATGAACGCCCCGCGAGTCGGCGGCAGCCTCGCCGTGTGGAGCGGCCTCTTCTCCGCCTTCAACTGCACCGCGGTCTACGTGCGCCAGACGGAGGACCCATGGAACTCCATCTTCTCCGGCGCCGCCACCGGCGGGCTGCTGTCCGCGCGCCGGGGCCTCGGAGCTGCTGGACGCTCGGCGGTGTTTGGCGGCGCCATCCTCGCGGTAATCGAGGGTATGGGCATCCTAGTCAACCGCGCCCAGGCCGCACAGGCGCAGCAGAACCGACCGGCTGTTCACGATCCCAACTTGGCCGCCATTGCCAATCGCCTCCATGTCGCACAGCAGGACCTAGCGCAAGTCGACGACCCCATCTTGGCCGCACCCGTTACCAACCGCGTCGTCGACGACCCTGACTTGGCCGCCGCCGTTGCCGACCGCGTCCATGCCGCACAGCAGAACCAATCGCCCGTTGACGACCCTGCCTTTGCCGCAGGAGGAGGCGACTTCCAAGGCTCCGGTGATGGTCCCTTCGGCAAGAAGGTGGAAGAGACGAAGAAGCCCAATGGTGACGAACGCGAGCTTTGAGACACGCCCAGGACGCCCCTCCGATACCATCGCTAGCTTCCCTAGAAGTAAAAAAAAAAGGTGTTTTTATTCTATTTGCGCCCCCAATCTGTATTTCGTTTGCACAATATACTGAATTGTGACACAAGTAGGTGTATGCTAGGAATTTCCAGAAAAAACATCTGGATTAGTTGATAGCCTATACTATTATTTTTGGATAAATCGATGAAGAGAATATTAGCATCTAGCTACACACCTTGCCTCTACATCGACACAATAATAAAGAGTTAATCACTTCAATAACGAAGCGACACACACGACATTAGGTTAGGCCATGGGCACCGGCAAAATACCACTAAGGGTTAATATATATATATATAAGATGTTTAAGCAAGCGATGTAACCACACGCCAAAAGACATCTAATCTAGATACGTCTTTTTTTACAAAAACTAAAGCATCTTATATTTTAAAATGAGGGAGTATATATCAAGCAGGGTGCACTAACCTTATCGTATCTTTGAACACGCTAAATTAATAACGCCTTCAACAACGATCAAGATACAAAGTGCTAAACCCAGCTTACACGATACTACACCCCCACACAAGACAGCATGCACAACCATTATGAAAGCTACACAGAAGAGAGCAGAAGCTGGCCTGCAGCGTCGGGCCGTAGCTCGCGACGGGGCAAACAAACACGCCATGCCATCAAGATCACTCGATCGCAGCCAGTGCCACCAGAGGCCGGCCACCACCAGGAATCGGCCAACAGTGCCCACAACCAACAAAATCCTCAAGCAGAGCCCAACAAGAAACACCAAAGGTACCGAGCACGAGACAAACCTTGCTGGAGATCCGCCACGATCCCCGAAGAGCCACATGCCGTGTACTCCAAGACGATGTCTTCAAAAAGATCACGACACTAGCTTGTCGCCACCGCCCGATTCGAGGATCTAGGGTTTTCACCCGGAGCGTGAATAGGGAGGAGAGGAACCTCAACAACGCCTTCAAGAACGGGACGGCGTCCATGGACGTTGATGCCGCGGCCCAGGAAAACCTGGGCGAGGGTTTCCCCTCGACATGACCTCACCTCCACCCAAACATGGCGAGGGATCCCGCCAAGACGACGAACACACTGCTACCATGCAACGCAGCTCGCCAAGCACCACGCCATCCTCATGGTCGTGGCCATAGCCAGCACCAGAATCCCTGCCAACCCACATGGTTCCCACCTTCCAGGACCGACGCCTCGGCGTCCCAACTCATCCCTTAACAGAACTAGAGGCAAGACGGGGAAGTACCGCCAACATGCACCCGAACACCAGCATGGAGGCATATAACTTGTAAGGGAAAGGAGCTCAAAGGCGCAGAACGGCGACCTGTAGCCCCCATGGCTACCAGCGTCGACAGATCTAGGGCGCGATGGGCTCGAGAGGGCCCATTCCCCTGGCCCAGCCCTAGAGCTCGTGGCAGCCAAAGCCTTAGACCTGCACCCCCCACTTCACTCGGAGCCTGCTGCAACCCGCTGACGAAGGAGTCGCCGACCAAGCTTGCCGCCGTGACCGCCTAGCCCGCCCCCTGCCCGCGTCGCACCTGTCTTCCTGATGGTCGCCGAGCAGACGAGCTCGCGTCGTCCGCTGCAGAAGGCGCGCCAGGACGCAACCACCGCCACGCACGCGCCGAGAAATGGGAAGCCACCACGCCACCGCTAGATGGCCGTGCCATCATGCCCAACGCCAGCTCTACGCCCCGCCAGCCGAAGCGGCCTGCACCCCCTCCCCCCACCGCGCGAGGGGAGAGGGGACCCTGCCGCCGCCAGCGGCACCGGGGCTTTGCCCGGCGACGCCCTCCGATGACGGCGAGGTAGGGGGGAGGAAGAGGAGGGGGGCCGAGGGCGGTGGCTAGGGTTTTCCCCCGCGCCTCGCTTGCGGGAGCGACCACGGAGGGATTGGCCTTTTATTATCTAAAAAAAATCTTCCAACGCGTGACATCCATACATCGTTCTTCCACGCATCGATCACCAAGGCACTCCAATGCGAGTGCGTTGCTGGCCCGCGAAAGGGAAATGAGTTACCCGTCCATAAACTGGACCGGCGCATTCGCCTAGATCAGCTAATTCCGCCGCTACTACGTCACGTGAAAATGCTCTTCTGCCCATGGGGCTGAAGCAACCTGAGATGGCAGCGCGCCGCCACGGCTGAGCCGACGATGGCGGCAGCAAGGAGAAGATAGCGTGGATGAAGGTCTTGTTCCCATGAATGTGTGTCGCCTTCGGAGTCGAACTTTTGTGCAATCGGGGAGACAATTGCCTAACCTCGTACGCAAACTAGTCAAACAATAATAACCATATCTAAATGGATAACCTGCCGCACTAAAATGGATTATGGTCCCATGATGTACACAATCACACCTAAATATATTTTATTATTCGTCAGATCTTCATTACCATACATACATGTACTTAAACAAAGAGCAAGTACATCTTCGTAACTATAGATAATACTCTATTGTCATATCGTAGTTGGCACTTAGGAATATATGACATAAGATAAATAAAGATTACAGTAAGGCCTGATTTAAACATGTTAGGGCATGTACAAGAAGGCCCGTCTTGTCTTAACCCTCCATATCATCTATAGAAGTCAATATATAAGATATAAGTTGTACACAATATATTATCTCCTGTTGCCATTCCTAGCAATTAAAATTAATTATTTAGTAGGTAATTGTGTTTCTAAAGAAAGACATATTATAAAATAGAGAAAATAGTATTTTCTAAAAAAAATAAGAGATCATCCCTTAACATCCCTTAACTAAGGAAATGCAACTTTCTCTTCGTTCATTCTCTCTCTTCCAACCAAGAAAAAAAAAATCCTATGTGGCAACTCAAAGAGATGGCTGATGTTAGCCCATTGTACATGCCCTCACTCTTCACGCATTAGTAAAGGGAGTCAAACATGTGTGTTCTCATGATCCATATTATGTGGACAATCCTTAAAATTATTCTTGATGTGTTACCATGTAGAACCGACTCTAATGAACAAAATGAGATGATGCTTAGACTTGTGCGAACACCGCTCAATATCCTCCTTGAGCTTGATCCCCACCTCCATGCCTACCTTTCACCACCGACTCATTGATGCTAGAGGCCCGTCGAGCAAGCATAGAGATGGAGAGTATGGGGGACTTCTCGAGGCATGGGAGGAGGATTTGGAGATATAGGAGGGGGAACATGCAATCTGATGCAAGAGGAGAGGGGGCCCGAGCATGACGTGTGGCAGGGATAGTTGTGGGTGGGAAATCTCTGGTTGCATCACCGATGCCTCGCCAATGAGCGTTAATGTAAGAGTTCATTTAGAGTACGACCGTCACAACGTTGCTTCCAGTTATGCTATCAGTGTCCCACGGACGTGCTCTGATGCAGATGTCACAGAATGACTTTACATGGCTTGGGTGGGTTCTGATGCTGCTGAGGGGTCCACGTCCGAGATTTGGTAGTAACAAACCGACATGAGGTTCTCAATGTGCTTCACGGATGTTTGTCAGCTTTGATAGTTGTAAGAAAACCCATAAGGATATGTTGGATGGTTTCGTGTCAATAGATCAGGGCTAATGGCTCCATTTTTCATCTAAAATAAGATTCTATTGATCTTCTCCAGCGGACTAAAAATTTCTCAAGTATTTGCCAATGTTAAAAACAGTCGTGCGGATTATTTTAGCCATGCGAATAAAACTTGCAAATATGAGCATGTGCGAAGTGAAACGGTAGAGCAGCATGAAAAGTGCATGCATGCACATGTGACGTAACCAACGGCGTCTTCAATTTGACTGTTGTCATGAAACTTCACATGTTTTATCCATTATTAAACCATTAATTTGATTTTTAATTCATCTCTATGGGGACAAAATCTTCAAAACGAGATGACATGTTCCTATGTTTTGACAACTTTTGGCAGGAAAGTTGCCACCAAAGATGTGTAATATTGCCATCTGTCTATTCGTAGCAAAGTTTTCACATGGTAACTTGTTATAAAATGGTTGGCAATTTGTTGAGTTACTATCGTTGTACTCGGAAAAAAGTTTGTCAAAATATGGGTCTAATTTTGAATTTTTCCTAACATATATTTAGGGATCAGCGGCACTCTATGAAATTTGGATGCAACCGCCTCGTGGCAGTCGTATCAGATATTTTCAGCCAGGTTTCGTGGTGACATACTAGTAGACTGACAACTGTCTAGTATTAATATGCATCCTCTTGTGAGGTTTTCGGTTATGGTTGGTATTTATATCAACCTTTACATGAGTTGTAATTTACCTTTTGTACTTATGTACTTTTGATACTTGATACTAGTTTTTTAATAAATGGTTGTGTGCATCCAAGGATACAGAGGCTCGCACTACGGCCCGCACTACATGAATAGATAGCTACGCCGATGGCCGGGAGCTATGCCGACGACCAAACGTCGGGGCCATCAGTGTAGATCACGAGCTGGGCGCCCCAGGAAGCTGGCCGTCGGCGTAGAATTGCCATCGGCGTACGAGAGCTACGCCGACGGCTGCCCTCGGCGTAGCTATTTTCCCTTTTACCTTATTAATCTTTGAAAAATCATAACTAAATCATTCTAATTCAGAAAAATACAAATAATATATCAAAATTTGCAGAAAAATAAGATCTATCTATTTACACTCAAATATCACACATTTGTAAATAAAAATTAAGTAAAACATAAAAAATTACATATAGTTTGAAACGAGCATACAAAATTCAAAAACGATCCAAACATTGCGAAACCTTCGCGCGGGGTCATATTATGTGATATAGTTGTAAGGAAAAATATCAAACTTGGTATATTGATTATGTCTAAAAAACCTTCAAAAAATGACCTATCACATTCGAGGTTTCCTGACTTTCGGGTCAAATGACCAATGTTATGGCTAAAATCAAGGCATAGTTTGTGATAATATGTCTATCTTGTGCATACATGTGCATCATGGGATGGCGAACAATGTTGCAGGAGAAAGTTTTCCTTTTCATCGCACAAAGAAGCCATTTTCCGAGCGCAAAAACAGGAAGGTTTTGTGAAACAACCACCAAATGGCTAATTCAAAATGCTACCACCCCATTTTAAAAAAAATACTAACCACCTTACATAGACAATGTCCTAACATGGGGATCTCAAACCTTTCTGTCCATCCGTGATGAAAAATACAAATTTTATCGAATCAGCAGGAAGTGGGCCAGATATGAACTACATGTACATGTTTTGATGCTCATGATTTTTTACAAAAATTATTTTTAGGTTCACAATATGTTATTTCATCAGACCCACTTCAAGTTTAGCGAGACTCAGCCCCGAGCTAAGAATTTTTATGTCTGCCGTTTTAAACGGGCAAATGAAATTATGGCTAGAATCACGTCATAGTTAGTTATAAGTTGATATGGATATCATATTTGGATTCCTATCATTTTTCTGATCAATTTAGACATATTATTTGTCGAATTCCAATTTACGGATTTAGAGATATTAATTATTCCATATTAAATAGAAAAATACAAAATAAATAAAATCATTATATTTTTATTTGAATTCAATAATATTTTTACTTATTCATTGTTGTTTACTTAAATAATTGTTTGTAATTTCAAAAAATACAAACATATAACATGATGATATAAGAGTTAATAGGATTGATATCATAGTGTTGACAACAATGTATAAACTGCTTTACGAGATAGATTTTGAAGGAACAGAGAAGTTAAGCGTGTTGGGGTGAAGTAGTGCTAGGATGGGTGACCGACCAGGAAGTTTGATCATAAGTGCAAGTTGACCTAAGATTAAGTGTAATTAGTGTTAAAATTGTTCTAAGTGAGAGATTAACGAGTCAAACAATTCAAACATTAAAAAAAAATAGAGAAAAAAATTTAATTTTTTTTGAATTTTTTTAAAATTATTTTTACAACCGGTCGTTAGGCTATGCCGACGGTAGCTACGCTGAGGGTTGCCGTCGGCGTAGCCTACGCCGACGGTTTTTTCATACGCCGATGGCCTCCTCGCGCTCCGTCGAGGGAGATCGTTGCCGAGGAGCTACGCCGAGGGCAGCCCTCGGCGTAGCCTACGCCGACGGAGATCGGGGCTACGCCGACGGCCAAAAAGCCGTCGGCGTAACTTGCGATTCCTGTAGTGGCCGGGTACACCCCATTTCGGAAAAGAAAAGGATATTTTGTACTTCTTGTGAACTTTTATTACATATCCAGATCCCTCTCATAAAAAACAAAAAAGTGCGGTGAAACATATCTCAAATTTGGCAGACGGTTTAGGCTACAAAACAGCTCATATCCATGATACTCCGTATTAGTTTCTAACATGTGAGGTCTTCGTTTATTTTGTGTGGACTCGGCAATAAACCTCGTACAGCTGCTAGTTTCCGGACTAGTCCAGACTCCAGACTGTGTACAACAAGAAGCCTTGTTTGATTCGTATTTCACGGTCGCCATTGTTGGTGTTATAGATTCGCTCTGGTGCTCTTTGACTGTACTCCGGCTTTTCGTTGTGGTCATCGAATAAACTATGTCGACGCCTTTCTTGGAGAGGGATCCGTGCCCAGATCGCATCCTCGACGATGTGGGCGGGGCTTTCGCCATGGGTGCCGTCGGCGGCTCCATCTTCCACTACATCAAGGGCACCTACAACTCGCCAAACGGCGCGCGGATTGCCGGCGGCATGCAGGCTGTGCGCATGAACGCGCCGCGGGTCGGCGGGAGCTTCGCCGTCTGGGGCGGCGTCTATTCCGCCTTCAACTGCACCGCGGTTTTCGTGCGCCAGAAGGAGGATCCCTGGAACTCCGTCATCGCCGGAGCTTCCACCCACGGTTTGCTCAACATGCGTAAGGGTCTCAGGGTTGCTGCTCGATCGGCGGTGCTGGGTGGCTGCCTCCTCGCGCTCATCGAGGGTATCGGTATCGTGGTCAACCACGTCCACGAATCGGCACGGGCACATCAGAACCTACCGCCTGTCGATGACCTAAACTTGGGCGCCGCCATTCCGGCGGGAGGAGACGGCTTCCAAGGCTCCGAGGAGGATCTAGACACTACTCATATATAGGAAGAACAGATTCGAATTCGGACTGTCTAGCACGTCACCTCTTGCGCTAGTTAGGACATATACAGTGCTAGAAACAATGCTAGAGAAAGCATGTCTTTTCTTAGCTCTACACGTCATTTAGAGAAGACACAATATATAACTTGCACAATGCATTACGATCTCTTATTGATATCTCTAGCAATTAATGAAAATTAACTATTTTTAGTAATAAATTGATTGGCTAAGGAAAGGCATATGGTACAATGGAGAAAATAGTCTTTTCTTATTTCTAAGAGATCATCTCTTAGCTAAGGGAAGACAACTTTCTCTTTCTTGTTTCTCTCTCCTCCAACTAAGCAAAAATCCAACGTGGCAAGCATAAGGAAATGCTGACGTCATCGCATTGTACATGCCAAGACCCCAGCGTTTTTCGCTGATTAATATATTAATATTATAACTAGCTAGTTAACATTATACGTATAACTAGCTAAATTCGGTGTGCGCCTGCTATGGCATAAAAATTAGGTGAACATGTTATGAGAAAAAGTAAAATAATATAGTATAAAGGGTGATACTGCATGAACACGGTTGACTATGAAATAATTAGCCCAAAAAAGTATAGATATGTTCCACCTCCTTCTATATCCTCATCTTCTCAAATTACATACAATCGTGGGTCCCTTTACCTCCTATTGTCCCATCTATGAAGGGGTATACTGCATGATCGTGGTTGACTATAAAATAAGATCGTGCCTAGTGCTCACTCGCCTGAGAAATAACTAATTCTCAGTCGTCTCCTAACGTCATAATGCTGATTTGTATCGATTTTCATCATCCTGCTATTTTTCTTCTAAGCGGACGGGCCGGTTCTTTTTACGGGAGATGTGCTAGTCTTGACTTGGCCTTTGCCTATTCGGCTTAGCTTGTCGGGCTCACGTGTTTGCTGTGCTTATATGGCTGTTGAGTAAGCGATTTTTTTTTCTTCACTCTTCTTTTTCTCTTGGGAGAACTAAAAGCATCTCCACACGAGGCCTAAAGCCTCCCTAAAGGACTATAGGGGTGCCGATGTTTAAAATCACGCCCAACCAGCCCCCCAAAATCAGGTTTCCCGTCCTTCCTGTTATAACCAGGGCGGCCGCCATTGCAATCCAAATATCCACATCTCTTTTTCTCACCATGGATACCCCACACTAGGCCTATCTCACCCTCGAGGAGACGGAGGCACCGTGCACTTCCAACTACCCATGTCCGCCGGGTTACTGTTTGCTCTCCGACTGGATGTTGAGCGCTAGAGGGGTGCCTGTCCCTCTTGTGCCTCGCGGTTCTGCCCGTCGGGTGGCCATCACGAGCCACTACTACCTCGAGCTCATGCCAGAGCAGCAGATGGATCCCAATTAGTGCCCCGACAACACCGCGACCTGGACAGTCTTCTTCACCAATCGGTAGGAAAGAGAGCTCACCAGGTACGAGGATGACGACCCTCCTCTGGTCAACCACAACGAAGCCGGTCGACGGCTGCGGTGGTCGAACTGGAGACTCGTCGGTGTGATGTGCCACATCGCCGAAGGATATCACCCTCGCCTATGGTACCCGCATTTTCAGCCTCCGCGGAGCCCAAGCAAAGGCGGTAACAGCGTCCATGTCACCAGTCGGGGCACCCCACCTCCGGGTGGCCAGCCTCCGTGGTTGGAGTGGCAGGTGCCACTGGAATACGCTATGAAGGCGCGTCAGTTTGGGCGTACCGGCGATCCGGAGGTGTTCCCGGGGCAGCGCGCGGTCATGCACGCCTCTTTGTACCACGCCGAGGACGGCGCAGTAGGCTGCTGCAGCAACTGCGGCCGCCGGTCTACGCTTATTGATGGATACGCTACCCGTATCAAACAGTAGAAGGACACAAGTTCCAGCTGCGCGCGCCAAGCGACGACGATGACGCCGAGGACGCTGACGACCCCGAATCCGTGTACTATAGCCTAGACAGGATTACGACTAATTTCAGTTTCCATGTAATAATAAATCGCCGAATAATTTTTTTCATATTTTTATGGGCGTACGACAGGGAGCCCCCAGACCGTGAACCAATCCGGCGCCCCCCTACGAGGCAAAACCGGGCTGCGACGGACCCCGGATGGAGGGGACGAGTGGAGATGCTCTAAGTGCACTAGGGAGTGAGACATGTCTGTTAATTTCTCCCCATCTTACCGGTGTCTACAAATTAAATCTTGTCAACCACTTCCATTTGCACAATTAACCGTTAATAGAAATTTTGATGACCAACACTCAATAGTTGCACAAACAATAACTACAAAAACATAGAATTAAAATCCAGACATAGTAATTAAAAATAAGTAAAATGACATTATAAAATCTAGTTGGAAGTAAGTACAGCTGGTTTTAAAAATCATGGTTGCAAGCTGGTAGCAGTTGGCATATTAAAACCCAGTTGCAAGCATGGTGTAACGAGAGTAAAAAAACATAGTTACGAGTAGGTTGCAACTAGAATTAAACCGAGTTGCGACTAAGTTGCAACTAGTATTAAAACCCAATTGCAACCATGTTGCAACTAGCATTAAAACCCAGATGCAAAATAGTGTGCTCGTAGGATTAAAACTTAGTTGCAAGTAGGTTGCAACTGATATTGTTAACCCAGTTGCAATATCGGTGCAACTAGGGTTGAAAAAACACTTGCAAGAAGGATGCAACGGGATCTAAAATCCCTTCTTTTGGCTCCGTGACTGTGTCACACCGATTTTAAAAGATTTTATGCTACACAAAAACTAATTATATTCTGAAAAAGACAATGCAACGGAAAAACAACAACAAAACACATTTATTACATCATATCTTTGATACGATGTCCAAAAGTAAAAGGTGTTTGGATTTTGTAGGCTACGAGTTTTTCTATAGTGACTAGATTGAAAAGGTGTTAACAGCACAAAAGAAAAGGAGAAAAGGACAATTTTTTGCTCGTACAGACCATTCGTCTGTTGCGTTTGGTCCATTTTGACGAAACAGAAAAGGACCCATAATCGTTCAAAGGCCCGGACTGGCTGGCTGATATACAATCATAAAAGGAAAAGGCTCATACAAGACAGGATCACGTTCAGACTCCACACGACAGAAAACAGAACCGTTTTGCACGAATCATAATGTTTAAAATTAGACAGTAATCAAAGTGACTGAGATTTAGCTAGTTTTCGCGCGTGAGAACTAGTAAATCCGATGAAATAATTGACAAACGGTAGCTCTGTCCCACTTTCTTTCATGTCCCCCATCTTCTCAAGTTACGTACAATATTGGAACGCAGCGATCCCACCCGGCGTTCGCGTCTTGGGCTTATCACAACCATCGGCTGTTTCTTTCTTTTTTTGAACGGATGAGTCCCGAAAGCCCTGTAATCTTTATAGAAAGTCAAAGCGGTGGGTACAATTTGCACCGAGGACCCATACAAACCGGGGAAACAAAGATAAGGCCTCAGATTTTACAAAAAGGATCATGGAGCAAAGAAATTTTAAGCAATCAAGCCCCTCATCCTCTCCGTCGGGAAAGGCCGGCCGCCGAAATCCGGGCACCAACGCCGCCGCCGGGGAACAAGACACTCGGGGAGCCGCCAGTGATCGTTCCCATCTCAGGGTCGATGAAGATCCTCCGAAATGGCATCATGGCCTGGAGGAAGAAGAAATGCGAGCCGCGCTCGCGCCTGGAGTGGCTCCAATCGCCATGGATAGCACCATCAGCTGCTTCTCGATTTGGAAAAAGTCCTATAGTCAAAGATGCTGGCAAATTTTCAGTTTAGTCCACCGTGAAGTCCATAACTAGTCTGTAGTATCTACCAGGAGAGGATATCACCTCATCTACTTGTGACATTGCCTTCCTACCTAACCCCTAGTGGTGCCACCTCACCTCATCTCCCTCCAGCCTCTAGGAGCTCGCTGGCTCTAGTAGCTTGTACTCCAGCATGTTGTTCTTCATCAATGTCCTTGTCCTTGGTCTCCCCCACCATGGCCCCTCCCTGGCCTGCTTGATCTGGGCAGGGATCCTCCTCTCCGTCGATGTGGAGCACCAGCTCTGGTTCTCCTCCTCGGTCTTCAGCGGGCATCCAGCCTCCCCTATGCGTGCTAGGTCTCGTAGCCGGTGATGGAAGCAGATCCAATCTAGCCATGAAGGTCCCGGATCAGGTCCTAGAAGGCATCTCCTGCTGTTTCATTTTATTGGTTACTTTAATTTGGGAATTTTGGTTTGAGCTCCGGTTTCCTATGGAATCTAGATGCTCCCATTTGAATCTATGTTGAATATGATAAAGTTTTTATATTATTTCAAGTTCCAGTGAAGTTTATTAGATGGGTCCAATTGAATCTATGTAGAACCCCCTAAGTTTCTGCCAAGTTTATTCATGTTTCTTGCAAGTTTCTTTTCCTATATCCTAGAATGTTTGCAGTGTGAATGTTCCGGGAATGAAGTTTTACTTATGTCATGAAACTTGTAGGTATCTTATGTAAATCTTGAGAACTTTAAATTCTTTGGTGAATCTGAAATGAAATAGTGTAGTTTTGTGAATCTTCAAAAAAAGTTGAAATGTGTAATGTTCGAAAAAACTGCGTTGAATCATGTGATATGTTTTGGTTACTATGCTCTTTGAATAATTAGTATGAATCCAGGGTTCAAATTTTTCCTGAAATTTGTCCACCCTCTATGTTTAGAATGTTTTATAGCATATTTTTTTGCTGGAAGTTGTACAAAACATAATGCTGAAGATCCAAACAAATATTTAATCTTACAAATACCAGTTTGGTTGGTTCATTTATTTTTGTGATGATTTGCTTCTTCGTGGAAAACATATAATAAAAAAGTGTTACTGGTGCATTTTCTAGATCTCATGTACATATGCAGGAACGTAAAGAATGATTTTTGGAATCTGCTAATTGTTGTAGGCAACAAAGACTCTGAAAGAAATTGTACCAGGAACAATGCTAATGCCATTTTTTTGGTTTATGACTTATAAAAATATGCATATAAAATTCAGATTTTATGAAAAGTAAAACGGTAACTAGATAAGAAAAGTGAAAGAGTTGTACTGAAAAATCATGGGATCCCCCTATCATGAACTGAATTTAACGGAGGGGTATTTTCGCAACTAGCACAGGAGACCACGCACGAATCTAGACCACTGGTTGGATGAGCAGGATAAGCCCAGGACACGTAACCCCGGGCAGTATTGTTTTTTCGTACAATATCGGTCCCTTTACTTCCTATTGTCCCCTTCTCTCCTACATTTTCTTGGCCAGTGCGTTGTTGAGACTTTTGAAAAGTTCAACTCCTTAATGCAACTAGCCTTATCATCACCAAGGTTCACGAAGCAATCATGTTTGTTGGTTCATTGTTGCAATTGTTAGAAACATAGTCTCATTTCTCATTTTTCTTAGACCGTGAGATCATATTAATCACCGTCTCTCGAGGCTTCCTTAACTGCATCAAACGTCACTCGGTGAAACGGTGATTATAAAGGTGTACGTTAGGTATTTCAGAGGAACAGTTGATGACCTATGAATCAAGATCGGGATTTGTTCACCCCGTGATGGGTAAGATACATAAGGCTGACTTGGTGAGATTACATCCATAATGTTGCAACATGTGACTAGGTCACGGGAATATAAAATATCGCAGGAACAAGTAAAACAGAACCTGTCAGTAACGAGATTGGTCAAGGTATCTTGTACCGAAGAAACAAAGGGAATTAGAGTCGACGGAATGCACATGGGTCATTATGGGCATCCCGGTCCCGCTATTGATCATTGATGGAATCATGCACAATGCCATTCCCGAGCCGTGGAGAAATACACTTAAGGGTACGATGAGCTAAAGGTCATCTGCAAGTTGGAATCACAGTAGAGAAAGAGAAAATCAGAACCATTCCGAAGAGAGATCCGAAGTTGTTCATAGAAAGGAAGAAATGAAAAGAACGGAAGGTGTTTCGAATAAATGGCAATTTAAAACATGCAATTATTATGAATTAATATGTACTAAATAAATATTTCAATTAAAATTTATTGAGAAACTTCCTCATTAGGCCAAAACCTCGGAGGGAATTGGCCTAAGAGAAAGTTACCCGAAAAGGAACATCAAATTGGGCAGCAAACCGCCATTTGGGTTGTTTTTGACACAGCCCACTCGGGCAGACAGGTGTTGTGCGCCGCACAGGCGGAAGTTAGCCAATTACCGCTGCAGATTGCAGTAGATTGGCCCGCCTGGGCAGGTGCAGGAGCCGGCCGACCCGGACTGCTCACTCCGCTCGGCTTCACCGCCCCGGGCTGGTGTGCGCCGGCTGGGCCACGCGGGCGGGTGGCCAGCCCACCCGGCCTCTCCTCCCCTCCGCTTGGCGCTGTAGGCCATCAACCATAGCTGGGTCGCGTGTGCATGAGGAGCAGGCCCACCCGGGGTCCTGCTGCCGCCTTGCTGTTGCCATCGCTAGCTAGGATGGCCTCGGGTCGGCCCACACGGGTGCACCCAGTCAGCCCAGCCGACTGGCGTCCTTTTTTCCCTTTTCCCTTTAATTATTTAGTCCCACATGGGGCACCCAATGAAGATGGCATGCCCCCTCCGCCTATATAAAGGGGTGCCCATGGGTGGGATTAAAACACACAATTTGAGATATTTTCTAAGGCATGTTCCTTAGAGAATTCCTCCTCTCTCTCTCTAGTTGTCTCCTTGTGTTGGCACGGTACTAAGAAAGGACTGTACACGTAAGAGACGGCACACCTGCAGCACGCCGTTGCGCTGCAGGGATTCCAAGCCGGAGATCTACTTCTGCACTCCTGGCAGGGATCAAGGGAGTCAGAGGTCGTCATCGTAAACCGTATGTGTATGAAACCTCGAGGGTGCCTCCGATGGTGGCATCTTGGATGTCGTGAGCGAGAGCTACTGCACGATGAAGATGGAGCAAGGGGTGACTTGTGAGGAGCTTCGCAACCTTGAGGACGGCCACGGGCACGACTACATCAGCCACGTTCCCCTCGGAATGTTAACCACTTTCGGACTACAAGGGATGTATCAGAAACCTCGGCCGTTAATACATTACTTCTAGATAGATCTTGGGTAGTTAGGGCGTTCCAATGTAGGAAATGTTTTATTTTCTGCCACGGAACCCTTTAGTGGTAAAGCCGATGTATGCGTAGGAATGCTGTACGACCATTACGCACGTGAATTGTGCGGGCATTGATCCTCTATTTGTTACCCTCTAACGTGTACTTGTTTATATCACAGTATTATTTGATGAAGCAGCTTGGACCGACCTTACGCGTATTCTTACGCGAGACTGGTTCCACGCTCGATATACGGCTTGTCTCGTATAAGTGGCTAGCGGGTGTTTGTCTCTCATTCAATAGTTGATACAATATTTACAATAGAGGGCCCCGAAAGGGGTCTAATATAGACAACTCTTGGATTCATATTATGGTTGGAAAGTTGTTAGAGTAGAAATAGTTCTATTGCAAAAGCCTTAACAGCCACGTAAAATTTGCAAAAGATAAAGTAGATGCGTCTAACTTTATTGTGTAGGAGGGCTTGTGTTATGATATGGTCTTGGTCGTTACGAAGGTAAAGTAGTTTACTTTTCTGTTACTAAGTAGTATAATAATAGTTATCATTCTGATGGACGACCCGCTGGTGGTGTCATGGACTTGTGAAAGAACATTTCATGGTTCCCTGTGTTTTGCGTGTTAGATAACAATACCGTGGAGTTTTCTCATGTGTGCCAAGTGTGTAGGGAAAAGTTATTGTGTTTGGGGGGCGGATTATCCGCCCCCCAAGGGCCGGATAATCCGGCCTGACTCACTTGGCATAGGCAGGCAGGACGCGTCGCTCAGTCTGGGGGCAGACTTTCCCTCGGAAAATCCGAAAAGGAGCGAATTTTCTTCCCCTGACCGCATAATCCGGCCCATGCCTTGGGCCGGATAATCTGGCCCCAGGAGACATGCAAGGGCTGGCTTGGCGCGTCCCTTAGTCTGGGGGCGGACTTTCCACCGAAAAATCCAAAAAGGGGCGGATTTTCTTCCCCTGGCCGGATAATCCAGCCCATGCCTTGGGCCGGATAATCCGTCCCCAGGAGACATGCAAGGGCTGGCTCAGCGCGTCGCTCTGACTGGGGGCAGATTATTTGCCGGATAATCTGAGTCTGGGGTGGAGTTTTCCCTAGGCCAGATAATCCATCCCTCACTTGGGCCAGATAATCTGCCCCCCCAAAGGCTCCAACGGCTAAGTTGGGATAGGGGTATAAAAGCCCCTTCATCCCGTTCGGTCACAACTCTTGATTCATTCAAAAAAGACCAGACCTATTGCAAGAGCTTTTTCTCTAGATCTCCCACTTCAACCACCCGAAGGCTTCGATCTTTGGGGGAATTGAAGGAGGAGACAACCTACATCATCATCACGAATCAAGCGCATCAACTCCTCTCCATTCACTTGGAGAAATCCCTGATCTAGTATTCTCGTTAATATCTTGATCTTGTGTTTTGTTATTGATAACTTGTTCTTGTGGCAGCTTGTTGTCATTACGGGACCCTCCAATTTGGTTATGGAGTTCTTCCCCGCTAGTTGTGTAAAGGCGCCGGTTCCCGCCTCGAAGGGTACATATACTGGAAAGGTGGATCAGGCCTTTGGTGGCAGGATCCATCGGAGAACATGGTGAGGCCTATTGTGGCGTGGTGGTCTTAGTACCGCCCACCCCTCCAACGCAGATGTACTTCCCTTAACAAGGAAGGAACTGCGATAAAACAAATCCTGTGCCTCTGCGTGCTTCATCACGGTTTCCTCGTTCCTCACTTTACGCGCCTTTACTCGCTAGTAGTTAGGTTTGCATATAGGGAAATTCTACATATTAGTTTATCTAGAGAATTTACCTTTTGTGTCAAGCCTAAAATTGAAAAAGCATTAAACTTTGAAGTAGCACCTATTCACCCCCCTCTAGGTGTCCATACAATCCATTTCAATTGGTATCAGAGCCCCGGATCTTTATTCGGGCTTAACCGCATAAGATAAGTATGGGTATTGAGGAAAATGGAAATGAGGTTGTGGACAAGGTCACAATGGATGACCTCAAGACGTTGGAAACAACCTTGTTGAAATCCTTTGAGACCAAGATGGAGGAGATGCAACAAATGATTGCTCGCCTCACATCATCTACATCCCCATCTCCATCTTCCTCTGAGGCCACCACTCCTCTTTCCAAGGATAAGGCTCACGCCGGATCTAAGGAAGATGAAGTGGTAGGTGAAAAACATAATGGTTCCGCCTCCAAGAAGGGAAGTGGTAAGGAGGACTATAGTGAGGTTCCTCATCTATATTATCCCGACCCACCTATCCCTCATCCTCATATAAACAATAGGGGTGATCCACCCAAGCTTACTGCATCTTCATTTAATCAATGGCAATTCTTAATGAAGTCTCATGTATGTAGTTCGTCTATTGGGATTTGGAGGATTATCAAAGATGGTCTTCATATTGGAGACCCCACCAACTTGACTAGGAGAGAAGTTGTGGATTGTCAACTAAATGCAACGGCTCTCCACATGATTTAGCTTGGAGTGGGTCCCAAGTACATGCCCCACATTGAGCACTTCAACACCGCCAAAGAAGTTTGGGATGCTCTCACCGACCTATTTATTGGAAATGAAAGCATGAGAAGAAGTAGGTATGATGCCCTTAGCAAAGAAGCTGAAGGATTCTACATGTTGGATGGTGAAGACCAACTAGTTTGATTTTGAAAAAGCCCATTTTCACAAGGAAAGTCGTACGAAGGCAAAGCAGACAACGGGAAAAGCTTTCAACCTCGTTTCAGTTGATTTCTACCAATGAACCTTCCCTAAAGACATGTATTTCTCCTTCCAATTCACGATATGTATAGAAGGCTCAAGGGCATTGCAACAACATTTAGAAAGCATGGAGCCACTCACATTGATGATGCTTGGATAAAAAGGAAATATGTGAGTGCTCTAATGCCATTTGAGCCAATGGACTTGAAGACCTTGCAAGGTACACACAACTACCATCAAATGACTTCCAATGAAGTCATGCAAGAAATGGCATCATTCAAGGTTGCAGCTAAGAACGCTAAAGATGCCCATCCCCAGGCTATTGGAATGCAAAAAGGAGTCAATGTTGCTCTAAAGGCAAATGTTGTTGAACAAGATGATGATGAAAGAGGATACGAGGGTGTCTCCATGGGCTGTCCTGAGGAAGTCAAGTGTGCTCATGGTGAGTACATGGCTTTCTATGCAAGTAATTTTTGGAAGGATCCATCCAAGGCCAAGTTGGAACTCGAGCGCAAGAATGGGTCAAGTGGAAGAAGAGATAATGGCCCAAAACTGAGAACATGTTACAATTGTGGAGATAGGTTACACTTTGTGGCTGAATGTCCATATCAAAATAGAGAAGACAATGGTGGCAGGCTCATCCTTAAAGAAAAGTCCAAGGCACCTCGAAACAAGCCTTTTATCAAAAAGAATGGTACTTACAAGAAGCAACCCAAGATTGTCTTGGTGGCACAAGAAGAATATTTCTCTGCAAGTGAAGACGAAGATGATGAAGATAGTTCTCGTGTGGTGGCTGCTATAGCCACCACATCTAACCCATCATCACTCTTTGACTCTCCAAATGAAAACATCATCAACAACAACGTCACTTGCCTTATGGCAAGAGGGTCCGAGGTATCATCTTCTATTTCTTCATTTCCTAAGACTAACATAATATGGATATGGATGATCATACTAGTCTTAAGATAAAAGAAGAAGTTATTGCTTTGGACAATTTTTTCACTAACTTGCAAGGTGAGCATAAACTTCACTTTGATGCTCTTATGAGTCAACTTGCTCATTCCAAAGCTCTTCTCGAAGAAAAGGGTAGAATTGAGAGAGAAGACGCTTTGGAGATAGCCTCCTTGAAGAATGCCTTAGAAGAAGAAGAGGAAGCTCGAGTATCCTTGAAGGAGAAACTCAAGTCAATTGAGGAATCCCATGAAGAGGTTGTTGCGCAGCTCATGAAAGAACATGACAATTCTCTGGCTAAGGTAAAGAAACTAAAGAAAGAAAAGGTTGAATTTGGGGCTACTCATGATAGACTCTCAAAGAAGTTTGAGAAACTTGACATTGCTCACAAGGCATTGGAGAGTGAACATTCTACTCTAAATGAGTCTCGTGATCAGCTCCAAACTCAATTGGACAAGTATGATATGCCCATCACCTCCACTCTATCTTGTGGATATGAAGACATTGTTGAGGAAAATGCAAGGCTAAAAGAAGAACTCGTAAAGGGATCTCAACATAAAGGTAAAGAATTCCTAGATGAGGTGCTCAGCAAACAAAGGACAAACAATGGGAAAGAAGGTCTTGGTTATGTATCCAAGACAAAGAAGAAGAACAACAACAACAAGAAGAAGAGCAAAACTGCTCAACCAAAGACAAGCACCACCTCTAATGACAAGACTAACTATGATGGTTTTGCAGGGGCTAATAATCCTAATTATGAGTTATATTGTGATTATTATGGTGATGTTTATGCTAGTTATGTAGGTCCTTATGATAGCTACATTTCTTGGTCTATTTGGGTTCCTAAGACCCTTGTCACTAACATGAGAGGACCCATTGAATAAATGGGTACCTAAAACCAAGAAGTAACTTTCTTGCAGGGCTATGCTTCTGGTGGGTCTAAATGGGTACTCGATAGCGGGTGCACTAGTCATATGACCGGCAACAAGAAGATCATCTCGGAGATGCGGCCAAACCATGATCACATAAAGTCAAAATCTGAGGTATTGGGTCTTGGTAAAGTTGTGGTTGCTCACGATATCTCTCTCATGGATGTCATGCTTGTTGAGACTCTCGGTTACAATTTACTTTCAGTTTGTGCCCTTGGTAAGATGGGCTTTGCAGTCTTTATTGATGCTGATTTGGTGGTACTCTTGTGGAGCAAGTCTCTAAAGGTCGCTTTCGTGGGATATGTCAAACATGACCTGTGCGTGGTGGACTTTTTGGGGAAAACCACTACAGGCCTGATGTGTCTTTTCAGAAAGGCCGACGCAGGTTGGCTATGGCATCGCCGACTAGCCCACGTCAATATGAGAACTTTGCAAAGTCTCCACAAGGGTGGCCACATCCTTGTACTATAAGAAAATGTTTCCTTTGCCAAAGATCGTGTTTGCAGGGCTTGTGTTGAAGGAGAAATGCATGATTCGCCTCATCGAAGGAAGACCATTATTTCATCAAAGAGGATCTTAGATCTCCTCCACGTGGATCTCTTTGGTCCTCCATCTCATGCAAGTCTCGGTGGGAAGAAATATTGTCTCATGATTGTTGACGATTACTCAAGATACACATGGGTCTATTTCTTCAAGTTGAAGAGCGAGACTCAACAAACGGTCATCGACTTCACCAACAAAGTTCAACGTCAACACAATGTCCCTATATTGGCAATAAGAAGTGATAACGGCTCCGAATTCAAGAACTACACCTTAAATGAATTTCTAAGTGAAGAGGGGATAAGACATCAATATTCCGCTGCGTACACCCCTCAACAAATGGTGTTGCCGAGAGGAAGAACCGGACCTTAATGGATATGGCTAGATCTATGCTAGCTGAATTTAAGTCTCCTTATAACTTCTGGGCTGAAGCAATCTCTACCGTGTGCCATTCATCCAACCGACTCTATCTCCGTAAAATCTTGGACAAGACTCCTTATGAAATACTTACCGGTAACAAGTCAAACATCTCATACTTCCGGGTATTTGGTTGTAAGTGTTTCTTTCTCATTAAAGGAGTTCGTTTATCTAAAGTTGAGTCTAAGGCTTTAGAAGGCATTTTTGTTGGTTATGGTGCCGAATCCCACACTTATAGGGTCTACAATAAGCTCTCCGGAACTGTTGTAGAATCTTGTAGTGTGGTGTTCAAGGAAAATGATGACTCCTGTGCGGGGCAAGTTGATGGTTGTGATGCAGATGTTGAAATACCCCAAGATGCCATAAGAAGAATGGGCGTGGGATTTTTCCGCCCCATTGAGGAACACCTTGTGGAGGATCAGGAAGGACAATGCTCTACTCAAGTGGAGCCCTCATCGACACAAGCTCAACATGCTCCAACCATTGGAGAAACTTCTACACCAACCACACAAAATGATGAAGATCAAAATGCTCCTACAAGCTCTAGGCCAGATTATCCAGTGGACACCAGATTATCCGGCCAACCCTCCTCAGCTGACCGAAATGATCAACCTTTCGAAGAAACTGCTGCAAGTCCTAGGCCAGATTTTCCAGCTGACCCCGGATTATCCGGGCACTCTCCAGTTCGAGCAAGATCCAGTCCAGCACGCGAAGATGTTTCAGGTTCTCCCATGCCGGATTATCCGGCCTCACCCTTGGCCGGATTATCCGGCCCTAAAACTCCTGAAGAGCAGTAGCCTCCTGTTATGGCTGTTGATCAACATCAAGGGCAAGGTTCATCATATCCTACTATTGCTAATCAAGCTACAGATCAAGGACAAGCCAATGATTCCAACGAAGACTCAAATGATGAAGTTATTCCCCCAAGAGACAACAAGCTAATTGAACTTCATCGCAAAGCTCGTGCAGATAGGAACCTTGAGTTAAGGGGTCACACTCTTGACAAAGTTGTAGGTGATCTTCGACGAAGGGTATCCACAAGAAGGGAGTTGGCAAGTTTCGGTGAGCATCAAGCTCACACCTCAATGGTGGAACCCAAGGAAGTGTTTGAAGCTCTTGAAGATCCGGACTGGGTTGTTGCTATGCATGAAGAGTTGAATAACTTTGATCATAACAAGGTTTGGAAATTAGTATAGAAGCCTAAGGATTGCCGCAATGTTATCGGCACAAAATGGATATTAAAAAACAAGCAAGATTAGAATGACATTGTTGTGAGGAACAAGGCAAGACTCGTGGCACAAGGCTATTCACAAGTTGAGGGCATTGACTTCGGCGAGACTTATGCTCCCGTGGCTCATCTTGAGTCCATCCGTATCTTTCTTTCTTATGCTGCTCATAATAATTTTAAATTACAACAAATGGATGTTAAGAGTGCTTTTCTTAATGGTCCTCTACATGAGTTAGTATATGTAAAGCAACCCCCGGGATTTGAGGATCCTAACTTCCCAAACCATGTCTACAAACTCGATAAGGCACTCTATGGCCTTAAACAAGCCCCACGTGCGTGGTATGAGCACCTTAAAGAGCTTTTGTTAGACCGTGGCTTCGAAGTTGGGCAAATCGATCCCACTCTTTTTACTAAGAAGGTTAAGGGGAGCTCTTCGTATGCCAACTATATGTAGACGACATTATGTTTGTCTCTACTAATAAAGATTTTAATGATGAATTTTCAAAGCTTATGACTGATAGGTTTGAGATGTCTATGATGAGGGAGTTATGGTTCTTTCTTGGATTCTCAAACAACTTAGAGAAGGAACCTTCATCAATCAAGCAAAATATATCCAAGACATGCTCAAGAGATTCAAGATGACGGATCTTAAAGGCGTCGCCACTGCGATGCAAACAAAATGTCACCTTGAACTTAATCCCAATGGTAAAGATGTAGTCCAAAAGGTATACTGGTCCATGATCGACTCTCTTCTTTACCTCTGTGCATCTAGACCCGATATCGTGTTGAGTGTAGGTGTGTGTGCAAGGTATCAAGCAGCTCCTAAAGAAATCCACCTAGTGGCGGTCAAGAGGATCTTCCGATATTTGGTCCATTCCCCTAATTTTGGTCTATGGTATCCCAAGGCTCCAATTTCTCTCTATGTGATTATACTGATTCGGATTGGGCTAGTGATAAGGATGATCAGAAATCAACTTCTAGAGCTTGTCAGTTCTTGGGAAGGTCTCTAGTATGTTGGTCTTCTAAAAAGCAGAATTGTATATCTCTCTCCACCATCGAAGCTGAATATGTTGCTGCTACTAATGCCTGTACTCAGTTATTATGGATGAGGCAAACTTTAAAGGAATACGGTGTCAATTGTGACAAAGTGCCTCTTTTATGTGATAATGAAAGTGGTATCAAAATTGCGTATAATCCCGTACAATACACAAGGACGAAGCATATTGAGATTTGGAATCATTTTTTCGGGACCATGTGGCTCGAGGCGATATTGATCTATCCTTTGTAAGCACGAAGAACCAACTTGCTGATATATTCACGAAGCCACTTGATGAAGCTAGGTTTTGTTTCTTGAGGAATGAGTGATACATTGCAAATGTATCTATAATTTTTGATGTTCCATGCTTGGTTTTATCTACTTTCTTATGTTTTGTCCACACTTTAGAGTACTTTTCATATGATTTCTTGGACTAACCTATTAACAAGATGCCACAATGCCAGTTTCCTGTTTTCTGTTGTTTTTGGTTCCAGGAAAGTCAGAAAATGAATATTCTCAAAATTGGACCGGACAAAAGCCAAAGTTGTTATTTTCCCGGAAGACTCACGGAGCCAGACGGAGAGTCGAAGAGGGGCCACATGGTGGCCACACCCCCCAGGCGCGGGTCCCCCCAGGCCACGCCAGGGCATGGTGTGGGCCCCCTAGCCGGCCACCGACCTTGCCTCTTTCGCCTATATATCTCCCCCGAGGTAAAAACCCTAGATCGTCAATCAGAAATCCACGAGAAGTTCCGCAGCGCTGCCACCACCAAAGGGGAGATTCGGGGGACAAAAAGTCTCTGTTCCGGCACCCTGCCGGGACGGGTAAGTGCCCCCGGAGCCATCTCCATCGATCTCCACCACCATCTCCATCGCCGTTGTTGATTCCCATGATGAGGAGGGAGTAGTTCTCTCTCGAGGCTAAGGTTTCTACCGGCAGCTATGTGTTCATCTCTCTCTCTATGCATGATCTTATTGAGATCATGAGCTTGTAATCTATAGATCTACCTTGCTACTCAAGTGCTTTAATAGATCTCTGCTCTCCCCATGTGTGTGAAGTTGACAGTGTGCACACCATGGTGGCACTTAGGCTAGAGATTACAAATACTTGTTATGAGTTATATTTGGAGTTGGATGTCTTTATGAAATTGTGGTGTTTGTTGGACCCATATAGTGCTCAAGGTGACAGTGTGGGGTTATCTAGATGGGAAAGGCTTACTTTGAGGTGTGCTGTTATAGCCCTACCATGGATTAGAGTGTCCAACCGGAGAGTAGTTCAGGGTAGTATCATAAAGAAGAATATATTTATATGAGAGTGTTCACTAGTGAAAGTATGATCCCTAGGCCTTGTTTCTAAGCACTGAAACACCGTTTGCTACTAGATCTGTTACATGTTTGCTTGCTTCTATCTTTATTTCAGTTTGCCTTTAGTCTCTTCCACGCCATCAAAGTATTTTCTAGCACCGTTATCTTATATCTATACCACTTGTATTTCACTATCTCTTCGCCGAACTAGTGCACCTATACACCTGACAAGTGTATTGGGTGTGTTGGGGACACAAGAGACTTCTTGTATCTTGATTGCAGGGTTGCTTGAGAGGGGATACCTTTGACCACTTCCTCCTTGAGTTCGATAAACCTTGGGTAATCCACTTAAGGGAAAACTTGCTGCTGTTCTACAAACCTCTGCACTTGGAGGCCCAACAACTATCTACAAGAATAGAAGTGCGTAGACATCAAGCTATTTTCTGGCGCCGTTGCCGGGGAGGTAAGGTAAAAGGTACTCACATCCTCCGGTGTGAGTGCTCGAAGTTTTTTCCTTTAGATTCTGCAATTTTGTCATTTTGTTTCTTGTTTTCACTAGTTAGGCTTAATGGAATACAAAAAAAAAATTAGAGAGCTTTACAGTATTTATCTTGAGTTAGGACATGAAGTGTTTGAAGAGAAAGTTAAAAAACCTATGGCACTTTATTTGCATGCTAATAGCAATGTTGTTAGTATGAATTCTTTGAACACCATTATTGCTAATGCTATGGAAAAGTCAAAGCTTGGGGAAGCTAGTTTTTATGAAAATGATCTTTTTAGTCCCCTAAGCATGGAGGAGAAAATTTACTTTGATGATACTATGCCTCCAATATATGATGATTACAATGATGAGTATGATATTTTCAGTCCACCTACTATTGAGGAGAAAATTAATTATGATTACAATATGTCTCCTATATTTGATGATTATGGTGATGAGAATAATAATGATAACTATTTTGTTGAATTTGCTCCCACTACAATTAATAAGAATGACTATGTTTATGTGGGGAGTATTAATTCATTATGTGATAGTTATATTGTTAATTTTATTTATGATGCCACTGAAAGTTATTATGAGAGAGGGAAACATGGTTTTATGTATCTCAACAATATTAAGTTTCCCCTCTTTATGTTGAAAATCTTAAAGTTGCACTTGTTTTGCTTTACTATGCTTATGGCTTTGTGCCTTCATGACTTGTTTCTTTACAAGATTCCTATGCATAGGAAGTGGGTTAGACTTAAATGTGCTTTGAATTTGCTTCTTGATGCTCTCTTTTACTTTAATTCATATTTCTTATGTGAGCATCTTCTCAAACTATCATGCCTAACTTAAAGGCGTTAAAGAAAAGTACTTATTGGGAGATAACCCAAAAGTTTTAGATGAGTCTTGGAAGTTATTACTTCAGTAATAACCGCTCCTTATCCTTTTTATTTGCTTTTTGTGCCAAGAGTAACCTCTAATGAGAGAGAAGTAATGCTTGGGAAAGTTGCTGTCCCGAAACAGATTTCTCTGCGTCACTGTAAACATTCGTGTAAAATCTCTGTACGTCCTTTTGAGGCGTGAATTTTTGTGCTTCTGCCCCAAGTTGTTATCTAACTTTCGTTAGTTCAACACTTTTCGATTTGAGTAAAAGAAGGTCTTCGAAAAAATTCGTCTTTACCTGCTGGTCTGTTTTGACAGATTTCTGCCATTATTTGCATTTGCTTCTTGTTGGTTCCTTTTTGAGTTCTTTTGAGGAATTGAGCTTTTTGATGAAAGTGCTACAGTAGCTAGTGTTTTAATGGAAGTTTCATTGGTGTTGGAACTGAACCCAAAGACTTATTATCTTGAGTGCACTAATGTTGCTAATAAAGATTGCGTGAAGTTTTGTATGAAGGAAAAATTTCAGGTGTATGGAAGGAATGAGTAATGAGATGAAGGATGGACTAAAGCTCAAGCTTGGGGATGCCACGCGTGTCACTCCAAGAAATATCCAAGAAATACAAGCGTCAAAGCTTGGGGATGCCCAAGGCATCCCCCTCTTCATCAATAAAAATCACAGGTTTCTTCCAAACACTTTATTTTTATTGTTTCATGCACAGTTGTGTTGTTCTTGGAGCGTCTTATTTTTCGTTTTGGTTTTGGTTTTTGATTTTCTTGGTTTTCTTAGTTTGCTGAATAAATTGGTTGGACCCCCTCTTTCATACATTGGTTTTCAAATAGTTTGGTTTGGATTGGAAAAGAGTAGGAAAGTTCATGCTTAAGTGTTAAAGAGAGCTTGTTTTTGACTGTGGCCTATGCTTTGTCATGCCATGCTCGATATTGTTTTGGCTTTATGCTTAGTATTCTTTGCTATAGCATGACTTGTTATAAACAATTTAGATTGCTTAATGTGCCTTGGAAGGATCATGCGTTGTTTCAGCATATTAAAGCATAGTATTGTGGTATTCTCCTTTGATACTTTATTTGGGTTGACTTGGCACATGCTCACACCATGTTATGACTATCCCAAGTCACCATAGCCTTTATGATCCTTTATTTTTCAACTTGTAGTACCACTTTATGCTTGGATCAATGATGCTTTGTCGCTTTGCATGATTATGGCTATTATTGCTCTCTTAGTTGGTCGCTCCCAGTCTTTTGCTAGCCTCCATAACCAAGTATGAGTTCCACTCATGCATCCAACTCCAAATAAAACCAAGTTATTCCAAAGATTCCACCATACCTACCTATTAGCATTTGCTATTCCAAGTATATTCATGTTTTTATCTACCTTCCAAATTAAACTTATTATGGGAAAACTAGTGATTAAAGCTCTCACGAACTTGATGGCACACTTTACTTTTCTTATCCCTAATAAACTTGAACCATTATGTCGTCTATGTTGTATATGCTTGCACTTATATGTTGGGGATTAGCAGAACCATGCTGTCATGGGGAACGCTTTCAACATTGCACTTGTACTTTGTACCTAGTTGATATCATGCTCTTTTGTCTATGGATGTTGTCGATGTGAAATGAAAGGGGAGCTTGTAAGTCCATGGAGTACTTATATGTGTTAGAGAAACGCCTGGGCCGCTGGTCTACTCCATGCTGACATGGTGGAAACCTGCAGCGTAACGATAATGAGCTGTCTATGAAGCATTCTTCTTATAAAAAAAGAGTCCCATATTGAGAAAAAGAGAAAAATAAAAAAGAGTTTATGAAAAGAGGAAAGAGAGAAAAAAGCACCATATTCCCATGGTAAATAAGAAGATTGCTGAGATGCTCACTGTCTGCTTGCCTTGTCATTTTGCTATGGGATTCTTCCGTATCATCGGGCAAGGGGTACCCCGTTGGCGGTTCTCTATGATACACATGTACTTACAATGACAAGAACTTACCGGTGACTAAACTGAGTAGCATGAGGAGCGACCCTCGTATTTAAGGGACATGAGATTTCTAACTTATACTTCGTCAAGCATGTACACCATAGTTTGTTCACTTTAACCTTAATCACTTCAAGATGCTTATGATAGGGGCAATGAGAGCTGAAAGCTATTAAGTACCATAATTTTTGGAAGCTCTTTATGAGACTTGAATCCCTACTTCCTTCTATGAAGGCCTTTCTTCCACTTATATATTGAGTCTCCACCTTCTATCTTTATGCACCTACTTTGAGAGCATAGTGGCCATTTTTAGTTCTATGTGCATTGTCCCAAGACTTGTTGATTGATGCATAGATTTGATACTGCTTGTTTTGAACTATTTGTATCTAGTCACTCTTATGAACTTTGAAGGTGTCCTATGCATTTATGTTTGCTACTCTATGAGGGACAAGCTGAATACCATTATGCTATGTTTTCTTTATGTGAAACAAACAAACGTCTTGCAAAGCATTGTTATTCATGAATATTTTGTTTGTGCCTTTTCATGTTGCAACATAGTTTCTTTGTCTTATTGCTAGAAATTTGTCTTTCATGTTATGATTGAAGTACTATGATCCCAGCTTTGAATGTTTTACACATACTTTGATCAAGTTTATGATGGTGCATGTCACCTCAAAAATTATTCTTTCTTTTTTATCACTCACCTACTCGAGGACGAGCAGGAGTTAAGCTTGGGGATGTTGATACATTGCAAATGTATCTATAATTTTTGATGTTCCATGCTTTGTTTTATCTACTTTCTTATGTTTTGTCCACACTTAAGAGTACTTTTCATATGATTTCTTGGACTAACCTATTAACAAGATGCCACAATGCCAGTTTCCTGTTTTCTGTTGTTTTTGGTTCCAGGAAAGTCAGAAAATGAATATTCTCAAAATTGGACCGGACAAAAGCCAAAGTTGTTATTTTCCCGGAAGACTCACGGAGCCAGACGGAGAGTCGAAGAGGGGCCACATGGTGGCCACACCCCCCAGGCGCGGGTCCCCCCAGGCCACGCCAGGGCATGGTGTGGGCCCCCTAGCCGGCCACCGACCTTGCCTCTTTCGCCTATATATCTCCCCCGAGGTAAAAACCCTAGATCGTCAATCAGAAATCCACGAGAAGTTCCGCAGCGCTGCCACCACCAAAGGGGAGATTCGGGGGACAAAAAGTCTCTGTTCCGGCACCCTGCCGGGACGGGTAAGTGCCCCCGGAGCCATCTCCATCGATCTCCACCACCATCTCCATCGCCGTTGTTGATTCCCATGATGAGGAGGGAGTAGTTCTCTCTCGAGGCTAAGGTTTCTACCGGCAGCTATGTGTTCATCTCTCTCTCTATGCATGATCTTATTGAGATCATGAGCTTGTAATCTATAGATCTACCTTGCTACTCAAGTGCTTTAATAGATCTCTGCTCTCCCCATGTGTGTGAAGTTGACAGTGTGCACACCATGGTGGCACTTAGGCTAGAGATTACAAATACTTGTTATGAGTTATATTTGGAGTTGGATGTCTTTATGAAATTGTGGTGTTTGTTGGACCCATATAGTGCTCAAGGTGACAGTGTGGGGTTATCTAGATGGGAAAGGCTTACTTTGAGGTGTGCTGTTATAGCCCTACCATGGATTAGAGTGTCCAACCGGAGAGTAGTTCAGGGTAGTATCATAAAGAAGAATATATTTATATGAGAGTGTTCACTAGTGAAAGTATGATCCCTAGGCCTTGTTTCTAAGCACTGAAACACCGTTTGCTACTAGATCTGTTACATGTTTGCTTGCTTCTATCTTTATTTCAGTTTGCCTTTAGTCTCTTCCACGCCATCAAAGTATTTTCTAGCACCGTTATCTTATATCTATACCACTTGTATTTCACTATCTCTTCGCCGAACTAGTGCACCTATACACCTGACAAGTGTATTGGGTGTGTTGGGGACACAAGAGACTTCTTGTATCTTGATTGCAGGGTTGCTTGAGAGGGGATACCTTTGACCACTTCCTCCTTGAGTTCGATAAACCTTGGGTAATCCACTTAAGGGAAAACTTGCTGCTGTTCTACAAACCTCTGCACTTGGAGGCCCAACAACTATCTACAAGAATAGAAGTGCGTAGACATCAAGCTATTTTCTGGCGCCGTTGCCGGGGAGGTAAGGTAAAAGGTACTCACATCCTCCGGTGTGAGTGCTCGAAGTTTTTTCCTTTAGATTCTGCAATTTTGTCATTTTGTTTCTTGTTTTCACTAGTTAGGCTTAATGGAATACAAAAAAAAAATTAGAGAGCTTTACAGTATTTATCTTGAGTTAGGACATGAAGTGTTTGAAGAGAAAGTTAAAAAACCTATGGCACTTTATTTGCATGCTAATAGCAATGTTGTTAGTATGAATTCTTTGAACACCATTATTGCTAATGCTATGGAAAAGTCAAAGCTTGGGGAAGCTAGTTTTTATGAAAATGATCTTTTTAGTCCCCTAAGCATGGAGGAGAAAATTTACTTTGATGATACTATGCCTCCAATATATGATGATTACAATGATGAGTATGATATTTTCAGTCCACCTACTATTGAGGAGAAAATTAATTATGATTACAATATGTCTCCTATATTTGATGATTATGGTGATGAGAATAATAATGATAACTATTTTGTTGAATTTGCTCCCACTACAATTAATAAGAATGACTATGTTTATGTGGGGAGTATTAATTCATTATGTGATAGTTATATTGTTAATTTTATTTATGATGCCACTGAAAGTTATTATGAGAGAGGGAAACATGGTTTTATGTATCTCAACAATATTAAGTTTCCCCTCTTTATGTTGAAAATCTTAAAGTTGCACTTGTTTTGCTTTACTATGCTTATGGCTTTGTGCCTTCATGACTTGTTTCTTTACAAGATTCCTATGCATAGGAAGTGGGTTAGACTTAAATGTGCTTTGAATTTGCTTCTTGATGCTCTCTTTTACTTTAATTCATATTTCTTATGTGAGCATCTTCTCAAACTATCATGCCTAACTTAAAGGCGTTAAAGAAAAGTACTTATTGGGAGATAACCCAAAAGTTTTAGATGAGTCTTGGAAGTTATTACTTCAGTAATAACCGCTCCTTATCCTTTTTATTTGCTTTTTGTGCCAAGAGTAACCTCTAATGAGAGAGAAGTAATGCTTGGGAAAGTTGCTGTCCCGAAACAGATTTCTCTGCGTCACTGTAAACATTCGTGTAAAATCTCTGTACGTCCTTTTGAGGCGTGAATTTTTGTGCTTCTGCCCCAAGTTGTTATCTAACTTTCGTTAGTTCAACACTTTTCGATTTGAGTAAAAGAAGGTCTTCGAAAAAATTCGTCTTTACCTGCTGGTCTGTTTTGACAGATTTCTGCCATTATTTGCATTTGCTTCTTGTTGGTTCCTTTTTGAGTTCTTTTGAGGAATTGAGCTTTTTGATGAAAGTGCTACAGTAGCTAGTGTTTTAATGGAAGTTTCATTGGTGTTGGAACTGAACCCAAAGACTTATTATCTTGAGTGCACTAATGTTGCTAATAAAGATTGCGTGAAGTTTTGTATGAAGGAAAAATTTCAGGTGTATGGAAGGAATGAGTAATGAGATGAAGGATGGACTAAAGCTCAAGCTTGGGGATGCCACGCGTGTCACTCCAAGAAATATCCAAGAAATACAAGCGTCAAAGCTTGGGGATGCCCAAGGCATCCCCCTCTTCATCAATAAAAATCACAGGTTTCTTCCAAACACTTTATTTTTATTGTTTCATGCACAGTTGTGTTGTTCTTGGAGCGTCTTATTTTTCGTTTTGGTTTTGGTTTTTGATTTTCTTGGTTTTCTTAGTTTGCTGAATAAATTGGTTGGACCCCCTCTTTCATACATTGGTTTTCAAATAGTTTGGTTTGGATTGGAAAAGAGTAGGAAAGTTCATGCTTAAGTGTTAAAGAGAGCTTGTTTTTGACTGTGGCCTATGCTTTGTCATGCCATGCTCGATATTGTTTTGGCTTTATGCTTAGTATTCTTTGCTATAGCATGACTTGTTATAAACAATTTAGATTGCTTAATGTGCCTTGGAAGGATCATGCGTTGTTTCAGCATATTAAAGCATAGTATTGTGGTATTCTCCTTTGATACTTTATTTGGGTTGACTTGGCACATGCTCACACCATGTTATGACTATCCCAAGTCACCATAGCCTTTATGATCCTTTATTTTTCAACTTGTAGTACCACTTTATGCTTGGATCAATGATGCTTTGTCGCTTTGCATGATTATGGCTATTATTGCTCTCTTAGTTGGTCGCTCCCAGTCTTTTGCTAGCCTCCATAACCAAGTATGAGTTCCACTCATGCATCCAACTCCAAATAAAACCAAGTTATTCCAAAGAGTCCACCATACCTACCTATTAGCATTTGCTATTCCAAGTATATTCATGTTTTTATCTACCTTCCAAATTAAACTTATTATGGGAAAACTAGTGATTAAAGCTCTCACGAACTTGATGGCACACTTTACTTTTCTTATCCCTAATAAACTTGAACCATTATGTCGTCTATGTTGTATATGCTTGCACTTATATGTTGGGGATTAGCAGAACCATGCTGTCATGGGGAACGCTTTCAACATTGCACTTGTACTTTGTACCTAGTTGATATCATGCTCTTTTGTCTATGGATGTTGTCGATGTGAAATGAAAGGGGAGCTTGTAAGTCCATGGAGTACTTATATGTGTTAGAGAAACGCCTGGGCCGCTGGTCTACTCCATGCTGACATGGTGGAAACCTGCAGCGTAACGATAATGAGCTGTCTATGAAGCATTCTTCTTATAAAAAAAGAGTCCCATATTGAGAAAAAGAGAAAAATAAAAAAGAGTTTATGAAAAGAGGAAAGAGAGAAAAAAGCACCATATTCCCATGGTAAATAAGAAGATTGCTGAGATGCTCACTGTCTGCTTGCCTTGTCATTTTGCTATGGGATTCTTCCGTATCATCGGGCAAGGGGTACCCCGTTGGCGGTTCTCTATGATACACATGTACTTACAATGACAAGAACTTACCGGTGACTAAACTGAGTAGCATGAGGAGCGACCCTCGTATTTAAGGGACATGAGATTTCTAACTTATACTTCGTCAAGCATGTACACCATAGTTTGTTCACTTTAACCTTAATCACTTCAAGATGCTTATGATAGGGGCAATGAGAGCTGAAAGCTATTAAGTACCATAATTTTTGGAAGCTCTTTATGAGACTTGAATCCCTACTTCCTTCTATGAAGGCCTTTCTTCCACTTATATATTGAGTCTCCACCTTCTATCTTTATGCACCTACTTTGAGAGCATAGTGGCCATTTTTAGTTCTATGTGCATTGTCCCAAGACTTGTTGATTGATGCATAGATTTGATACTGCTTGTTTTGAACTATTTGTATCTAGTCACTCTTATGAACTTTGAAGGTGTCCTATGCATTTATGTTTGCTACTCTATGAGGGACAAGCTGAATACCATTATGCTATGTTTTCTTTATGTGAAACAAACAAACGTCTTGCAAAGCATTGTTATTCATGAATATTTTGTTTGTGCCTTTTCATGTTGCAACATAGTTTCTTTGTCTTATTGCTAGAAATTTGTCTTTCATGTTATGATTGAAGTACTATGATCCCAGCTTTGAATGTTTTACACATACTTTGATCAAGTTTATGATGGTGCATGTCACCTCAAAAATTATTCTTTCTTTTTTATCACTCACCTACTCGAGGACGAGCAGGAGTTAAGCTTGGGGATGTTGATACATTGCAAATGTATCTATAATTTTTGATGTTCCATGCTTTGTTTTATCTACTTTCTTATGTTTTGTCCACACTTAAGAGTACTTTTCATATGATTTCTTGGACTAACCTATTAACAAGATGCCACAATGCCAGTTTCCTGTTTTCTGTTGTTTTTGGTTCCAGGAAAGTCAGAAAATGAATATTCTCAAAATTGGACCGGACAAAAGCCAAAGTTGTTATTTTCCCGGAAGACTCACGGAGCCAGACGGAGAGTCGAAGAGGGGCCACATGGTGGCCACACCCCCCAGGCGCGGGTCCCCCCAGGCCACGCCAGGGCATGGTGTGGGCCCCCTAGCCGGCCACCGACCTTGCCTCTTTCGCCTATATATCTCCCCCGAGGTAAAAACCCTAGATCGTCAATCAGAAATCCACGAGAAGTTCCGCAGCGCTGCCACCACCAAAGGGGAGATTCGGGGGACAAAAAGTCTCTGTTCCGGCACCCTGCCGGGACGGGTAAGTGCCCCCGGAGCCATCTCCATCGATCTCCACCACCATCTCCATCGCCGTTGTTGATTCCCATGATGAGGAGGGAGTAGTTCTCTCTCGAGGCTAAGGTTTCTACCGGCAGCTATGTGTTCATCTCTCTCTCTATGCATGATCTTATTGAGATCATGAGCTTGTAATCTATAGATCTACCTTGCTACTCAAGTGCTTTAATAGATCTCTGCTCTCCCCATGTGTGTGAAGTTGACAGTGTGCACACCATGGTGGCACTTAGGCTAGAGATTACAAATACTTGTTATGAGTTATATTTGGAGTTGGATGTCTTTATGAAATTGTGGTGTTTGTTGGACCCATATAGTGCTCAAGGTGACAGTGTGGGGTTATCTAGATGGGAAAGGCTTACTTTGAGGTGTGCTGTTATAGCCCTACCATGGATTAGAGTGTCCAACCGGAGAGTAGTTCAGGGTAGTATCATAAAGAAGAATATATTTATATGAGAGTGTTCACTAGTGAAAGTATGATCCCTAGGACTTGTTTCTAAGCACTGAAACACCGTTTGCTACTAGATCTGTTACATGTTTGCTTGCTTCTATCTTTATTTCAGTTTGCCTTTAGTCTCTTCCACACCATCAAAGTATTTTCTAGCACCGTTATCTTATATCTATACCACTTGTATTTCACTATCTCTTCGCCGAACTAGTGCACCTATACACCTGACAAGTGTATTGGGTGTGTTGGGGACACAAGAGACTTCTTGTATCTTGATTGCAGGGTTGCTTGAGAGGGGATACCTTTGACCACTTCCTCCTTGAGTTCGATAAACCTTGGGTAATCCACTTAAGGGAAAACTTGCTGCTGTTCTACAAACCTCTACACTTGGAGGCCCAACAACTATCTACAAGAATAGAAGTGTGTAGACATCAATGAGCTAAATATCGTTGATTCAAGGAGCTTGTCTTGATTACCCATGCACTCACTCTTACATCTCAGTCTTATTTGGTCTAGGTGTGGGCATGGACATAGGGGGAGTGTCGTCCTAATTGATTGGGCTAACCCTCCCCCCATAATTCCAAAAGCAAGTCAAATCATTTCTCTTTATATCATTCTGTGATATGTGAGCTTATTGATGAGTATTGGTCATGAACCTAAGATATATCTTTGCGGTGTCATACCATACACTCCAACAAGGTGGCCTCGGCCACCGCCCTCTTCCATGAGAAGAGTTGGATTTGTGTGGATCTTTTTGGATGTTTTTGGTCATCTCATGTTCTTATGGGAATCACACTCAAGTTTGGCCTTTAGTTGATTTGATTCTTGCAATTTTGAGTGTGTAGTACCATCTCAGTTTGGTTCTCTTAATCCCAAGCCTTTCCCTACCCCTTAGCCATCCTTTCTTGCACACAAGTCCCTTGTACACCTTGTGGGGGTTTTGTTTGGGGACGCGCGGGCCTGAATCTGTGTATAACAGAATTTCAGATTTTAGGCCGGATAATCAGGTCCTAGTGTAGGCCGGATAATCCAGCCCTGGCGGCTACAGTATTTAAGGGCTGGGGTCGGGGGGAAGGGCTCATAACGAGCAACACTTCTCCCCTGACCCTCTCCCTCTCCCCAGCCACCACCTGCCGCCCCCATCCTCCCCGGAGCCTCTCCGGCCGCCGGATTCTTTGGGCCTCCCCAGATCTTCTTCTCCGCACCTTCGGGTACCTTCTCCTCCGTGTTCTTCCTCCAATGAGTGAGGGTAACTCCCTCTCTTCCCATCTTTGGCTAGATATGTTACTTGTTGGGTGGAACGTTGTCTAGAAGGTTGTTGTTTCATGTATAAATTGTAGTCTTGCAGTATCTAGGCCCGATCTACGTCTTTGCATTCAATCTAGGCAATTCTGAAATTTTCTACCAGCGCCGGATTATCCACCCCTGGCTAGGCCAGATAATCCGGCCTGACAGAGTCAAAACTGATTCAGTTTCGTATGGATTTTGTGCTTTAAGTATGATTGGACTGTGAACTGTTTGCCTACTATTTCTATGTTCTCTCTTGGGCTCCCAAGACATACAAGCGTCATCCTCATGCTAAATACTTTCGAAAAACGATGGTGAGGGTAACTTAGTGGACGAGGTTGAGCTGGGGAGAAGGAAGAACGAGGCAAAACGCATGGCCAAACATGCAAAGAGGGATAGGAAGGGTGTGTCCAAGAGGAAGGGCAAAGAGCCCAAGATTGACTATAAGAAGATGGATCCAATCACTTTCTCTTCCATTCATCATCGTGATCTGTTTGATGAACTGTCGCATGATACTGAGCTGGGTGACTCTCGTTTTTGGTGTGCTGAACAAAAGGGTATATATGAAGATGTTTATGCTCAGCAGAAGAGTCGGTCTATGCATCCTATGATTATTGCTGAGGCCATGGAAAGGCTCACCTTGTTGATGCAATGTATGTGGCTGAGCGGATGGGACTGCATCATCTCATAGCACTCCAATGCTCATATGATTCTGAGATTGTGAAGCAGTTCTTCTCCACCTTGGTTATTTGCGGTGATGAGCACCACACCATGAAGTGGATGACTCGTGACAGGCCTATGCAAGCTGATTTTCGTGTTTTTGCTGGGGTTCTTGGTTATTCCTTCCGCAACAGGGATCGTCCTAGTGGTCACCGTATCATTACCCAACTCAAGCCCAATAAAGATGCAGTTCTCTCTCCGTGCACAGTTGACAATGGTATTGTGGGCTCCTTTGCTGGTCTTGCTCCTGTGTATGCTAGCTTGGTGGGTCTCTTCCGTGATTCTATCACCCCAAGTGGAGGCAACAATGACAGCATCCGTGGTCACCTGGTTCAGCTCCTTGCCTTCTCTCATGAGGTTGCATCTTGTGAGGATGAGTCCATTTCGTACAAGCTGGATGTGATGGACTTTATTAACCATGAGGTGATTGATGCCATGTTCAATAGGCTTTCCATCCCATATGCTTCATACATCATGATGCTGATCAAGCACATGCTTCCCACTGAAGAGTTTAACATCGATGTGGAACACAAGGCGAAGAAGATCTACAACACGGTGAGGAAGACCTCACACCCATCTTCTGCTCCTGAGAGTCACATGCGGGATGCTCGTGCCAACGCTCGTAGGCCCCTAGTGCCTCCTATTGCTCATGAGATCAAGCAACTGAATTGGTTCCAGCAGAACATTCTTTGCATGGGAGTGGACACTCGCAAGGGACAGTATGAGGCCTACAAACAGCGCCACGAGATGGCTCACACTCAGCAGATCATTCTCTACCATGTGTCTGGTGCATCAGACGGCCCCTCTACTCCTACTACTCCCACACCATATGCTCGATGGAATTATTCTTCTGGGCTCAACTATGGTGAGATTGAGCGTCACCTGTTTCCTTCTGTGGCCACTGTTGATGATGAAGAGGATGACACCGAGGAGCTTGAGGATGAGGACGAGGACGGGGACGAGGATGACGATGATGACTATGAGTGATCCCTTGGGGCGCTAGCATCGCTCTTCTTCCTTTTTGGTGTTTCGATGCCAAAGGGGGAGAAGTAGTTCTATTAGGTCTTCGTGGATTTGCATGGGTCAGGCACAAGCATTTGCATTTTAGCTTTTCGGTCCTTTTTCTCGCTTGTGCCCATTTAGCATTGAACTTTTATTTGTGATTTGTGCTGTATGATACTATGTTCGTGTGTCTCTAGATTTATATTGTGGATTATTCTTATGGATTCATCTATCATATTGGCTACACTGGATATCTATATCGAGGGAGGCGCACATTATGGCTATCATTGGATATTCTTATAATATTTTGAGGACGCATCTATCTCCCCTCCGGTGGTATGAATTTTTCGCGTATGTTTCAATGAAATAGACTTGTACCTTCTAGTGTGTATTTGTAATCAAATGCAAATTTTAGTATGCACACACTTAGAGGGAGTCTTTTTCATTCATTAAAATATTGTTGTCTTGAGAACTATCTGGCAAATCCTAGTATTGTTATCTAACATCAAATAGGGGGAGATTGAAAGAACATTTCATGGTTCCCTGTGTTTTGTGTGTTAGATAACAATATCGTGGAGTTTTCTCATGTGTGCTAAGTGTGCAGGGAAAAGTTATTGTGTTTGGGGGCTGGATTATCCACCCCCAAGGGCCGGATAATTCGGCCTGACTCACTTGGCATAGGCAGGCTGGGCGCGTCGCTCAGTCTGGGGATGGACTTTCCCCCGGAAAATCCAAAAAGGGGCGCATTTTCTTCCCCTGACCGGATAATCCGGCCCACGCCTTGGGCCGAATAATCTAGCCCCCAGGAGACATGCAAGGGCTGGCTCGGCGCGTCGTTTAGTCTGGGGGCAGACTTTCCCCCGGAAAATCCAAAAAGGGGCAGATTTTCTTCCCCTGACCAGATCTTGGGCCGGATAATCTGCCCCAGGAGACATGCAAGGGCTGGCTCGGCGCGCCACTCTGACTGGGGGCAGATTATTTGCCGGGTAATCCGAGTCTAGGGTGGATTTTTCCCTAGGCCGGATAATCCGGCCCCCAAAGGCTCCAACGGCTTAGTTGGGACAGGGGTATAAAAGCCCCTTCATCCCCTTCGGTCAGAACTCTTGATTCATTCAAAAAAGATCAGACCTATTGTAAGAGCTTTTTCTCTAGATCTCCCACTTCCACCACCTGAAAGCTTCAATCTTTGGGGGAATTGAAGGAGGAGACAACCTACATCGTCATCACGAATCAAGCGCATCAACTCCTCTCCATTCACTTGGAGAAATCCCTAATTTAGTATTCTCATTAATATCTAGATCTTGTGTTTTGTTATTGATAACTTGTTCTTGTGGCAGCTTGTTGTCATTACGGGAGCCTCCAATTTGGTTGTGGAGTTCTGCCCCGCTAGTTGTGTAAAGGCACCGGTTCCCGCCTCGAAGGGTACCTATAGTGGATCAGGCCTTTGGTGGCGGGATCCATCGGAGAACTGGGTGAGGCCTATTGTGGCATGGTGGTCTTAGTACCGCCCACCCCTCCAACGCAGATGTACTTCCCTTAACAAGGAAGGAACTACAATAAAACAAATCATGTGTCTCTGCGTGCTTCATCATGGTTTCCTCGTTCCTCACTTTACTCGCCTTTACTCGCTAGTAGTTAGGTTTGCATATAGGGAAATTCTACATATTAGTTTATCTCGAGAATTTACCTTTTGTGTCAAGCCTAAAATTAAAAAAAGCATTAAAATTTGAAGTAGCACCTATTCACCCCCCTCTAGGTGCCCATACGATCCATTTTAACTTGGCATCAAACCAGTGGCAAGATGGAGATCATGCCAGAGTGCTCGATGGAGATCAAGGCACAAGTAGAAGGATCATATCATATCACAATATACATGTGATGTTGATACCTGTTTCTACATCTTATTGTGTGTTAGTATTAGATACTCAATGATAGCATATTGGATAAGATGATCCCTAATAATAATAAATAATTGTGTTCTCCCTTACGTGTGCAAAAACCAAGAAGGATCGTCGTTATGAAGCAGTCTGTGACGATCGGAGGCTAGACATATCTACGTTCGCATACAGTGTGGGTTATAAGCCATGTATTTGCCAAACAATATATTAAGGTTAATTTGGCGAGCCTAACATGTACAAACATGGCCTCGGAACACAAGAGACCGAAAGGTCGATCATGAGTCACATGAATGATGTAATTGAAATTGGAGAATGTCTACCTTTGTAACTACATTGCCAACCGTGATGATCGGGGGTGATGTAGTGTATTGGGATCATGTGATCACTAAAATCATCCAGGGGATGACAATTTTAGTAGGATCTCAATTATAAATTGAACTTATATTATGAACTTAGTCTAGATGTCTATTTGCAAATATCTTAGTAGATTATAGCCTATCCCATTGAGGTCCTTTGAGACCATGGAAAATTTATTGCTTGATGTGGAACTTAGCAGAAATGGTCCAACTTTATAGATTAATACCCACGCCTGAGGGATATCCTCGTAATTATATAATCTTCTCTTCTTGATACAATAACCATTAGGAGATAGTCCGATAACTCTGCAACGATTATAGTGGCAGCCATGGATGAAAATGGTATATGTTATAAATTTAATTCTTGCAAAAACTCGTTGCAGTTCACAAGTATTTGATACTTGTCTTGTTTTATGAAAACGGGATTCTCTGCTTGAGAATTGCTGGAAATGAGGAAATGTGTCTTGATGATGACAAGCAAAATAGTTGATGGCCGACATCACCCCTTTCCTCAAAGTTTATCATTTGGATTAGTGGACTTGAATATAATTTTGTAATCCTTATTTGTTCGTCTTGCTTTTGGTGAGACGATTATTCATATGAATAAGTTACAAACTAGTTGTACTGTTCTTATGAATAATACCTTTATGGTCACATTATGAGTATGAATGAGTTATTCTCATCACTATGTTAATGATAATAGTTTAAGCATTTATAAAGAATTAGAATTATAAGAGATATCCAAAGTTTAATAATAACATGACACTATTGTTTATGTCTTGGTGGTTTTTGCATGTTTTTCATTCTAAATGAAAGGACTGTACGCGCAAGAGACGACACACCTGCAACACGCTGTTGCGCTGCATGGATTCCAAGCTGGAGATCTACTTCCGCACTCCCAGCAGGGATCAAGGGAGTCAGAGTTTGTCATCGTACACCGTATGTGTACGAAACCTCGAGGGTGCCTTCGATGGTGGCATCTTGGATATTTTTTCATGAGCCGGAGCTGCTGCACGATGAAGATGGAGCAAGGGGTGACTTGCGAGAGCTTCGCGACCTTGAGGTCGGCCACAAGCACAACTACATCAACCATGTTCCCCTCGGAACGTTAATCACTTTCGGACTACAAGGGTATGTATCTGAAACCTCGTCCGTTACTGCATTACTTCTAGATAGATCTTGGGCAGTTAGGACGTTCCAGCGTAGAATTTTTGTTGTTTTCTTCCATGGAACCCTTCACTACCTGCAAATGAGAAAATTCTCTCACGTCATGGCTCCTCGAACGGCAAGTGTTGCCTCTGTAGTCACTTTGAAATAATCTCCCATATTTTATTTACGTGTGTGTTGGCTAGGTTTTGCTAGAGTGGAGTTAGAGCTATCCTTAACATCGAGTTGAATCCGAATTAGTTCGACGATCTTCTCTCGATTCTGATCCTGTTGACGGTGAAAGCGAGACATTTGATTTAGTTGTTGTTTGCTACCCAAAGATTTTTTCTAAACAACATGCGGATTGCATATTCAAATCCTTGATCTCCTTGCAGCTATGCAAACCTCTATTCCTGAGTAAGCATGTGGCAGCTTATGATGTGCTTCTGGAGCTGCTGAGTAAGCTTCATCGAGATATGCGAACTACTCCGGGATCCCCGTCTGCCCTACTACTTCCTGATATTCTGCTACCTTAGTTGCTATTATGTCTTATCATGTGCTAAACTCTGTTTTCTAGGCAAATGATGCCGGAACTTTATGTGTTCTTGCAGGTATGGTTGCAATCTTAACTTTGTGTTTGTCGTACTCTATGAATCTTTGGCTTTATTAATTTATAGTCGGGTGGCTGATGCCGCCTGTTATCTAGAAAAAAGATAAGCGGACGTGCACGTGGGCTTCATCAAGTCAAGCCATACCAAGGAGATAAAGCAAGGTTAACAAAAAGTTCTAGACTTTGAGAAACAAAAATCAAATGACAGTGATTTAATTCACTACATGTGGAGGAAATATTTTAGGATCCAAGGAACAATCATATCTACATCTATGATAGAAAATTAGATAACATGAACCGAAAAAAGATAATTGATGAAATAATCCATTAACCAAACCAAAAGTGGAATTCATGAAATGATTCATTACTACCAACGAAAATAAAATAGATCAATCATAAAAATTATCACTAATAAATACCAATGGAAAATTATAAATTATCAACATTAATTACCGAAGGAGCAAATATACACTAACCAGAACATATTTTAGTGCACTCGATAATATCATGATTATAAAGGGAACAAAATTTAACGAAGAGAAACAAAAATTCAGTGTGATTGGGAAAAATGCGATCTGTAGGAGAAAATTGAGCAGATGGAACAAATTTGTAGTGCCCAAGAAAAGAACAACTACAAGCTGAAATTTGGAACCTAATTTAAATTTAGTAGGACAACATCACGCCTATTAGAGGAACAATAAAATTAATAAACCGGTACTCCATCCTATCCAAATTAATTGACTTGGTTTTGTCTAGATTCGGATGTATCTAACACTAAAAGATATCTAGATACATCCGAATTTAGATAAATCCGAGTCAACTAATTTGGGTCGTAGGGAGTACAAAAATCTGGACAATAATTTTAGAGTAGTTAAAATGAATCATGACTACAAGGGGAAAAGCATTATACAAGGTCGCACAAAATTATAGCAACTGAAGAACAAATCGAGCTATATGTGGAACAATGACGTGTGGCGGCTACAAAGAGAGGCAATTTAAGTGATTCCAAAACCCATCTAGGGTTTCGTACCTCCCGCTGGCGACACCGCCAGTTCATTTTGTCTAGGATGGCCTTGGGGCCTTGGAGGTGTGACGGACCACAACCCCTCGCCGGTGGGAGGGTTCCTATTCCTTGTTTAGCTTGTTTTCAGTGTCTATTTTGTACCTTAAGGCATCAACTACGTTCAGAAGTCAGCATAATATCCTCCCCGCTCTTTCCTCACTCCGGTGGTGTGTCTAGAATTCATAGAGGGTGTGTGAAGTCATGTGTCCATTGGATCTCCTAGAATCGAGTCTATTTGTGTTTGTTGGTGTGGTTTTAGGTTAGTCTCTTGCAATCTACGTATATCATCATTCGCGATGCTGCTTCTCTAGTGTGTTAGTCCTTCAAGGTCTTAGCACGATGACTTCTCGTTTATCTACTACAACTGGCTCTACTACGACAAGCTTTGCCTAGCTTCAGCGATGGAGGGGCATGGGCGGTGGTGCGCGTTCGACTTGTGCTAGTGTTTGTAGTCATCTCTACGTTACCTATGGACCTATTTTTAATTTTTATTACTTTTAAGCCTATTTGTACTATTGTTGATGATTATTAATAGACTAGTGGAATTTTCGTAAAAAAACATGTGGAACAAATCACAAATACAAAATGGGAACAAATATTAGACCACAGGGAACAAAATTTTGGAGTGGGTCCGTGGCAGAAAACAAAAAATTCCTACTATGAGAACGCACCAACCCAAGATCTATCTATGGAAAAGTGTATTAACGAGATGGGTACGGTGTTCCTACCTTTGAAGACCGAACAGGGGATAATGTTACCACACAAATGTTGCTGATGAAGCCGAGCGTATCAGACCTCAAGGTCTAGAATGCTTCAAGCATCCAACACCACTAATGGCAGTGCCTCCAAAGTTTTACACATGTCCGGTGTAAAAGACATCTCTTAAGGACTGGTCCATCAAGGAAGCAAAATAAGAAGATCCGTATGGACTCTAGGTGCACGACGGCGTGCGTCTGGTGGAGAATTGTCTACCTCATGGAGCAAGTTCCAAACTGGAGAACATGCACGAGAGGGAGAGATGCAGGGAGAGAGAATGGCAAATGGTTAATTGTTAGATGAGATTTGGAGGAGGCATACCCTCCTTTATATAGAAAAAAAATCTGGGCATTCCCACCCCTCCAAGTCCCGGGGTGGGACAAAACATGGGAGGAGGTGGGAGGGGGCTCGCCGGCGATGGGGATGGGCCCCACATGCGCACCAAGCCCACCCAATGCTAGCCGGCGGTGGGAGTCCTCCCACCCCGTGCACCTAAGGTCCTGCAAGGGCCAGCGGCTTACCTCTTAGGACCTCTCTCCTCCAGGGAGGGCCTGATTACTGCAAGTGCACATATGTTTGTAGCTAGTTTCGAAATAAAAATATCGATCCCACATGGAGTAGTAGGCGAAAGACTAAAATTCTTTTAACTACAACTAAACGAAGTACTTAAGGAATAACTTTAAGATGCAAGAAAAGTAGAGTTGTTTTGGGGTTTTTGGTTGAATGAGGCAATGTAAAGGCAAGTAAAACTTAATGCAGAAAGTAAGAATCGCGTGTGTAAAGAACTTGGAACTGCAATAGGGAAAAAAGCGTTCTCAGGGAGTAGTGGATACACCGCTAGCAATTTAGACTAAGTAATCAAGATTATTATAACAAATATTCTCATGATATGTATGTATGTGGGAGGAGATCCATATATGGAAAAATAGGCAGCAACCACTGCTCACATCATCCTTCATAACCACAGCTGACAGATAAACGACATCAATCGTATTATCCCGCTATTAAGGGATTTCTCCCATGGCATGGACATGGCCTTGAGTTCTCCTTGATTCCCTAAGTTAGTACATAAAGAATGACAACAGCTTTATAGTCACAGTAAGTGCTATCATCCCTCCATCTACCAACAAGTAATCCCCTTCATAGAGTCCCCATAGGAGGCAAATTTAAGGAGGTGCACAACTCCCAACATCAAGATGAAGACAATTAACACATACACATAATAATGTATAACATAATAATCTCTATCTCATCTCTATCATATGCTAGGGTTTCTCCATCTCCCCAAGAACTAGAGATCTACTCAGACATGGAGGAAATCAACATCATGGCAATGGTAATGGAAACAAATTGTAAATGAATAGTTCTTGTATAAATCCACAATGAGTATGGAAATTACAACAAGATCTAGATGGGGTGAAGATGGGATGGATGGAGATGGTGGTGGTGCAGCGGTTGATGAAGATGGAGATCGATGCCTTGTCCTCCCAGATCTGCGTAGGGCGAAGATGGATCCCTTGAGGAAGTTCCCCCTCCAGATACCTTCCTGAGGTGAGGTTTCAGCGATTTCTGGGTGTTCTGTATGTCGTCTCCCTGATCTAGTTGCACGGGGTGAAACTATTTGAGGAGGGGGTGGCGGCACCAACAATATGACTAGAACTATACGGCCGTCAAAAGTATTCTGGTCGTATAGTTGGTCGTTGAACCGTCTGTATGCCTCGATTGCTTCGGGTTTACTTCTGGTGTTATTGATATTTCCCAAATAAGCATTTTATGTTGTTTTTGACTCCTTTTCTCCCCAATACAATTGCTTCAAAGAATTGTGTCCATTGGATCCATCATCTATCCTAATCCTGTTGAAAATAGACATAAAACATGCGCACGAGCACCATAAAATACCAAGTTCCTACATCTACAATGTAAAATAATAATATAAAACATGATGCAAATATGCACTTGATACATTGCAAATGTATCTATAATTTTTGATGCTCCATGCTTGGTTTTATCCACTTTCTTGTGTTTTGTCCACACTTTGGAGTACTTTTCATATGATTTCTTGGACTAACCTATTAACAAGAGCCACAATGCCAGCTGCCTGTTTTCTGTTGTTTTTGGTTCTAGGAAAGTCAGAAAATGAATATTCTCGGAATTGGACGGGACAAAAGCCAAAGTGCCTATTTTTCCAGAAGACTCCAGGAGCCAGAATACGAGACGGAGGAGGGCCAGGGGCTGGCCACACCACCCCTAGGCGTGGGATGGGCCTAGCCGCGCCAGGGCATAGTGGGGTGGCCCCAGGCACCCCCTCGGCCTCTCTCTTCGCCTATAAGAAGCCTTCTGACCTAAAAACTTAGGGGGGTTCGACGGTTTTCTACAAAAAGTTCCGCTGCGCCACCTCCACCGAAGGGGAGATTCGGGGGACAGAAAGTCTCTGTTCCAGCACCCTGCCGGGACAGGGAAGTGCCCCCGGAGCCATCTCCATCGATCTTCACCATCATCTCCATCGACCATCCATGTTTCCCCCATCTATGAGTGAGTAATCCCCCGCTGTAGGCTATGGGGATGGTAGGGATTGGATGAGATCGTTCATGTAATGGCATCAGATTGTTAGGGCATGGTGCCTAGTATCTTTTATTAGTGCTTTACGACTTTGTTGCGACTTGTTGTGCTTAATGCTTGTCACTAGGGCCCGAGTGCCATGATTTTAGATCTGAACTTATTATTGATTCATTATGATAGTATTGTTCTTGGTCTTATCTACAAGTTGTATACACACGTTGTTGTCTGGAACCAATGGCCCCGAAGTGACAGAAATCGGGACAACCGGAGGGAATGGCTTTGATGTGAGGATCACATGTGTTCACGGAGTGTTAATGCTTTGCTCCGGTGCTCTATTAAAAGGAGCACCTCAATTGCCAGTAGTTCCCTAGAGGCCCCGCTGCAAACGGGCTGGCAGGACAAAAGATGTTGTGCAAGTTCTCATTGCGAGCACATATGACTATATATATGGAACACATGCCTATGATTGTCTAGTACTTGGGTGCTTTATCTTATTTATCTGCAATTGCCCTATGTTCTGATTGCTATGTGAATTGTCTTGTCCATGCAACGCCCGTCCATCCATCCCTATGCCTATCGCACTTGAATCCCACTGTTTACTGCTTTTGTTACTACTTTCTTTGTTTTATTACTGTTGCTGCTTTACTATTCCTACTACAAAACTGTTGCTACTAATAAACTGCTGTGAGCAAGATTGTTTCCAGGTGCAGCTGAATTGACAACTCAGTTGTTAAGACTTATAAATATTCTTTGGCTCCCCTTGTGTCGAATCAATAAATTGGGTTTCACTTCCCTCGAAAATACTGCGATACACCCCCTATACTTGTGGGTCATCAAGACTATTTTCTGGCGCCGTTGCCGGGGAGCATAGCTTTATTTATCAAGTTCACTTGGAATCACTATTGTTTAAGCTAAGTTTATCTTTCTCCTTGTTTGCTTGTTTCTTTATCAAAAATACAAAAAAATTAGTTCCTACTCTAGTTGTTATTCTCGTTGGTCTGTTATTGTCTTGCTTTATCATGCTTGATGTCAATGGTTGGTTTCTTTGAAACTGAATCTTATTGGCAAGGTGGGTTCATGGAAGATCAAAAAGATTATTATAAGGAACACCGCTTGTCACAAAAAGGGAAACACTTATGGGAACAAATTGATAGATTGTATACCATTGCTAGAAACATGTGCTCTACTTACAATGTTCCTTATTGCTTTGATAAATCTTGTTGCTGTAGGAGGTACACACACCTCCCTTTTCAATGTGAGTATAATGATAATGTTACCATATCTTCCTATGTTAAGGGAAATTATGACCTTTATGATGTGGAACAAATTGAGGAATTTATTGCTTGGAAGGGTGCATTTGAACTTGCTAGTTTGCTTGAAAATATTGATGATTCACCTTATAAGTATGAGGTTTATGGTATACTTAAATTTTGCTTTGATAATTACAATGATGAAAATGGTTACATTCTTGAATATTTTAATAGATGTTTTCCACAAATGGAAGAGACTAATGCCTTGTAGGATCCTATGGAAGAAAAAATTGATGAACCTGAAATCTCATTAGATGAAAAAGAGAAGGAGAGTGATGAACAAAAGGAGGAAGAATGGATTAGCTACCCATGCCTACCTTCTAATGAGAGTAACTCTTTATCCCTTACATTATTTGATTGTCCCCTATGCTTACTAAAGAAGGATGAATATTATGTTCCTGAGGTTTCTCTTGAAGATGTTTATAATAAGGCTCTAGTGCTTGTGGATCAGGAAAAGCATGCTTTATGTGATAGTTATATTGTTGAGTTCATTCATGAGGCTACTGAAAATTATTATGAGAGAGGAAAATATGGTTGTAGAAGTTTTTATGGTATTGAAACGCCTCTCTATGTGTTGAAAGTTTTGAAGTTACTCTTGTTTTATCTTCCTATGCCTGCCACTTTGTTCTTTGCGAATTTATTTGCATACACTATTCCTATGCATAGGAAGTGGGTTATACTTAAATGTGTTTTGGATTTTCTTCTTGATGCTCTCTTTTACTTCAACTCATATTCCTTATGAGAGCATCCTCTCAAACTTTTATGCCTGAAGATGATAATATGTCTATTATTCTTGGGAGACCTTTTCTTAAATACTGCAGGAGCTGTTATTAATTATAATCAAGGGAAGGTGACCTTAAATGTTAATGACAAGGAACACATTGTCTATTTCCTCAAGAAGATTGAAAGGAATTATGGTTTGAATTCAATTGAACATGATGAGGGCATTCAAGTTGGAGAAATATATTGTCCCATACCAAGAGAAAAATCTGAAACTATTATGATTGGGACCATTGCTATCAAGGTTGAGGTAACATAATCATTAGTGGAATACAAAGTTTTGTCTCATATGAAATTGTTTTGGTAACAAGACCTGATCAACCTTGTTAACAAAAGGATTTCATTGAACAAAACAATGGTTTCACTATGATAATCTCTGTTTACTTCTATTCTATCCATTTCAGTTTTTTGCTTGTCCCTAACTTAAAGGCGTTAAAGAAAAGTAATTATTGGGAGATAGCCCAAAAGTTTTAGATGAGTCTTGGAATTTATTACCTCTGTAATAACCGCTTCTTATCCTTTTTATTTGCTTTTTGTGCCAAGAGTAACCTCTAATGAGAGAGAAGTAATGGTTGGGAAAGTTGCTGTCCCGAAACAGATTTCTGTGCTTCACCGTAAAGATTAGTGAGAGAGCTATGTATGTCGGATTGAGCTGTAATGTTTTGTGCTTCTGCCCCAGGTTGTTATCTAACTTTCGTTAGTTCAACACTTTTTGATTTGAGCAACAGGAGGTCTCCGAAAAAATTCATCGTTACCTGCTGGTCTGTTTTGACAGATTTCTGCCATTTTCTGCATTTGCTTCTTGTTGGTTCCTTTTTGAGTTCTTTTGGGGAATTGAGCTTTTTGAGGGAAGTGCTACAGTAGCTAGTGTTCTAATGGAAGTTTATTTGGTATTAGAACTGAACCTTGAGACTTATTTATCTTGAGTGCACTAATGTTGCTAATAAAGATTGTGTGAAGTTTTGTATGAAGTAAAAATTTCAGGTGTATGGAAGGAATGAGTAATGAGATGAAGGATGGACTAAAGCTCAAGCTTGGGGATGCCACGCGTGTCAGCCCAAGAAATATCCAAGAAGTACAAGCGTCAAATCTTGGGGATGCCCAAGGCATCCCCTTCTTCATCAATAAAAAATCCCAGGTTTCTTCCAAACACTTCATTTTTATTGTTTCATGCACAGTCATGTTGTTCTTGGAGCGTCTTATTTTTCATTTTCGTTTTGGTTTTTAGTTTGCGTGGTTTGCTTAGTTTGCTGAATAAATTGGTTGGACCCCCTCTTTCATATGTTCGTTTGCAAATAGTTTGGTTGGGTTTGGAAAAGAGTAGGAAAGTTCATGCTTAAGTGGTAAAGAGAGCTTGTTTTTGACTGTGGCCATGCTTTGTCATGCCATGCTTGATATTGTTTTGGCTTTATGCTTAGTATTCTTTGCTGTAGCATGACTTGTTATAAACAATTGAGATTGCTTAATGTGCCTTGGATGAATCATGCGTTGTTTAGCATATTAAAGCATAGTATAGTGGTATTCTCCTTTGATGCTTTATTTGGGTTGACTTGGCGCAAGCTCACACCGTGTTATGATTATCTCAAGTCACCATAAGCCTTTATGATCCTTTAGCTTTCAACTTGTAGTATCACTTTATGCTTGGATCAATGATGTTTTGTCGCTCTGCATGATTATGGCCATTATTGCTCTCTTAGTTTGTCGCTCCCAGTCTTTTGCTAGCCTCCACAACAAAGTATGAGTTCCACTCATGCATCCAATTCCCTAAACCAAGTTATTAAAAAGAGTCCACCATACCTACCTACTAGCTTATGCTATTCCAAGTATATTCATGCTTTTGTATACCTTCCACTTGTTATGAGAAAACTAGTGATTAAATCTCTCACGAACTTGATGGCACACTTTACCTTTTTGCCTCTAATAAACTTGAACCATTGGGTCCTTCTTTGTTGCGTATATGCTTGCGCTTTATAAGTTGAAATTAGCAGAACCATGTACCATGGGGAACGCTTTCAACATTGCACTTGTACTTTGTACCCCGTTGATATCATGTTCTTTTGCTTACGGATCCCGGCGGTGTGAAATAAATGTGGAACTTGTAAGATCATGGAGTTTGTATGTGTGTTAGAGAAACGCCTGGGCCGCTAGCCTAAGCCATGCCTAATCATGGTGGAAACTTGCAGCATCACCATAATGAGCACTCTATGAAGCATCCTCAATAAAAACCTATGCAAATAGCAAATAAAAAGATCGTTGAGATGCTCATTGTCTGCTTGCCTTGTCATTTTGATTATGGGAAAGCTCCCGTATCATGTGCAAGGGGTACCCCGTTGGCGGTTCTTAATGATACACATATACTTACAATGACAAGAGCTTACTCGTGACTGAAGTTGAGTAGCATGAGGATCGGTCTTCGTAAGTAAGGGGCATGAGATTTCGGTTTATAACTTGTCAAGCATATCCTCTTAGTTGTGTCATTTTAACCTTAATCACCTTCAAGATGCTTATGATAGGGGCAATGAGAGCTGAAAACTATAAGTACCATAATGTTTGGAAGCTCTTTATGAGACTTGAATCCCTACTTCCTTTTACAAAAGGCCTTTCTTCCACTATTACATTGTGTCTCCACCTTCTACCTTTATGCACCTACTTTGAGAGCATAGTGGCCATTCTTAGTTCTATGTGCATTGTGCCAAGACTAGTTGATTGATGCATAACTTGTTATTGCTTGTTTTAAACTATTGTATCTAGTCACTCTTATCAACCTTGAAGGTGTCCTATGCATTTATATTTGCTACTCTATTGAGGGACAAGCTGAATACTATTATGCTATGTTTTATTTATGTGAAACAAACAAACGTCTTGCAAAGCATTGTTATTCATGAATCTTTTGTTTGTGCCTTTTCATGTTGCATCATAGTTTCTTTGCTTATTTCTAGAACCTTGTCTTTCATGTTATGATTGAATTACTATGATCCCATCTTTGAATGTTTACAAATACTTTGGTCAAGTCTTTGATGGTGCATGTCGCCTCAAAAATTTTCTTTCTTTTTATCACTTACCTACTCGAGGACGAGCATGAGTTAAGCTTGGGGATGTTGATACATTGCAAATGTATCTATAATTTTTGATGCTCCATGCTTGGTTTTATCCACTTTCTTGTGTTTTGTCCACACTTTGGAGTACTTTTCATATGATTTCTTGGACTAACCTATTAACAAGAGCCACAGTGCCAGCTGCCTGTTTTCTGCTGTTTTTGGTTCCAGGAAAGTCAGCAAATGAATATTCTCGAAATTGGACGGGACAAAAGCCAAAGTGCCTATTTTTCCAGAAGACTCCAGGAGCCAGAATACGAGACGGAGGAGGGCCAAGGACTGGCCACACCACCCCTAGGCGCGGGCTAGGCCTGGCCGCGCAAGGGCATGGTGTGGTGGCCCCAGGCACCCCCTCGGCCTCTCTCTTCGCCTATAAGAAGCCTTCTGACCTAAAAATTAGGGTGGTTCAACGTTTTTCCATGAAAAGTTCCGCTGCGCTGCCGCCACCGAAGGGGAGATTCGGGGGACAGAAAGTCTCTGTTCTGGCACCCTGCCGGGACGGGGAAGTGCCCCCGGAGCCATCTCCATCGACCATCCATGTTTCCCCCATCTATGAGTGAGTAATCCCCCGCTGTAGGCTATGGGGATGGTAGGGATTGGATGAGATCGTTCATGTAATGGCATCAGATTGTTAGGGCATGGTGCCTAGTATCTTTTATTAGTGCTTTATGACTTTGTTGCGACTTGTTGTGCTTAATGCTTGTCACTAGGGCCCGAGTGCCATGATTTTAGATCTGAACTTATTATTGATTCATTATGATAGTATTGTTCTTGGTCTTATCTACAAGTTGTATACACATGTTGTTGTCCAGAACCAATGGCCCCGAAGTGACAGAAATCGGGACAACCGGAGGGAATGGCTTCGATGTGAGGATCACATGTGTTCACGGAGTGTTAATGCTTTGCTCCGGTGCTCTATTAAAAGGAGCACCTCAATTGCCAGTAGTTCCCTAGAGGCTCCGCTGCAAACGGGCTGGCAGGACAAAAGATGTTGTGCAAGTTCTCATTGCGAGCATGTATGACTATATATGGAACACATGCCTAGGATTGTCTAGTACTTGGGTGCTTTATCTTATTTATCTGCAATTGCCCTATATTCTGATTGCTATGTGAATTGTCTTGTCCATGCAACGCCTGTCCATCCATCCCTATGCCTACCGCACTCGAATCCCACTGTTTACTGTTTTTGTTACTACTGTCTTTGTTTTATTACTGCTGCTACTTTACTATTCCTACTACAAAACTGTTGCTACTGATAAACTGCTGTGAGCAAGATTGTTTCCAGGTGCAGCTGAATTGACAACTCAGTTGTTAAGGCTTATAAATATTCTTTGGCTCCCCTTGTGACGAATCAATAAATTGGGTTTCACTTCCCTCGAAAATACTGCGATACACCCCCTATACTTGTGGGTCATCAGCACTCATCAACTTCCCCAAGCTTAGACTCTTGCTCTTCTCGAGCAAGTTTAGCTTAATGGATGTGATCCTCATATTCATGAAGCTGAGTCGATAAAATAAATGAGGCAGTTGCAGCATGTGTTTATCATATATGATACATAGGAATAAGTTCATGAATAGTACCTTACCTGAACCATCTGAATAGTATTAGCAGGCTTCCACACCTTAGCATTTAACAGTTCACAAAAGATCACTCTCAATATGATGTAAAAGTATTCAATTCAACCGAATGAGTTAGCGAGTTAGTCCCAAGTGTTTTAGGATTAACATATTCACTTGGCATTCAAAATCTCAAAGCGTCTCTTTGTCATACTACAATATAGTGGTGTATGCCTATTTGCTTTTTGCACACTCTATCTTTTTCTTCTTTCTTTTCTTCTCTTGTGTGTATATGCTCACACTTTTGTTTAAGTGTTGTGCAAAGGAGCTAGCCATCCATTCCACTTCATGTAGGAATTCGAAGTTTAACAATCTCAATTATCAAATTCCAATTGTATATGAAGAATTTTTATGACTTGAAGATTCTACCCCGACTTGTTCTCACTCTATTTTGATAGCGCTCTTCATTTTCCTTTGTTCAAGGTTTGGTTTTTAACTTAACTACATGGATGATTTTTCTTTGTAAATCAAACCGTACACTTACAACATATTGACCAAATTATCTTTATATGTTCCATTAATATCAATGGTGTGGAAGACTCCTATTTCTATCATCAAGTGCAAGTAAAATTATACTAAAGCCATTTATATATCCAATAGGACAAGCATAACTCAATAATGCTCCATATATGATAATGAACTCAGAATTTCTCAAACGGGATCGACTATTCCTTAAGGAAATTTAAATGACGCAAACTTTATTTCTAAACTCGAACTAATGCAAAACTTAAATAGTGATATAAAACTTATAAGATAGATTACAAGGTCTTAAAGATCTCCCCAAGCTTGGACTCAAGCCAGGCGGGATCAAATAACTTCTTATTGGTACCTATTCCTCCTTCTCAATGGGTAGAGTATTGCCTTCTTCCTCTGTGTTGCAAACCTTAGCCATGCTTGCGAGGCGAATGCTGAGCTCGGCCATGTCGTATTGAAGCTTCAAAATCTTCTTTTGGAGGAATTTCTTCTCATCTGTCAACTCAAAAATAGTTTTAATCAAGAAACCAACTCTACCATCGATGTCATTGACCTTTTTCTCAAGGTCTTTGCTCATCATCCAGTAGGAGTCAATCCCTTCTCCAATTGTTTCGAAACATGCCTTTGAATATTTTTCCAAGTCATAGATCTTATCATGAATCTCATCTTGCCACACCTTCTTAGGTTTAAGAGGTGACATACCGAGAGGAGGTTTATAATAGGATCCTACGTTGTGACGATAGGGACTAGAGAGATACTCATCCTTGCTCTTTCCCTGCTCTGCTTGCCTCATCATATCCATCCTTTGAGGGAACATGTCCTCCCAATTTGGGAGAGGCTTGATCTCCGGGCTGGATGATGATAATGATCCTTTAGGTTCTACTTCTTGGATCCTCTTCACGGGCTTCTCTTCTTTCTTCCTCTAGATCTTGTTGACATGGAAGGGATGCATGGCTGCGCTGCACGGATGTTGTTAGAGGGACTTGTATAGGGATGGCAAGGATTTTTCAAGGCTGGAGGTTGTAGCTCTGTGAAAACTTAATGAAAAAGATTAGATGCATCCAGCTTTAAAAAGGGAGGTCAAAAACCCTAGCTGCCTTTCGTAACGAGAAACTATACGAGCGCGACCCGTATAGATCCTACCGTATAGTTATGAACTGACTATAGATTACATCTATGGTGGAACCAATTATACGACCACAACTATACGGGCGGGAATTTTTATTCCTGCCGTATAGTTGGTCGTTAAACCATCAGTATGCCGAATAAATTTTTTTGGAGATGGGTCGATGTCTATACGACCACAACTATACGAGAAGAATTTTTATTCCCACCATATAGTTGGTCGTTAACTATCAGCACCCAGAAAAGAGTTTTGTCAAAGTCATCGATATCTATACGACGGTAACTATACGGCTAGAATTTTAATTCCCGCCGTATAGTTGGTCGTTAAACTATCAGTACCTTTCGTGGATGGAAGGGGTGATGTCGAGATAACTATACGACCGCAGCTATACAGCCAGAACTTTTATTCCCACCGTATTGTTGGTTGTTAAACCCTCTGGATCCACCAAAATTTTCCTACTTCTCCAAGGATTCTTTATTAATCTGAAACTTAACGAAATATCAAGTTTTGAAAAAAATGACAGCTTAAATTTTCAACCAATTTTGGCATTATCAATCTATCTTCTTCTTCGCTAGAGCATCAAATGTTCCTTATTTAACACAATGCTTAAATAAAAATTTAATTAAAAATTTAAAAATTCACTCAAACCTGTACTTTGCATGGGTTGCCTCCCATGAAGCGCTCTTTTATGGTCAATAGCTTGACCGTAGTGTTTCTCATTCTGTCTCGAGTCTATTCTTCTTACAATTGCCATTCCTTGTATATCTTTGCTTAATCACTTCTTCTGGGGTGATCACTTCTATGGTGAATGCACTTATATCTTCTTTTACTCGATAATGCTTCAAGCGTTGTCCATTTACCACCCATGAAAGAGACGGTGTTTGTCCCTGGAGCTTCACTGCTCCCGATGAATAGGCTTCTTCAACTATATATGGGCCTTCCCACTTAAGTCTGAGCTTTCTTGGAAACAATTTAAGACAAGAATTATAGAGCAACACTTTGTCTCCACTTTTAAAGATCTTATTCTCTATTTTTCTATCATGCCATCTTTTCACTTTTTCCTTAAACAACCTAGCATTCTCATAGGCCTCACTTCTAAACTCATTTAAAGCATGTATATCTAATAAACGTTTTTATCCTAATGCTTTAAGATCATAATTTAATTTCTTGATTGCCCAAAAATCTTTGTGTTCCAGTTATAAAGGTAAATGGCATGCCTTATACCGTACACCATCTTATAAGGTGTCATACCCATTGGATTTTTAAATGCGGTACGGTATGCCCATAAAGTGTCATTTAACTTGTATGACCAATCTTTTCTTGGTTTGTCCACCATCTTCTCAAGTATGGTCTTTAATTCTCTATTAGAGAGTTCCACTTGACCACTTGTTTGAGGATGATATGGTGAAGCAACGCGGTGAGTTACTCCATATTTGCTGAGGATTTTCTTGAAAGTTCCTTTCATAAAATGAGAACCACCATCAGTGATTAAAAATCTAGGAACTCCAAACCTGGGGAATATGACATCCTTGATCATCTTCACTAAGGCGGCTGCATCTGCATGACTTGTCGGAATAGCTTCAACCCATTTAGTAACATAATCAACAACAACAAGAATATGAGTATAACCATTTGATTCTATAAAAGGTCCCATGTAATCCATTCCCCATACATCAAAGGGTTCAATTATGAGACTATAATTCATTGCCATTTCTTGTCTCCTACCTATATTACCTCTTTTTTGGCAAGCATCATAGTATTCCACATACCAGTGTGCATCCTTGAGCAAGGTGGGCCAATAGAATCTGGATTGAAGTACCTTCACTCCAGTTCGCTTACCTGCATGATGTCCTCCATATGGACTGTCATGACAAGCTTGCAATATTGCATTCATTTCATGGTTAGGAACACACTTCTGAATCATGCCGTCGGGTTCATGACGATATAGATACGGATCATCCCAAAAGTAATATTTAAGATCATTAAAGAATTTCATCCTTGATTTCTTGTCATACCACGAGGTATAAATTTTGTTGCTAGATAATTAGCATAATCTGCATACCACAGATCAGCAATTTCAACATTTTCTGAATATTCTCCCAGAAATGATTCATTTATAGGTACGTGGTTAGTAATTATTCCCTCCATCCTAGAGAGAGATGATCTGCTACCGGATTATCCTTACCCCCTCCTATCTACTATTTGCAAATCGTATTCTTATAGTAATAAAACCCACCTAATCAACCTAGGCTTCGCATCCTTTTTCACAAGGAGGTGACGCAAAGCTTGGTGATCCGTATGAACTATTACCTTAGAATTAATGATGTAAGGTCTAAATTTGTCGCAAGCAAAAATTATAGCTAGAAACTCTTTTTCTGTAGTAGCGTAATTTTTCTGAATCTTATTAAGAGGTCTAATAGCATAGTAAATAACATTTAAATTATTTCCGTCTCGCTGTCCTAACACAACCCCTAAAGCATAGTCACTAGCATCACACATGATTTTGAAAGGTTCATCCCATTTTGGAGATTGCATGATAGGTGCTGAAACTAATTTACTTTTAAGATTCTCAAAAGCTATACTGCAGTCATGATCTAAGTAGAATGGATTTTCTTTATCAATAAGGTTGGTGAGATGCATAGCTATTTTAGCAAAATCTTTTTTAAAACGCTTATAAAAACCTGCATGTCCTAGAAACATTGTTAAGTTTTTAATGTCCTGAGGTATTGGAAGATTTTCTATAACATTTATATTAGTTTTATCTATTTCTATTCCCTTCTCCGAAACCTTATGCCCGAAAACTTTACTTTCTATTTCCATGAAACGTCATTGTTCACAATTCAAAACCAAATTTGATTGCCTGCATCTCTGTAAGACTTTGGTTAGATTGTAGAGGCAATCATCAAAGGTTGTTCCACAAACAACAAAATCATCTGTTAGAACTTCCATAGTCTTCTCAACAAAATCATCAAAGATTTTTAAAACACATTCTTGAAAAGTTGTTGCTGTGTTACATAAGCCAAATAGAATTAGTCTATAAGCATATGTGCCATAAGGGCAAGTGAAAGTTGTTTTCTCTTGATCTTCTGGTTGTATGGCAATTTGAGAATATCCAGAATAACCGTCCAGGAAACAGAAATAAGAATTGTTACTAAGTCTTGCTAAAATTTTATCCATGAATGGTATAGGTTTATGATTTTTCTGTGTCTCGCGGTTTAGCTTCCTAAAATCAATGCACATACGATATCCAACAACAGGCCTTTCAGGAACTAGCTCACCATCCTCATTCATAGCAGCATCAAGACCACCTTGTCTTGGTATGCAATGAGCTAGGCTAACCCACTTACTATCAGAAATAGGATATATTATGCCAGCATCTAAGCGTATAACCTCTTTTCTTACTACTTCCTTCATTTTCAGATTAAGCCTTCTTTGTGTATCCACTACAGGTTCAACATAATCAAGCATGGTAATCTTATGTGTTACAATAGATGGATCTATTGCTTTAATATCACTTAGAGTATATACAAAGGCTTCACGATGCTTAACCAAGACCGAAATGAGTTTATTTGTTTCATTCTCTAAATTTTTTTTGCTAATAATAACAGGACATTTATTTTCATTATCTAAAAACTCATACCCCATATCATCTGGAAGTTGTTTCAATTCAATTGGTGGAGGCTCTTCATCTCCTTTTCTTACCAGTCCTTCATAGTCATGTGGATTTTGTGCTTCCAGAACTGAATCAAGGTAATCATCCATGTATTCTCTCTCCTCATCATCTGGTGCTTCCTCCCAATTAATTAGGCTCCTCACTAATTCATCTTGTGGAGTACTGAAATGAATTGCAGCTAGCTCGGCAATTGTTTTCTCTTCCTTGATATCTTCCACTTCATATGGCCTCTTCTTTAGTTTGGCGAAGTGGAATGCCATTTCCTCTTCTCCAAACATCAGTGAAATAGTCGCCTACTTATTATCAACTCGAGCTTTGGTTATGTAAACAAAAGTTCTGCCTAAAGGAATAGGACAAAAAGAATCTCGAGGCATATCAACAATATGAAAATCTAGGGGGTACATGAGTGATCCAATAAAGACATAGATATTTCTGATTACACCTTCTGGTTTTATATTGGTCCTATTAGACAATTTAATAGTAGTGTCTACCGGTTCCACATCTGGATTATTTAAATTGTAGTGAAGTTCCTCATAAAGTGATGAATGCATAATATTTATAGTGGAAATCGGCTCACAAATTCCGTATAAGATAGTTTCTCCACAACATATAGGAGTCATAGGTTTAGAAGTTTCATTACCTCGTACCTTACCTTCGATGAACTCTAAAGTTTCAAGGTCTAGTATAACCACTTCATTGTCCACTATTCGTGCTTCCATAAGATCCTTTAATACAACATTATTTATATTGGCAGCTTCAGGGTTCTTTTCTGGTTTCTTCAGTCTCTTCTTTATTTGTTCTTCCTATTTTTGCCTTTTCTTGATGATCTCTTGAATAGGTGTTGAGGAGAACTCTTCCATTAGCGCTCTTGCACGCTTCTTTTCTTCGAGGGGTTTATCGGGTTCCCATTCTATAGGTACCTACAAATGCCCTGCATAATTCTCAATAATTTTCTTTACTGAGTAAGAATCAATACTGAGGGTTTTAATCATTGCACAAGTCCTTTCATCTGCAAGGAAATTGTTAACACAAGCATATTCAGAAAAACTATTTGTAACGTTCTCCTCATTTTTAAGATTTTCTGTCGCCTCCCTCATTTTTATTATTAGTTTCCAAGCTTCATCATAGGTATAAGATAGAAAACTGCCATTAGAAACAGTGTCTAGATTCATTATTTCAATATTAAGCCCTCCATAAAAAGTGTGAGTGATTAACCAATCAGGCAAACAATGATGGGGGAAATTATCTAGGTAGCTTTTGTACCTTAGATATCCTTCATACAAACCCTCACCAGGATTATTTTTGAAACTGATAATAATACCTCTCATCCTGTGAGATTAGCTTTCTGAGTAATATTTTGATAGGAAATTGGATGTCAATTCCATCCAAGTCCGCCGTGCTTCTGCACAAAAAGATCTATACCAGTCGAAAACATTATTAGAGAGAGTTTGTCTAAACAACTGGGTTTTAACCATATCAAGATTACAGTCATCGAATATAAAGGAACTGAGAATATCTTCAAAGAATTGTAAGTGTCCATATGGACTCTCTTTGTTGGTTCCTACAAATTTCTTAGAGTGTAGTAGTTCAAATAATAAAGGGTGGATCTCAATTCCATCCGGATTTATGCTTTTATTGACAGTTATAAAAGCGTCCATGGGTAAACCCATTTTCCTTATTACCTCAAGCTGCATTAAATGCTGAGTGTTGTCCATTGTTGCGGTACTGCAACTTAAATAAAAATTAGTACAACGAAAGTAAATAACTAAAAGTAAAGTGATTATAGTGCTAAGTTCCCCGGAAACGGCGCCAGAAAATAGCTTAATTACTGCAAGTGCACAAATTGTTTGTATCTAGTTTCGAAATAAAGATACCGATCCCACAAGGAGCAGTAGGCAAAAGACTGAAATGCTTTTAATTACAACTAAACAAAGTTCTTAAGGAATAACTTTAAGATGCAAGAAAAGTAGAGTTGTTTTTGGGTTTTTGGTTGAACGAGGCAATATAAAGGAAAGTAAAACTTAATGCAGAAAGTAAGAATCGCATGTGTAAAGAACTTGGAACTTCAATAGGGAAAATGCGTTCTCAGGGAGTAGTGGATACACCGCTAGAAATTTAGACTAAGCAATCAAGATTAAAATAACAAATATTCTCATGATATGTATGTATGTGGGAGGAGCTCCATATATGGACAAATAGGCAGCAACCACTGCTCACATCATCCTTCATAACCACAGCTAACAGATAAACGACAACAGTCGTATTATCCCGCTATTAAGGGATTTCTCCCGTAGCATGGACATGGCTTTATGAGTTCTCCCTGATTCCCCAATTTAGTACGTAAAGAATGACAACAGCTTTATAGTCACCGTAAGTGCTATCATCCCTCCATCTACCAACAAGTGATCCCCTTCATCGAGTCCCCATAGGAGGCAAATATTAAGGAGGTGCACAACTCCCAACATCAAGATGAAGACAATTAACACATACACATAATGATGTATAACATAATAATCTCTATCTTATCTCAATCATATGCTAGGGTTTCTCCATCTCCCCAATAACTAGTGATCTACTCAGACATGGAGGCAATCAACATCATGACAATGGTAATGGAAACAATTGTAAATGAATAGTTCTTGTATAAATCACAATGAGTACGAAAATTACAACAAGATCTGGATGGGGTGAAGATGGGATGGATGGAGATGGTGGTGGTGTAGCGGTTGATGAAGATGGAGATCGATGCCTTGGCCTCCCAGATCTGCGTAGGGCGAAGATGGATCCCTTGAGCAAGTTCCCCCTCCAGATGCCTTCCGGAGGTGAGGTTTCAGTGATTTCTGGGTGTTCTGTATGTCGTCTCCCCGATCTAGTTGCACGGGGTGAAACTATCTGAGGAGGCAGTGGCAGCGCCAACTATACGACCGGAACTATATGGCCAGAAAAAGTATTCCGGTCGTATAGTTGGTCGTTGAACCGTCTGTATGCCTCGATTGCTTTGGGTTTTCTTCTGGTGTTATTGATATTTCCCAAATAAGCATTTTACGTTGTTTTTGGCTCCTTTTCTCCCTAATACAACTGCTTCCAAGAATTGTGTCCATTGGATCCATCATCTGTCCTGATCCTAGTGAAAATAGACATAAAATGTGTGCGCGAGCGCCGTAATCTACAATGTAAAATAATAATATAAAACATGATGCAAATATGCACTCATCAGGGCCGATGTAGGAATATTTTCCCATTTTATTTATTTAAATAAATATATTTAATATTTATTCCATTAATTAAATATTAAATACCTTTTATTTAATTCCCTTTATTCAAAATTCCTTTGGAATAACTTCCGAACTCTTCGGTATCTCCCCGGAATGCTTTCGGTTCTATCTCTTCCTATTTTTCTTACGGTGGCAGATCAACCCGTAGTGTCTTTATTTCAAGCGTGACACCCTTACGGTTCAAGAATGTTTAGACATGATCGAGACATCTCTCCGATCAATCACCAACATCGGTATCTGGAAACACATGATGGTTTCTTCACATTCCACGAATTGTATGATCGCTTGAAACTTTTAAACATTGAGTCTCATTCATTTTGCACATAGATACTTGGTTTGTCCAAGACCTAATCTCAGGTGTGTACATACCATTTAGATCTTATTATTGACAAACACATTTACCCATTCCCATGATATTACATCCCCGTGACCTGCTCACATGCTTGCAAGCTCATTGATGTAATCTCACCAAGTGGACCTAGAGTACCTATCCATCACTCGGATAGGAAAATCCTGATCTCGATACATACGGCTCACCTATTCCTCTGGAATACCTTATACACACCTTTATGGTCACCTAGTTATGGTCATGAGAGTTGATGCGATCAAAGCAGCCACGAGAGGTAGTAATTAAATATGATCTCATGGTTGAAAGAATAAATTACTATGATTTGCTAGATATAGCAACATCGAACCTTGTTACTATATCACATTGCAACTCTATGGTCAGGTGTGTCCATCACTATGAAGTGACCTCATTGTCAGTTGACGTTAATAAGTCCATGATCGGGAAACCTCGATCATTAGCTTTCCAACGAACTAGTACTAGAGGATACAAGGTACCTAGTTTGTTTATACACCACACATGTATTAATGTTTCCACTTAATACAGCTATAACATGATACAAAACTATTATGAACATTGGAGATATATAAATAAAGATAACTTTATTATCGGCCTCTAGGGAATATCTTCTTCAGTCTCCCACTTGCACTTGAGTAAAATTACACTAGTTTACATCAGGAAATAATCTAACACCAATAGCATCCTAGTGTTGATCATGCTTTGCTTGTGGTAGAGGATTTTTGAATAGATCAGCTACATTTGCATCTGTATGTACTTTGCAAACACTAACATTACCCTTATCTACGTAATCTCTCATTACATGGTAACGTCAGAGTATGTGCTTGGCCGTGGAGTGGAACCTATGGTATTTTGCATTCGCAATGGCCCCGATGTTGTTGTACTAGATGCACACATGGTCTTGCGCGCTTAGGAACACTCTGAGTTCAGTAATGATCTTCCCCATATAAACAACTTCATTTGCCGCTTCACTGATAGCCATCTACTCAGACTCCATTGTAGATTGAGCTGTATAGCTTTGCCTCCCGCTCCACCGGCTCACCACGCCACCATTTACCTTGAACATGTACCCTGTTTGATACTTTGAGTCATCTAGATCAGTGTAGATGCTTGCTTCCACGTAAACTGTTACATCAAGTTCTTCTTCACATCCTCCATAGACTAAAAGAATATCCTTAGTTCTTTTTACATAGTTGAGGATATTGTTAACTACATTCCAATTAACCAACCCAGGGTTACTTTGGAAACGGCTCGTGAAGCTAAGAGCCAGGTCCACATCTGGTCTAGTGCTCAGCATGGCATACATGATGGAGCCAATGGCCGAGGCATATGGAATGCCTCTCATTGCTTACTTATCACGATCCATTTCTGGGCATTGAGTTATACTCAACTTGTTATCTTTTATAATTGGCAAACCTTTCTTTGCTTGGTCCATTCTGAAATGCTTTAGAATCTTCTCTAGGTAAGTGCTTTGACCAAGTGCCAGTAGACGCTTTGATCTATCTTTATAGATCTTAATGCCTAGTATGTAGGCATCTTCACCCATGTCCTTCATAGAGAATTTACTGTTTAAATAATCTTTTATGCTATTCAGAAGATTCACATCATTCCCTATTAACAATATGTCGTCCACATATAGTACTAGGAATGTCACCGAACTCTCATTTAGTTTCTTATAGATGCAGACCTCTTCGTCGTTTTGGACAAATCCAAAACCTTTGTTAACTTCATAAAAATCGAAGATTCTAGCTCCGAGATGCTTGCTTCAGTCCATTAATGGACCTATGAATCTTGCACACTTTACCAACATCCACTGGATTAAAAAAACCCTATGGTTTCATCATATACAACTCTTTCTCAATATTGCCATCCACGAAGGCAATTTTCACATCCATCTGCTAGTAGAATTCGAATAGATGTCAGCTTTTCTACGGGAGAGAATGTGTTTTAGTAGTCAATTTCTTGAATTTGTCAGAAACCTTTTGCGAGAAGTTGAGCTTTATAGACATTGATGTTTCCGTTAGTGTTCGTCTTTTTCTTGAAGATCCATTTATTATCTATAGCCTTTCGGCCTTCAGGAATATCTACCAAGGTCCATACTTGGTTGTCATACATGGACTTCATTTTGAATTCCATGGCTTTTTGCCATTTATCGGGTTTAGGTCCTTCCATAGCTTCTGTGTAGGGTGCAGGTTCATCATGTTCAACCAACATGACCATGTTCACAAGATAGCTATACTAATTAGGAGTGGAATGCTTTATTGTTAACCTGCGGGGCTCGATAGCTATCTCTTCATGAGGTTCATGATCATCATCATTTTTTCCCACTTCAATTAATGAGGGTGGTTCTGGAATAGCTTCTGTTGCGACACTCGGTATTTGAAGATCAGGTTCAATAATCTCATCGAGTTCTATCTTTCTTCCACTTACACTTTCACGAGGAACTCTTTCTAGAGGAAGGTATCGTTCTGTGTGACAAACGATTTTAACCCGGCTTGGTTGTAGAAGGTATATCCAATAGTTTCCTTTGGATATCCTACAATGATGCATTTCTCCACTTTTAGTTTTAGTTTTGTTAGGCTATAGTTTCTTAACGTAAGCCTCACATCTCCAAACTTTGGCTTCGTGCCATGCCATATCTCTAGTGTTGTCTTCACGACTTTGTATGGCGTTCTATTTAAAATGGATAAGTCAGTGAGGGACATCATAGACCGCATGTTATCTAATAAGGTGCGATTACATTGCTCAGACACACCATTATTGTGTGGTGTTCCGGCCGGTGTAAGTTGTGCTACTATTCCACAAGCCTTCAGATGTGTGCCAAACTCGTAACTCAAATACTCACCCCTCGATCAGTACAAAGGTGCTTGATTTTCTTTTCGAGTTGATTCTCAACTTCACTCTGAAATTCCTTGAACTTTTTAAAGGTTTCGGATTTCTGTCTCATTAAGTAGATATACCCATATCTACTCAAATCATCAGTGAATGTGACAAAGTAATGGTAAACATTGCATGTGGAGACGCTCATTAAACCACATACATCAGAATGTATGACTCCCAGTAGGTCTACATCCTATTCCATCATACCATTGAATGGCGTCTTGGTTATTTTGCCTATGAGGCACAGTTCGTATCGATCGAGAGAATCAAAATCTATTGATTCTAGAAGTCCAGCAGAATGGAGCTTCTTCATGTGCTTTACACCTATAGGACCTAGATGACAATGCCACATATACATTGAATTATCACTACCATGCTTACATCGCTTGGTGTCTATGCTATGGATGTGTGTCATCACAAGAAAGATTCAAAAATAATATACCTTTACTTTGTTGCACATGACAATAAAACACATTACTCATATAAATAGACAATAACTTGTTTCCGATTTAAACGAATAATGATCTAGCAACAAGCAAGATCAACTGGCAATATTCATGCTCAAGGTCGGTACATAGTAACACTTATTCAAAATCAAAACTAATCCTAAAGGGAGACGCAGAGGGAGAGTGTCGACAGCCAGGACTTCAACTTTGTGGCTGTTGCCGACATGCATCATCACCTCGTCCATCACCAGGCGCCACTTATTGTGCAACTCCTGTTGAGAGTTACAAATATGAGCAACATAATAACCCATATCGAATACCCAGGTGTTGCTCCTAGCACTAGTGAGGAAAACATCAATAACGTGTATATCACATATACCTTTCTCTTTAGCAACGATCTTGTCAGCCTTCTTATCATCCAGGTACTTGGAGAAGTTGTGTTTCTAGTGACCCTCACCCTTATTGTAGAAGCACATGATGCCGGACTTGGCCTTGGGCACCTTGGAGGAAGCGGCAACATGTTTGCCATCCTTCTTGGGTTTGCCCCTCTCGCCCTTGCCCTTCTTGGCGGATTTCTTGAAGTCAACAATTTTGTTGACCGTCAAGACATTGTGCTCCTTCTTAATTTCCACTTCAGCATTATTGAGCATGTCGAACAACTTAGACAGGGTTTTGGTCCCTGCATGTTGTAGTTCAGCACAAAGCTCTTGTAGCTAGGGGGAGCGACTGTAACACCCTATCAATCGATAGCTCGTCATTGATTTTCCAATCAAGGTCATTTAGTCGTTGAATGTAGCCAGACATTTTGACAACATGCTCACTCAAGCTTCTATGCTCTTCCATCTTAGCTGAGAAGAAGAGATTTGAAACATCATACCTCTCGGACCGGGCCTAGGGCGCAAAGATGGCCTTAAGATCAGTGATGATCTCAAAGGAACTCGTGTTCTCAAAGCACTTCTGCAGGTCCGCCTCCATTGCATAGAGCATGCCACTCTAGACACAGGCGTTATCATCCGCCTTCTGCTGATAAACATTTTTATCAGCTTGAGAGGCGCTGGCAGCGGGTTGGTCACCTATCGCGTCTTCAAGTATGTAGGATATCTTATAGGAAAGAAGGAGAATCCTCAAATTGCAGGACCAGGTGGTGAAGTTTGTCCCGTCAATTTTGAGCTTTTATTTCTCAAGGAAGGGGCCAAGGTTGAAGGTGGGGCAAGACATCTACAATAGTTTTTGCAAAGTAATTAACATTATGCTCATAATATGGGTTCTTATTTAATAAAACTAAATTCCAGAACTCCCATTCAAACAAACATCCCTCAACATTCGTTTAGTGATTACACGATCAATTTACACTATATCACCCCCAATCATCACGACCTTGGATATAGCTTCAAGGGTAGATATCAACATATCGATCACCTTACCATGTGACTCATGCTTAAACTTTTGGTCATCTATGTTTCGAGGCCATGTCTGTACATGCTAGGATCGTGATTTTTAACCATAGTGTATTGCAGTGCATACATGGCTTGCACCCACTGTATGCGAACGTCGATATGTCTAGCACCCGATCATCACGACCTGCTTCATAACGAAGGACTATCTTGGTGGTTCACACTTGTGGGAGAACATGAACATTGGAATTATAGTTTGAGGAATTATCTTATTATGCTACCATCGTAAGCCTAATACTAGCACAACAAGATTCACGCACCAATTAACATCAAATGTAAATAGTTTATGTGATATGTAGTGGTTACCGTGCCTTGATCCTCATCGGGTGTGCTGACATTTGCACCAGGTTCATGGTGCAACCTTGCCTTTGGCTATTCATCCCATAAACACTTACCTAAACCACATATATCACTTTCCCTCTTGCAAAATAAATTTAGACGCTTCTAATTTATCTTTGCAAGTTTTACGTGGTTGTTTGGGCTTTCGCACAAGAACCTCTTTTTACCTACAAATCCAACCAGAACATGGATTAACTAGTTGCCGCTTTTAATCCCTTTGAGAGCCATCCTTTGTAAATGTCATATCAACTAATGTCGGAGAGACACATACCCTCCAGCCACTTATATGGAACAAGCCAAATGTTAGTCGTGGAACTAGTCTCACGTTAGCTTACGCATAAGGTCAGTCTGAGCCGCTTCATCTGACATTGCCGCGATATGAGCAAGTACACGTGGGAGGGTAGAAATTAGAAACTCAATGCCCACTGATGCGCTCGACTTTCGATGTAGAGCTCGTTGGGAACCCCAAGAGGAAGGTATGATGAGCACATCAGTAAGTTTTCCCTCAGTTATGAAACCAAGGTTTAATCGAACCAGTAGGAGCAAGGAAACACCCCAAAGCTGTTACTAGCTGAGCTTTGACAGAGCGCACTACCGGTGCTAGTAGCAACGTGGAGACCTGCACAACACAACCACATAACTTTGTCCCCAACTTGCGATGAGGTTGTCAATCTCACCGTGTTTTGTGGAAAACAAAGGATTAAACGTATCGAATGGAAAGAAGTAAAAGTTTGCAGAAAGTAAACACAAAGCAGTAAACAGTTTATAGATTGTATGTAAAGAAAAAGGACTGGGATCCATAGTTCACTAGAGGTGGCTCTCCTTAGATAGATAACATGCTGGGTGAACAAATTACAGCGGGGCAATTGACAAACACCGAGAAAGCAATACATGCATATACTAATCATCTTGACTCCTCTGAGACTTGATTGGGCATTACAACATAATACATAGACCGCCATCCAACTGCATCTATGACTAATAATCCACCTTCAGGTTATCATCCGAACCCCCTCCAGTATTAATTGCAAGCAACAGATTATTGCTTTATGAACTGCGTGTAAAGTAAACAATACGATTGTTCTATGAACAAAGGATTGTTGTTTTCTCCCTAGTAGCAACATCACATCTAGTACCTTAGAGATTTCTGTCACTTCCCCAGATTACCAGAGGCATGAACCCACTATCGAGCATAAATACTAACTCTTGGAGTTGCTAGCATCTACTTGGCCAAGATAGCTACTAACAACGGAAAGCATGCAAGATCACAAATAACAAAGACATGATAGAATCAATAATCAATCTGAAATAGCATCTCAATATCCATCGGATCCCCGTAAACACAACATGCAGAATTACAAATAGATGATCTTGATCATGAACGGAGCTCACAAGATCTAAACATGAAAGCACAAAGGAGGAAAACCAGCCATCTAGATACTACATGGATCTGTAGTCCAAGGATGAACTACTCACGTATCACACCGGAGGCTTGCATGGTGATGAAGAAGGCCTCCAGGGTGAATTCCCCTCTCCGGCAGGGTGCCGGGAAGAGCTTCAGATCCCTCCCGATCTAGGGATGGAGATGATGGTGGCTACAGACTCTTTCGTGGATTTTTGATCGGTTACTTAGGGTTTTCGTCCCGAGGGCAATATATAGGCGGAAGGAGAGGCCGACGGGGTGCCGGGAGCCACCAGACCACCCCCTGGGGTGGGCCCAACCTGGCCGCACGGCCAGGTGGTGTGGCCGGCCCCTGGCCCTTCTCCGTCTCGTATTCTGGCACTTGATCACTTCCGGAAAAATAGGCACTTTGGCTTTTGTCCCGTCCAATTCCGAGAATATTCATTTTCTGACTTTACTGGAACCAAAAACAGCAGAAAACAGGCAGCTGGCACTGTGGCTCTTGTTAATAGGTTAGTCCAAGAAATCATATGAAAAGTACTCCAAAGTTGGAACAAAACACAAGAAAGTGGATAGAACTAAGCATGGAACATCAAAAATTATAGATACATTTGCAATGTATCACCCACACAATAAACATGTGTTCTACTCATACTGATACATCTATGCATAGATCTCTCTGATACCACTGAAGGGGTTACGTGGCAGAAAACAGGAATTTTTTTGACTACGAGAACGCACCAACCCAAGATCTATTTATGGAGAAGTATAGTAGTGAGTGGGGTAAGGTGTTCATAGGTTTGAAGACCGAACGTGGGATTACATTCCCGCAGAAACGATGTCGATTAAACCGAGCATAGCAGACCCCAAGGTCTAGAAGGCTTCAAGCATTTAGCACCACTAGTGGTAGTGCCTCCAAAGTTTTACACAAGTCTGGTGTAAAAGACGTCTCACGAGCCTCGGTCCAGCAAGGCATCAAAAGAAGAAGATCCAGACCGAATCTCCGTGCACGACAGCGTGCGTCTGGTGGAGAATTCCCTACCTCATGGAGCACGTTACAAACTTGGAACACGCACGAGAGGGAGAGAGAATGGCGAATGACCAATTGTTGGATGAGATTTGGAGGAGGCATGCACCCCTTTATATAGGAAAAATCTAGGAACTCCCACCCCTCCAAGTCCTAGGGTGGGACTAAACTTGGGAGGAGGTGGGAGGCGGCTGGCCGACAGTGGGGATGGGCCCCACATGCGTGCCAAGCCCACCTAAGGCTAACCGGTGGTGGGAGCCCTCCCACACTACGCGCCCAAAGCCCTCCATGGGAAAGGGGCTTCCCTCTTGGACCCTATCCCCTCCGGGGAGGGCCCATGTAGTAATATTTTCCCATTTTATTTATTTAAATAAATATATCTGATATTAATTCTATTAAGTAAATATTAAATACCTTTTATTTTATTTGCTTTATTCAAAACTCTTTTTGAATAACTTCTGAACACTTCAGTATCTCTCCGGAATGCTTTCGGTTCTCTCTCTTCCTGTTTCTCTTTTGGTGACAGAGCAACCCATCATGTCTTTACCCTTAAGAGTGACACCGTTACGGTTCAGGAATGTTTAGACATGATCGAGACATCTCTTCAATCAATGACCAACATCGGTATCTGGAAACACATGATAGTCTCTTCACATTCCATGAATTGTATGATCGTTTGAACCTTTTAAGCACTGAGTGTCATTCCTTTTGCACAATGATACTTGGTTTGTCCAATACCTAATCTTAGGTATCTACATACTAGTTTGATCTGGTTGCTGACAAACACATTTACTCATTCTCGTGATATTGCATCCTCGTGATCTAGTAAATGCTTGAAAGCTCATTGATGTAATCTTACCGACTGGGCTCAGAGTATCTATCTATCACTCGGATAGAAAAATCCTGATCTCAATACATATGCCTCAACTATTCCTCTAGAATACCAAGTACACACCTTTATGGTCACCCAATTATGGTCATGACGGTTGATGTGATTAAAGCAGCTGCGAGAGATAGTGATTAATATGATATCATAGTCGAAGGACTAAGTGACTGTGCTTTGCTAGATATTACAACATCAAACTTTGTGACTGGATCACATTGCAAATCTACGATCGGGTGTATCCATCACTTCATGAAGTGACCTTGTTGTCAGTTGACATTAATAAGTCCATGATCAGGAAACCTAGATCAATAGCTGCCCAACAAACTAGTACTAGAGGATATTAGGGATCTAGTTTGTTTATGCACCACACCTATATTAATGTTTCCACTTAATACAGTTAGCATGATCCAAAACTATTATGAACATTAGAGATATATCAATAAAACAAGTTTATTATTGGCCTCTAGGGCATATCTCCTTCAAGTTTAAACACGGGAAAAATCATGACTACTAGTTAAACACAATATTAGACTAAGAGGGAATTAAAATTTAGGCCAAGCAGAAAAAGTGCGGAAACATGACAGAACTAATCATGATTACTATTGAACAATATATTTTACCAAGTGAAAAGATCTTAGCAAACACAAAAGATTACAATGGAATAAAATTACGAGTGTGTGAGGAACACAAATTTGGATAAGTAGAAAATAATTTAGTTTGATGAGAACATAATCAGAATTACTATTGGATCACGATATTTCATCAAGTGGAACAAAGCTTAGTACTCACGAAACAATTTAAAAATGGAAAAAATCATGAGTACTCAAGGAACGAAAAATTACCGAGTGTAACAAAAATTAGCACTCACCAAACAAATTACAATGGAACAAAAGGTCAAATGTATAAGAGTGACAAAAATTTAGGAAAATTGCAAAATATTAGAGAAACATGGGGAACAAAATCGCGATTATTAATCAAACAAAATGTTTTACCAAGCAACATGATTATTACTAGAACACAATACTTTAACAAGTGGAATAAATTAGTGAAATAGTGGTGTTAATAATCTTGTCAATCAATATTTTTCCCATCTGCTACACTCTCGATAACGGTGATTCGCACTCTCGGTTTGTTAGTGACATCGACCAAACTATTCGATTGATTTTCCTGAAAATACTGGTGTTGATACTTTTATCGATGCTAGTTGATAACTCTAATGGCTATGCACCTGTAGGTGACCTTGGCACCATGTATCAAACTAAATTGTGGGATAACTCTCCTTCGTATTTACAGATATAAGGTTCCGTATTTATGTATTTTTGCTACATTTGCCTTAAAAAGTATAATAGTGTGTCATGAAAAAAATATAAAGTATGAATACATCGAAGATTTTATCCATTTCTTAGTGACGAGGGGTTAACTCATCAATGCCCATCGCATGGACTTAGGTTCGAGGAAGTGGGGAGAGCTGGAGGCATCGATCGGCTAGCAAAAAAGCACACAGGGACGCAAGGTTTACCCAGGTTCAGGCCTCGTAGAGGACCCTACTCCTGCTTGTCTACTCTTGGAATTATCGAGGAGTCGAAAGTTATAGAGGTGCGTAGATGCAATCTGGCAATGATGTGGAAACTAGGGTTGTGTATTATCCTCCTCGCCGCCCCCTCCTAGCCTTTATATAGATAGGCTAGGTCTCGGGATAGCAGGCCGAGTCGGTTACAGGTTAGGGTTTTCCCTTTAAACTTCTATCTTAAGTTTGCCGTATGCTGCAAGCAGTCAGAGTCTCCCGGGTCACCCGAATCTTGGCTGGGCCTTGGCAACATCGTGGGATTCTTTAATGTTGGACCGTATATGCCAAGATCGAGTACATGTAAGGTATGTCCATGTTAGTAGCCCCCGAGTGTCTGGTTGAATCGTAGATTCGAGGGGAGACTTATGAAGCCTTCAAGTGTATAATCGAGCATGTTTTCGAGTGCTCTTAAGTTGTATCATAGGGATTGTCGATATACGTGAATGATTTATGCGATGTATTAGGGTCAGTTAACTGCCTTAGGGAAAAACAACGCAATCTACTCAAACTCAAGTCCCCGGACTCGAATTCAGAAAAGTGCTGGCGTAATTCGACTCAGGCCGCGGAGGTCTTATAGAGTCGAATCCCAGTGTATAAGTGTGAGCACTCGACGCGTCCGTCAGGGCTTATTTCATCGTACCTGCAGGCACGGATTATTTCTGGTAAAGTGCAGCAGGTGCATTGTCAGGCCTTCTTCAGGTCTTATCTTCACACCGCAAGTGTGGCATCCGAATTTTGTTATCACGGAGATGATTCAGGTGGCCCGGGAGATGCAGTCTCTTTGTAGGGAAAATATGAGGTGGAGTCACCAAAACTTTCGAGTGTGGACGTAGTCAACACATAGTTATGTATAAGAAAAATCATAGGGTGCGTGACCAGAGCTCCCTATGGAAGTAGCCCCGAGTGCCTATTTGAGTCGTAGACTCGAGTGGGGACTATAAGTATTTTTCGACTGCTATCATCCTTTGCTTGTTTCAGTCGAATATGCTTTTAGTGCTCCCTATGGGAGTAACCCTGATTCCACACTTTAATCGTTGATTCGAGTGAAGGGTTTTGAGAGAAAATACATTGTTAGAATGCTTGGAGGTCTTATAAAGTTCATCGGGTGCGCGGTCTAGTCGAAGACTCGAGTAAGGACTAGATTAGTCAGAAGATGCTCCTGCTGGAGTTAATGATGTCAGTGCTGACGATGAGATAATCTCAGTTGCCCGCGTGAACGGTTTTGATGGGACGTGATGAAAAGTAGGGCCCCATTTCTGACTTGGATTTGACCACGCGTACGTAATCTTCAGTTTTTAACTGCGTCTCCTCGATTCTCGCGTGTAATGGGAGGAGTGGAGCGACGGTTCATGGTTTACCCTGCCATGCATCTTCATCGATTTGTGCCACGCGTTTGGCTGGTGTACTACTGGCCATTGGATTGCATCTCCGATGAGGTTAAGTAGGGATGTATTATGCGGTAATTCTCCGACATCTCATCTTCCTTCCTTGCGCGTTGCCTCCATTGCAGCTCCTCGCTGCTCCTTTGCTTGCACCTCCTTGCTGCGCTGGACAGCCTCCGTACCTTTCCCAGTTACTTTCTGCGCTCCCACCGCAAGCGCCAGATGGGGAAAAAGAAGGGCACCGCTGCCACTGGATCTGCGGCCGCCACTATTGCGGCCAAGAAGAAGGGCACTTCTGCCACGGGCACCAGTACTGCTGCCGTGGCTAGAAAGAAGAAGGGCCAAGGCATGCACATCATGAATGGGTCCTAGCGGGAAACCACCATCAAGGACACTGAGCTCTTCAACTGGCGTCAAGATGGTGCTCTCCCTACCGCCAAAGATGACTGCCGGATTCCCGGCGGCGAGGTAATCCCCAGTCCCCCGCCGGATTTCAGGTGATGTTCCTCGCGTTTATCATTCACGATGTTTCTCTCCCCTTCACAAGTTTGTGAGGGGATTACTCTGCTTCTACGGGCTCCAGCTGTATCAGCTGACCCCAAACTCCATCCTTCACATTGCTTGCTACATCACCCTCTACGAGTGCTCCATTTTTCTATTATTATTAGCTGGACGCGGGCCAAATTCAAATCTTAATCGAGCGGCAATATCACACACTGACCTTGAAGCATTTCACGCCCCTCTGTTTCAAAAACTTTTGTCTTTAAATTTCCTGTTCTACCCATTGTGCAGACAATAGATGGGCATGCTAAAGTCAGTACCTCGGGGGCACGATCGTAATTATATTGCTATTCACCTATACTATGGTCCCGATTCACGCAGTTTTCCCGCTGGCCCTCCCAAAAATCCCAAGATCCTATGTCGCCTCCATGGCCACCGCGCGCACCGGCTTGATCTCTGGTCTCGTGCGCCGCCATGGAGCCGCTTCACTGACGCTCACCCACTGGATCTAGTTCACCGGGTCTCTCTACCACTGCACCGGAGCTGTGGTGTCGTTCACCATGCTGATGGCGTCATCGACCGCCCAAGCTCTGCTTCCTCGCCGCCGATGGCGTCATCGACCGTGCAAGCTCTACTTCCTCACTGCCGAAAGCTACCCAACCGTACCGGATCCTCTTCACCGGTGTCCACCGGACGTGATCTAGTTCAAGGAGTTCCATGTCCACCGCTCTAGGCTAGCTGCACGGCTGTCGTCATTCACTGCACCGGATCTGCCTCAACGACGCTCTCATCCATCGTGTCAAGATGGCATCGACCGCCCAAGATCTGCTTCCCTGACGCCAACAGCCACCGGAACCGTAGCACCCTCGGTGACCTGGACGTCACTCGCACGGTACTGACGATGCTTAGACGCCTCTCCGACCAAGGTTAACCTAATCTCCAACCCGTTTTTGTTTTGTCAGTAGTATAGCAGGTTCAAGCCTGTTGCAGTGAATTGCATTTTTGTAATCGTGCTAGTACAAAGAAGTCACTGGGTACTCCTGTTCTTCGTGCTAGTACATGCAAGGTCATTAGACATGTTGGTTTGCATTCGTTGCTCTACAAATTTCAAGTCATACACATGTCTGTTATGTTGTCATGCACATGTTCTTAGCTACTCCATACAACAGTAATTGCCTGCTACCATGTAATTCTTGCAAAATCTATAGTCAGTGGAAAATATTAGTGTGGATTCCCTACTCTGCAGTTGCTGAATCTATCTGGTTCGTCCTGAGATCAGTTCCTGCTATTATTTCCTCCTTGGCATCGTTCTGCTATCTTGTAGTAGCCGTTTAAACTCTTCGTACTAATTCAATTATAATTTTGTTGTTGCTATTTTGCGAGGATCAACATGTCCTCCTCATTAACTCTAGTAAACTCACCACGTGCCTGCAATATGTTAGCAATCACATAGAATAAATATCAAATAGCAGGGTGATCAATTTGGTTCCCCTTGGGTGTGTTTCCATGAATTCTCATCAAATTAAAGTAAATTAAAGGGGAAGGATCTAAAAAAAGTTAGTTGTGCATACATCGGTGGTGTTGTTGGCAAACCTGGAGCATTGAGCCCATTGGCTGAGCGTCAAAGTATACTCATGGTTCATAAGGAGGAATTTGATTCGATCAACTCCGGGCCTTTGTTCCTCAGAATAACCATAAGGATCCACTGTGTGTGTCAAGGTGCTGAAGAACTCAAGCGTCAAGCAACGATATGTCGCAATATCCTAAAAGACAAAATTGTACAAACCAATATTGTTCAGAGTAAATTGAAATCAGCACGAATGCCAAGTTGGTTTATGATATAAGGACACGCCCACTTGGTGAACTTGATCTCTCGAATCTTGAGACGATCAAAACGGGTCAGATGGAATTCCTCGGTGAACTCGATACCAAGTTACTCGGGGGTTCACGTATCAACGGGTGGTGCAGAGGATTCCGCAGCCATCTCACGTGTACGACTCCTCATGTTCATCTAATAAATAAAAACAAGACAAAGTAAATAAAGATTGCTAATAATTTTTTTGGTCCAATAGAAACATAGCATAAGTAATTCTCTACACTAACTATAAAAGAAACTCCTCTAAAAACAATGCTAAGCATACTTAATATCAAGATTGAATCAAGAACAAGACCTATGTATAGATTGACAATGATGAATGATTGAGTGCAGCTTTTGCACAAATAAGTTGGGGATCAGAGGAGAATCATACCTTAGATCGAGTGAGTGCAAAGAATCGAAGAAAGATTGAGTAAATTTAAAGATCCAATGGAGGTGGTTTGGAGTTTGGAGGAAGAAGAAAGAGAAAAAATTATTTGGGGATTTTTAGGTTACCTCCTCGGGGTGCTTATGGCGGTCGTGTACGACTGGAGCCCACCCGTACCAGGTGACTTACCTTGGGGGCGATGACTGCTCCCAGGCGGTGCACTCGGTACTGGCACGCGCTAAGATCTCGTGTGCCCGTACTACTGGTCGTTATGTCTACGATGACTTTGCTTAAAATCTGATGTTTGCTCGGGGGTACGGTATGGGCACACGGTACGGGTGCGTCCGACCATACCAGTGGTCGTTATCGACACTATTCCTTTCGGCAAACATCAAAAAAATTATCTTCCTTTGCCTTGAGGTGGTACGGGCACACGGTACAGTCCACTCCGTCCATACCAGTGGTCGTTAAGAACACTGTGAACTACAAAACTCAAGGTATTTGATTAGTAGCTCTGTGCGCCTTTGCACATCATCTTATCAAAGGGCTAGATAACAAAAAAAATACTAAGTAATGATCCAACAATACTTCTTAGGCCATGTGTTAGTAAAATAAAATATAGAGGATTACCTTATTTCTTCTCCTCTCTCCATAGGTCTTATTGAACACTCTTTATTAAAAACAAAACAAAACAAACAATAAAAATAATATAAAGAGAAATTTTATTTCACATGGCTTGCCTCCCATGAATCGCTTCTAGTTAAGGTCAATTAGCTTGACATTGATGGCAATCACTTAGGTTTGTGAAGTGGAACACCCACTCCAAAGTAGTTTGCTTTTAAAGTAATTACACCATCATCATCATTAGGCTTGGCCTTCTTTTTCCTAGGCAAGTGGACTACAAAAGGATCCCTTGATGGTAGTCCTATTCTCACATTCCCTTCATGTAAGTTAATCAAAGCTTTAATAGTTCTTAGGAATGGCCTACCTAGAATTATAGGTGCTATGGGATCTTTAGGCATGTCCACAATAACAAGATCAATAAGAGGGGGACTACCTTTAATTTCAACAACTATATTTTCTTTTATCCCAACAACTTGTTTATAAGTTGAATCAGCTAGATGGAGTCTCAGTTCAGTTGTAACAAATGGCCCCAAGTTTAATTTATCGAATAGGATTTTGGAAATTGTTGAGACGGTCGCACCAAGATCACAAAGTGCAGATATCTCATTAACTTCCAACTTAATTTTAATAGTTGGCTCAAATATATCATCTAGCTTAGTTGGAAGCTTACCATCTAGTCTTTTATACTCCATCTCTAAATCACGAACCTTAGATGTTACTTGTTGTATAAATTGTTGGTACATAGCATCATTACCTTGTTTTATACCTAGATTCTTAATGGTGATCATCTTCAATAGATCTTCCACGGTATATTCTGGTTTTGACGCATTGCTATAATCCAGCTCTTCAGGTTTCTCACCGTTGGTTACCACCCTCATCATTTTGAGGTCTTCTACCGGATTTGGCTCGGGTTTTCTAGCAAACTTTGCTAGTATGAGAGCTTGGCTCTCGGCTACCTTACACAGCTGAGCCTCCATGGTCTTTGTTCTTTACTGTAGAGTCTACACATCATTTCTAATTGCAACGACCTGGTTAGATAATCTTCCTATACTACTTTCATGGTTCTCCGTAATCTTAATAAGCATATTATTTTGCTCGGTTTGAGCTTGTATAAATGTTCTAACCGTTTGCTCAAATGGGAGATTGCCATGATTTGCTCCATTAGTATTGTCATAATTATTATAAGGAGCTCCTGCAGGATTAGCATGATATTTTTGAACATTAGAAGCATAATTATTTTTCCATGCAGGATTAAAAGGAGTACGAGCTATAAAATTAACATCATTAATATCGGTAGTGATAGCATTAACTTGGGTATCTTCCTTACCTTTTACTAAGCTAAGCAACTCATCTACCTTAGATGTAAGCTCTTCATTGTTTACCTCGGTAATTGAACTTACTCTCTTCGAGGTTCTTTCCACATGCCATTGGGCATGGTTATTTTGCATATCATCAAGTAGCTTCTTTGCAACACTCACGTGCTTTCCCATGATCATTCCTCCTGCTATAGTATCTAGCATAGACTTAGACATTGGGTTAAGACCATAAAATAAATGTAATATAAGCCACTATTCCATCCCATGATTAGGACAGTTCATTACAGCTTCTTTCATCCTTTCCCACGCAAGCGCTAGTGGCTCATGGCCTTCTTGTCTAAAGCTTGTAATGTTGGATCTTAGCTACATAGTCTTAGCTGGGGGGAAATTTAGTCATAAACAAATTAGTACATTCCTCCCAAGATTTAATAGTGCCCTTTGGTAGAGCTAGCAACTAATCCTTAGCCTTTCCTCTAAGAGAGAAAGAATACAATCTTAGCTTAAAAACATTTGGATCTATATCCTTAATACGCATCATGTCACAAATTTCAGTAGAAGTATTTAAGTGCAATCCCGAACCTTCAGCAGATGAACCCCCAAATTGGTTTTGTTGAACCAAACTTAAAAGGTTAGGTTTTATCTCATATGTTTCCGCATCAACTGCGGGCTGAGTGATGGGTGCATTAATAAAATCATCAATGTGAGTAGCATACTCCCCTAATATCTTTTGAGCCATGACTCTTATATTTTTGGTAATTTTTAAGTAATGAAAACGAATAACAAGTACCTAATTTTATTGTGTTTTCAAATAGATAACAAGAAAGTAAACTAATAACAAGAATTAAACTACAACTAATAATAAAACTAAAAACAAGGTCTCTAATGAACTGACTAGGATAGTGAAATTGCTTCCCTGGCAACGACGCCAGAAAAAGGGTTGATACCTTCGATCTGGATTCAGGATGTAGTATAATAGCTTTTTCCCTAGAAGACCTAGGTTTAATCGAACCTCGGAAAGCACTGCTAAAAGGTAATAAAAGGACACATCTACAACACTTTGTTTGTTTGTTTTACCTTAGTTGACCGGACCAATGTAGTTTACTTTATAACAGGTTTGAATCAATGGATGGAGATAGGCCAGGGTTGAAGATCCACCTGCAGCTGCACATCAAATGGGATAAAAGATAATAATAAGCATAGTCATGTATAATGTTTGTATCGAGATAATCTCTTCTTGCAACACATCCTAATATTCTAGAGCCCCCGTGATGCAGTGGGCATAGCAATAGACTTTTGATCCAACTGAGAGTACACCGAAGCCATGTGTTACAAACGATTATTAAGTGCAAAACTCATATCAAAGCTTTAAGTGGTGATGTTGTCGTTGATCCTGAATGGGGCACTAAGCGAAGATCGTACTACCCTTTCTCTCACTAGGGTTCCTATGAGATTGCCACTAGCCAAGTATATCACGTCAAGCCTTTATCAATCTATGGGATCTTGGGTACCTAAAAGTGCACAGGTCGAGACAAGAGACGAAGAAACAAAATATACATATCACAATTCCAAACAAAATACAATTCTCCCATGATCTAGATGCATATAATTGCTGCGAGGTTTCTCCCCAACGTTTGGCGCAACCCGTGAGGACTACTGAAAGGGAAACGGACGTCGCCTAGAGGGGGGTGAATAGGCATTTTAAAATTATTATGGTTTAGACTCTAATAAATGCGGAATAAAACTGAACATTTAATTTATCAAGCCAAACTATAGCAACTTGGTTCAACTAAGTGCACCAACAACCTATGCTAAGAAAGACAAGCAACAAGGTGATAGGAAGATATAATAATTCAAGCACGATGGCTATCACAATGTAAATTTCATAAGTAAAGGGCTCGGTTGATAGATAACTGATGGACGTGGAGACGATGATTTGTTTCCTGAAGTTCAGTTACAAAGAAGCTATGTCTCTATTGGAAAGGTGCGGGGCGCAATGTACTTCGAACGCCACAAATGGCTCACCTCCAGGTGTGGTGGCTCGATGCTCACCAAACGCCACACAAGGCCTCACATCAAGATACGAAGGCACGCAACTCACTCACGCCACAAAAGTCTCACCCTATTCCCCCGTGAGCTGGCCACAAAGGTCTACCCACGTTCCACTATGGGACATTTAAGGGCGGTCACCAAACCCATACAATGCTTGGGGAAATCTCCACAACTCAATTGGAGGGCTCCCAAGAAACGCCACAAAGGCTCCATAATGATACAATAGTCCAACAAGCTTGGGGAATCTCCACAACTCAATTGGAGGCCAGAAGAACACACCACAACTCCACACAACCATATAGGTTTCCAAGAACCCAAGAGAAACAAGATCAAGAGATTGAACTCACAGAATCTCCAAGGAGAACTCAAACCTATGCACCAAATGCAAGAGGCAAGTCCTTCACTCTCAAATTCGACCAAAGCTACAAAAGCTATTGGGGGAATAAGAGAGGAAGAACACAAGAGGAGAACACAAAACTCTCCAAGATCTAGATCCCAATGATTCCTTCACAAAGAAGGGATTTGGTTTGGTGGGGGTTGTAGTTCTAGATCTCCTCTCTCAAATCCCTCAAAAATATGCAAGAATCATAAGAGGGGGAAGGGAGAGGGCAAGCTCTTCAAGGTCAACAATGGAGGGGAGAGAGAGAGAGAGTGAAAATCTGTCCAAAAGAGCTAACCCCACGAAGGGGAAGGGGAGCTCCTTTTAAAGGGCTCCCCAATCTGGCCGTTATGCACATTTTCTTGCACGGCCGGTAGTACCGGTGGGTGGCTGGTAGTACTGGTGGCACCTAGCTAACGGTCCAAAACCGTGACACGGAATGAGAAAAAATGTTGGCCAGTACTACCGCCGGAAATTACACCGGTACTACCAACGACAAAAATGCCCTAGCGGTACTACCGCCTGAACTTCTGACCAAAGTTCCAACAAAAATATGCGACCAAAATAGAGAGGTTACTTGTAACATCCCAAAACTTTAATCCAAGTGATCGGTATCAAATCTACCCAATTTAGGGTTAACAAAAACTTTTCTATTTTAAAAATCTTTAAGCATTCATATGTGTATGCACTTAAAAATAGGAGTTGTTTGAAATGGCATGTTTGAGTGATCTATTGATTGTAAAATGATTCTAAGGTGAATTACACATAATCTAGATCATTCCCAAGCAAATCCCAAAGAAAAAAAATCAAAAAGAATAAAATAAGGAAATGGTCATTTGTGCCATTTTAATCACTTAGCCTACTTTGGGCATTCCTAGGACTCAAATCTTAACAGAAACAATTGTGGATCTTTGCACCCCTTGCTAGTACAAGTAGTGATGTGCCAAGGTCCACTTTGTTTCATCCCAAAAACTTTCAAACTCTAAATTTAAATGACATTTGAAAATTGAATGTAGTTCATATGTATAGATCACACTTTTGCAAAAACCACTCAAATGAATTCCATTTAGAAAATCCTAGCAACCACAGTCTACCAAGCATCAGATCAAAGCACCACCAAAAATCTTTCAAAAATTCAAAAACTTTCTTCATGCGGCCATTGTGTCGAACACCTGGCAGGCAGATAAAAAGTGGCTTAGCTATTACTGTTGCTAGTTAAGCCCCTGTCCCCCTCTTAAGCCTCTCTACACTCCCCTGTCCCCCTAGCATCTAACCAAGACCAGACCAGCACCACCCCTTCCCTGCAAGGCCAGTGCAGCGCCGCCCAAATGAGGTCACCGCTGGCCGAACGCGGGCAACACGATAGAGACTGAGCCGCACCATTCCAGTGTGCCCACTAGCTCCGCCCAACCCTACCGCCGCCCACGGTCCACCCACCTCAGCACCGCGCCGCCCTTTCTCTCTGCTCGCAGCTAGAGCGCACTAGAGTGCGATCACCGCCAGCATGCAGCAGACCGCGCCTTGACACCATATCACAGTCGCCATGATCGCTCCGCCTCGATCCCAGCAACCCACCAGCCTCAGCTGTGCATTGCCGTGTGACCCACAGTCGCCATGATCGCCGTCGAGCACCGCCTCTATCCCCTAGAGCGCGTGAAGCCCCCGACAGTTAGGAACCACCCTAGCCGCGCCATTGCGCTGTAGCTGACCGCCAGCAGACCGCCCACCATCCGCCTACCTCGCCACGCCGGTAGCCCCCTATTTCTCCGTCACCGACGAGCCGCGCCCATGCCTCTCGGTCTCACCGTCGAGCCTATATAAGCAGGTCTCCCCAGCACCATCTCTTCACACCATTCCACTCCCCTCTCTCCACTGACCATTTCCCCTCTCTCACCGGAGCCGCTCGAGCCGCCGTTCACCAGAATTGCACCGGAGGAAGCCACTCCAGAGGAGGAGAAGTTGCCATCGATTCTGTCCACCGCAGCCCCTGCCGCGACTTCGCCTGAGATCGCCGTTGCCGTCCAACCTTTAAATCATTGAATATTAAACTTAAACTTATTAAAATGTGATCCAACCTTTAAATCACATTCCCATATGTTAGAATATGTAGTGATGACATGTGTCCACATGATCCCATATTTTAATTGGAGAATATTAAATCTTAGTTAATTTCAATGAGTAGAAATTGCTTTTCTCAAATAAAAAGAATGAAACTAGTTCATTAAATCTTGTGATGCTTTTGATGATACTAGATCATCAAATGTGTGCCTTAGTGTGCTAAGTAGACTAGTTAAGTACTGTTTGGTGATGGTGTACTCCGTATGTATTTATAGACGATAGTACCGACCAAGCTTAGGAGGAGGAGGTGTTCTACCAATAGGAGGAGGGAGAAAATTTCAACCACTACACCAACCAAGGCAAGATATTGTTAGGAATCTAGACTTAAACAATATAACGTAAGTAAGATGCATTAGGCATGCTTTGGTTATACCATGTTGACTTATACCTACTCCCAGTTTTATTTACAAGCTTTACTTCCTTTACTTTACCAAAGTTCTTTACTTGTTTAAAGGTAGCATAAAGAGTATAAAACTTGACCTATCTAGGTATACTTAGATATCATTCTATGGCATGAGATTGACATTAGCATCCCACTTTATCTTAACTTAGTAGTTGGAACAAAACTCAAAACTTGATTCACTTTAGATGGGAATATTGGGTGAAAATGACTTGTGAAAACCTTGGAATGATGAGTCATTCTGTTGAGATGTTTTGACATGTGTTGAGAAACACAAATTGTTTATGATGATAAAAATGTTGAGGCATGAGCCTTAGCCCTTTTACAAAACTGATGGTTGAGTTCGGATGCGATACCATTCCAATTTTACCGTACAACCACAATACCTGAATTGGGTAAGGCTTAGCTGGAAGTTTATATGCATTAGTATTAGTTCCCTCACGAGAGAGGTTTGAGCTGAGGCTACCTCTCAATGTTTTCCACCTATGCAGTGCCCAAGACGACATATGGTCATGGTTGGGAGGCCATGCTCATAGGAGAGGTGCTTATACTAGGGTGTGTAAAGGAAAGGTTATGTTTGATTATCTGCATACTAAGTATGATGATTAAGGGTTATACCTAACAGATGTATCGAATCTTGTGGTGAAAGTGTACCACCTCTGTAGAGTGTCAAACTATTCGAATAGCCGCGTCCGCAGTTATGGACAGTTGGAGTGGCCATATTGTTCCGTTGTCAGATGTTTTCAAAACAACTTATGAAATGATTTGTGACATGACTTGACCACAACAGAGTTGTGACTATGACAATTAAGTTTCCACTTAAGTGCTTTTTCAAACTTCTTTTATCTTTCTTTGTTTCTGAACTCACCTTAGGTTTCAAACTTAACTTTACAAGTGAACTTAGAGTTAGCTTTTCCTACTAGAACTATAATACTTGTTAGTGGTAGTTTGCGAGTACTTAAAGGGTACTCATGGCTTTTTGTCCCTGGCTATTCCTATGGCCAGACTATGAAGGAGATTACCAAGATGAAGGACAGTAGGACGGCTATGATAACTAGGACTATCTCTCATCGTCAGCATTACCTGTGACTCTAAAGATGGACCCCGCCGCTACACTATTTATTCCGGTACTTGATTGTACTAAGACTGGATCATGAGATCCTTATTTGTGTAAGACCTTATTTATGGTTTGTAATGGATGATGTACTATGATATCCAATCTGTTATGTCTTGTAAAAATGGTAATCCTGGGATTGGGAGGTATGGCATAACAGGCATCTGGGATTAAAAATCCGGGTGTTGACAAGTTGGTATCAGAGCCATCCTGACTATAGGAGACCCTAGTTAGAATGGACGTCCGAACAAAAACTTGGCTTCCAAAAAGCCAAAGTGAATATTTATGAAAACTATTTCCTCTCTTAGCCTTGGGGATTCTTTCTCACAAAAAATTCATGTTCCTCCAAATTCTTATATTACTACATAAAACTTTGACACACTTGATTACTTGACTAACTTTCTCATCCTAAAATCTTATAGATGGAAGCTCAATACAGCAAGTTCTACCAGTTGGGCAATGGAGGCCAACTGATCTTTGAGAGGGATTTGGATGCACTGTCTGAGTTGTTGGAGCGTCCTCATCCGGAATTCCTTGGAGCTCAACTCCCGGGTCCACCAGGAGGAGATTTGCAATGGCTAGTGACTGCTGATCTTCGAGGCAAGATAGAAGCACCAGTATCTGGGAGGATTCAGTTCTCGGTGAGAGAGAACAACTGGCTAGATGGATTAGCCAGGGCAATGCATGAAGTTCTCGCACGTCTGTGTGCCCTTAGTGTCAACCTCGTCCACGGAACCCGCTTTGTTCACTATGCAAGGCGTGATTCCATGGGAATGCCACTAGAGATGCCAAGTCACCCAATACTGAAGCGCCAAGTAGAGAACCTCGACTTCCTACTGTATGATAGACAGAAGGAGTTGGATAATGCTAGAGAGCTCGCCAACAACAAACTCGCCATTGCAGCCCAGAAGGCCCAGACTTTCTCACTGCTTGTCCAGGATCGTCAGTCTCTGCGTTGTCAACGCGCCAACAAGGATCGCACCATCGACCGTCTTCGCAAGAACGTGGCCGACCTCGAGAAGACCATCATGGAGAAAGAAGCTCAGCTTGCTATAAAGGAAGAAGAGGAAGGTGAAGATATCCAAGGGGATATTGACTCCTACCTCAGTAATGATGATGAATTTCTAGAGGAAGATGTCGTGGACTTCTACGCCGACGATGACGACTCCGACTTCATCGACGATGAGTAGATGAACTAGAGCACTATCGTAGCATGATGAGTATCGGTCCCATTGTATCGTAGCTTATGGAATGGTTCTTAAAACCATCTGTTTTCCTTTGATGTTGTGTGTGTGTTTGTATCGTGTGCTTTGCTGGAATGAATAAAAAGAAGTTAGTTGCAAAAACCTGAGTCAAACTCAAAGTTTTAGCTTTGAAATCAAAACCATGAACCTTAGAACTTTCCCTCTTACCCCTTTATCTATCTCAATCTTGAGATGAATCGTGGAAACCAAGGAGCGAGCAGCTCATCGCAAGACCCAATGCTGTAGATCCTGCAGAATCTCATTGCAGACCGGGAAGCAAGCAGGGCAGAGCGCCAAGCTAATCTAGCAACACTGCAACAGATCGCCGAGATGGCTCTCAACAACTAGAACCATGGAAATCAGGATCATCATGGATCCAAACTCAAGAACTTCTAGAATACAAATCCCCCAATCTTTCGTACTTCAGAGAACCCACTAGATGTTGATGACTGGTTGCAGACAATGGAGAACAACTTAGAAGTAGCTGGAGTGGATGCCAACGAGAGGGTTCTTTTTGCCACCCACTATCTGGCAGGAGATGCAAGAGCATGGTGGAACAACGTCCGCACAATGAACCATGGTCAAGTGATGACATGGGAAGCCTTCAAAATCAAGTTCAGCCGCACCCACGTGCCGCAGGGTCTAGTCACCCGAATGAGAGATGAATTCCGAGAGTTGAAGCAAGGCAGAATGACTATAGTGGAGTACCGTGATAGATTCCTGTCCCTTGCCAGGTATGCACCTGATGAGATCAACACGGAGGCCAAGAAGAAGGAGAGATTCTTGAACAGACTACATGATGAGATGCAGACTATCCTCGTCAACATCTGCTTCGAGGATCTCAAAGAACTAGTCGACTCTGCCATTCAGATGGAAGGAAAGCTTAACCAGGAAAACGACAACCGCAAATGTCGTATGATGCACCAAGCTGGATCCAACAGTCACCAAAAGTACCATCCCAACCCTTCTCAGGGATATGCACCGAGGAACAACCGACCCCCAATGTCTCGCCCAAGCTACCCCAACCGTAGCGGAGGAAATGTGAAGTCCGGAGGAAACAACAGTCACCCCGGCAACACCGGCAATTTCAACCGTGCACCTCCCAAAAGCAACAACAACAACAACAACAACACTGCACCCAGGATCGGAAGCAATGATGTGCCCATGGCAGCAAAAGACAAGTCTCAGATCACTTGTTTCGAGTGTGGAGTGAAGGGTCACTACTCAAATGAGTGTCCCAAGAAGATTGCCACCACTGCAAATGTGAATGCCCTAGCTCAACAGCAGCGTCGTGTTCAACCAGGAAGAAGATTCGCCCCAGGGAACCCTCACAACCGCAACGGTTGTCTATTCCACATGAACGCCAAAGAAGCCCAAGAAGCGCCAGATGTAGTGTTGGGTATGTTTTCTGTCAACTCAGTTTTAGCAAGAGTATTGTTTGATTCGGGAGCATCGCACTCATTTGTCACCGAAGAATTTGCATGCACTAGTAAGATTCACCCAACCAACTTGAAGCATGTCATGATAGTTCAAATTCCTGGTTCAACTACAAAAGCTAGAAAAATTTGCAAAGTTGTGCCTATTAGAATACATGGGATAGATTTTTATGCTAATCTAATAGTACTTGGAACCAAAGGTTTGGAAGTAGTACTAGGAATGGATTGGATGTCAAAGCATAAGGGATTGATCGACTGTGCCAAGAAAGCCATCACAATGACCAGTAGCTCTAGAGTATCAGTAGAGCATATATCTGAAACCTTGCCCCATCAATTCAAGTGTAACAAGAGTCTAGCCCTGCCCACCACTAACCAAGTCAGAGCAGTATGTGAATACCCCGACGTATTCCCAGATGAATTGCCTGGTATGCCCCCGGATAGGGATATTGAGTTCATTATTGAGCTAATCCCCGAAACCGGACCCATAGCCCAGAGACCCTATAGCATGAATCCCTCAGAGTTAGTGGAATTGAAGAAGCAGTTGGATGCTATGTTGGCAACAGGCTTGATTCAACCAAGCGCATCGCCATGGAGATCGTCAGTGTTATTTGTCGACAAGAAAGATGGAGGCAACTGTCTGTGCACCGATTACAGGAAGCTGAATGATGTCACCATCAAAAACAAGTACCCTTTGCCAAAGATAGAGGATCTATTCGATCAGTTAACTGGAGCAAATGTATTCTCTAAGATCGATCTTCGGGATGGTTATCACCAACTTAAGATTCGTGCAATGCTTATACTGAAGACCGCCTTTACTACTCGCTATGGTTTGTACAAGTATACGGTTATGTCTTTTGGATTAACCAATGCCCCTGCTTATTTCATGAATCTCATGAATAAGATCTTTATGAATTTTCTGGATAAGTTTGTCGTTGTGTTTATCGATGATATCCTTTTCTACTCCAAGTCAGAAGCAGAGCATCGGCAACATTTGAGAATCATCCTTGAAACCCTTAGAGAGCATCGGTTGTATGCCAAGTTCAGCAAGTGTGAATTTGGCTTAAAGAAGTAGGATTCCTAGGATATATTGTGTCTGCCGGAGGAGTCACTGTTGATCCCGCCAAGATCAAAGATGTCAAAGAATGGGAAGCCCCAACCACTCAAACCCAAGTCCATGCATTTCTCGGATTAGCGGGATATTACAACAAGTTCGTAGAAGGATTCTGAAGCATCGCCCGACCCATGACCCAATTGCTAAAGAAGGACAAGAAGTTTGAATGGATTGACAAGTGTGAAGCCAGTTTCCAAGAGCTGAAGAAATTGATTTCGGCCCCAATATTGATCATGCCAGATATCAAGAAGCCATTTGATGTGTATTGTGATGCATCCAAGATTGGTCTCGGATGTGTGTTGATGCAAGAAGGCAAAGTCATCGCATATCTATCTCGACAACTGAAGCAACATGAGCAGAACTATCCGACCCATGATCTTGAGTTAGCCACCGTAGTTTTGCCGTTGAAGACATGGCGTCATTATCTTATGGGTAATCGTTGTGAGATTTACTCAGATCACAAAAGCTTGAAGTATATTTTCACTCAGAAGGAGCTGAATATGAGGCAAAGGAGATGGATAGAGTGAATCAAGGATTATGACCTTGACATTCACTATCACCCTGGCAAAGCCAATGTGGTAGCGGATGCTCTTAGCAGATTGTCGTGTAGGCTAAACACCATGATCAAGGAGAAGCAACCAAGTTTGTATGAGGAGTTAGAGCAGTTCATCACTGAGCTAGTTAGCAAAGGATTTTTAGCTAGCATTGAACTTCAACCCACTTTGATTAGCCAAATCAAGGAAGCCCAGAATGGAAATGAAAGTATCGGCGGAATCAAACGTCGTATTGGTACATGAAAGGTACCTAGATTCACCAAAGACGTAGAAGGAGTTCTGTGGTACAAAGGCCGTATCTATGTACCAGCAGATTCAGAGCTGAAGCAAGTTATCATGCAAGAAGCTCATGATACTCTTTATTCTATCCACCCCGGAGGAACAAAGATGTATCAAGATTTGAAAGAGCAATTTTGGTGGCACAAGATGAAGAGAGAAATCGGAAGCTACATCGCCAAGTGTGATATCTGTCAGAGAGTCAAAGCAGAACATCAGAGGCCTGCAGGACTATTGCAACCTTTCTAGATTCCGGAATGGAAATGGGATTCTGTCGGAATGGACTTTATCACCGGATTGCCTACTTTGAGTAGGGGAAATGACTCAATCTGGGTCATCGTTGATAGACTGTCCAAGCTAGCTCACTTTATACCTGTCAAGACAACCTACCGGAGTTCGAAGCTAGCAGAGTTGTATATTGCCAGAATTGTTAGTCTGTATGGAACCCCCAAGACCATAGTATCAGATCGAGGAACTCAATTTACCTCGAGATTTTAGCAGAAAGTCCAGGAAGGATTAGGAACCAAGTTTTCAGCACAACTTATCACCCACAAACTGATGGACAGACTGAGAGAGTCAACCAAATCCTAGAGGATATGTTGAGAGCTCGTGTGTTGGAGTACGGATCAAAATGGGAAGACTGCCTGCCTTTACCAAAATTCTCATTTAACAACAGTTACCAAGCCAGTCTACAAATGGCACCATTTGAGTTCCTGTACGGAAGAAAGTGTCGTACCCCTTTGAATTGGTCGCAAGTAGGAGATAGTCAGATTTTTGGACCTGACATTCTCCGAGAAGTCGAAGAGAAGGTTCACAAAGTCCGTGAGCACCTCAAGAGCGCCACATCCAGACAGAAGAGTTATGCTGACAAGAGAAGAAGAGACCTGACTTTCAATGTCGGAGATTTTGTGTATCTCAAGGTTTCACCATTGAAGGGAACCCAATGTTTTAGTCTGAAAGGAAAGTTAGCCCCTAGATATATCGGGCCTTTCAAGATTGTGAATCGCCGAGGAGAAGTATCTTATCAACTGGAACTGCATGAAGAGATGTCTGCCATCCACAATGTGTTCCATATCTCGTTACTTCGCAAATGCTTAGAAGTGCCGGAGAAGACCGAAGTTTTCAAGAACATCGATCATCGAGCTGTTGATATCAACAAGGACCTGACGTATCTTGAAGTGCCCATCCGTATCTTGGAGGAAGCCTACAGAACCACCAGGACCAGGAGTATCAAATTTCTCAAGATTCAATGGAGCAACCATACCGAAGAAGAAGCCACTTGGGAGCGAGAAGATTACATTAGAACTGAGTTCCCAGATCTCTTTAGTTCCTAGTTTTCTTTCTTAATCCTCAGGACGAGATTTCGTTTAAGGGGGAAAGTTTGTAACATCCCAAAACTTTAATCCAAGTGATCAAGATCAAATCTACCCAATTTAGGGTTAACAAAAACATTTTCTATTTAAAAAATCTTTAAGCATTCATATGTGTATGCATTTAAAATATGAGTTGTTTGAAATGCCATGTTTGAGTGATCTATTGATTGTAAAATGATTCTAAGGTGAATTACACATCATCTAGATCATTCCCAAGCAAATCCCAAAGAAAAAGAAATCAAAAAGAATAAAATAAGGAAATGGTCATTTGTGCCATTTTAATCACTTAGCCTACTTTGGGCATTCCTAGGACTCAAATCTTAACAGAAACAATTGTGGATCTTTGCACCCCTTGCTAGTACAAGTAGTGGTGTGCCAAGGCCCACTTTGTTTCATCCCAAAACCATTCAAACTCTAAATTTAAATGACATTTGCAATTGAATGTAGTTCATATGTATAGATCACACTTTTGCAAAAACCACTCAAATGAATTCCATTTAGCAAATCCTAGCAACCACAGTCTACCAAGCATCAGATCAAAGCACCCACCAAAAATCTTTCAAAAATTCAAAAACTTTCTTCATGCGGCCATTGTGTCGAACACCTGGCAGGCAGATAAAAAGTGGCCTAACTATTACTGTTGCTAGTTAAGCCCCTGTCCCCCTCTTAACCCTCTCTGCACTCCCCTGTCCCCCTAGCATCTAACCAAGCCCAGACCAGCACCCCCTTCCCTGCAACGCTAGTGCAGCGCCGCCCAAATGACGTCACCGTCGGCCGAACGCGGGCAGCATGCCAGAGACCGAGCCACGCCATTCCAGCGTGCCCACTAGCTCCGCCCAACCCTACCGCCACCCACGGTCCACCCCCTCGATCAACCCCAGCCCCTGGACCACCTCAGCACCGTGCCGCCCTTTCTCTCTGCTCACAGCCAGAGCGCGCCAGAGCGCGATCGCCGCCCGCACGCCGCAGACCGCGCCTTGACACCATATCACGCACGCCGCTCCACCTCGACCCCAGCAAACCCACCAGATGCGGCCGTGCACCGCCGCGCGACCCACAGTCGCCATGATCGCCGTCGAGCACCGCCTCTGTCCCTAAGAGCGTGTGAATCCCCCGACAGTTAGGCACCGCCTCTAGCCGCCCATTGCGCCGTAGCTTTCCACCAGCAGACCGCCCACCGTCCGCCTACCTCGCCACGCTGGTAGCCCCCCTGTTTCGCCGTCACCAACGAGCCGCACCCATGCCTCTCGGTCTCACCGTCGAGCCTATATAAGCAGGCCTCCCCAGCTCCATATCTTCACACCATTCCACTCCCTCTCTCCACTGACAATTTCCCCTCTCTCGCTAGAGCCGCTCGAGCCGCCGTTCGCTGGAATTGCACCGGAGGAAGCCGCTGCAGAGGAGGAGAAGTTGTCGTCGATTCCGTCCACCGTAGCCCCTGTCGCGACTTTGCCTGAGCTCGCCGTCACCGTCCAGTTTGATCGCCCGCCTCGCCGCACTCGCTGGAGCCCTGGTACGTCCCAGTAGACCCCCACCGGCCGTTTATGTTTCGGTCTCGCTGGCGACGAGTCCATCGTCGACGACGACCGTGAGCTGTTGATCCGTGTTTTAATCGTAGCGCCCAGATCGTCTCGTACCGCTTCGCGTTTTAAGTGTTGCTGACATGCGGACCCCCTTTTCAGTCCCCCTCTGTGCCGCTGAGCGTCACTGGGCCGGCCCGTTAGTTTTCCCGCGCTAGCCCACAAATTCAAATAGGTGTTTTCTATTTAGACTTAAAACCATTTCTGTCCCTTAGTTCAAAAATCAATTCAGGAAGATTTACTGAACCAAATTGTGTGATTCCAATTTTGTTGGAAAGCTTCTGAAAAGATCTATCCAAGCTCGTTGGATTCAATTCATTTAGGGTTAGAAATCTCTCCTAGTAAAAATAACAAGACAGAAGCTTTTGCACATTCAAACATTTTTTAAAAATCTACCATAATAGCTTTTGAGTTGACTCCAACTCTCAAACATCACATTTAACCATACCTATCTGAATATGTAATAATATTAAGGTTTGCATGCAGTTACTTTGGACTAGTACCAAAATAATGCTATATAGGCATTTCTAGTCACTTTAAATCATTAAATATTAAACTTAACCTTATTAAAATGTGATCCAACCTTTAAATCACATTCCCATCTGTTAGAATATGTGGTGATTACATGTGTCCACATGATCCCATATTTTAATTGGAGAATATTAAATCTTAGTTAATTTCAATGAGTAGAAATTACTTTTCTCAAATAAAAAGAGTGAAACTAGTTCATTAAATCTTGTGATGCTTGTGATGATACTAGATCATCAAATGTGTGCCTTAGTGTGCTAAGTAGACTAGTTAAGTATTGTTTGGTGATGGTGTACTCCGTATGTATTTATAGAAGATAGTACCGACCAAGCTTACGAGGAGGAGGAGTTCTACCAAGAGGAGGAGGAAGAAAACTTCAACCACTACACAAACCAAGGCAAGCTACTCTTAGCAAGCTAGAATTAAACAATATAACCTAAGTAAGATGCATTAGGCATGCTTTGGTTATACCATGGTGACTTATACCTACTCCCAGTTTTATTTACAAGCTTTACTTCCTTTATTTTACCAAAGTTCTTTACTTGTTTAAAGGTAGCATAAAGAGTATAAAACTTGATCTATCTATTTATACTTAGATGTCATTCTATGGCATGAGATTGACATTAGCATCCCACTTTGTCTTAACTTAGTAGTTGGAACAAAACTCAAAACTTGATTCACTTTAGATGGGAATATTGGGTGAAAATGACTTGTGAAAACCTTGGAATGATGAGTCATTCTATTGAGATGTTTTGACATGTGTTGAGAAACACAAATTGTTTATAATGATAAAAATGTTGAGGCATGAGCCTTAGCCCTTTTACAAAACTGATGGTTGAGTTCAGATGCGATACCATTCCAATTTTACCATACAACCACAATACCTAAATTGGGTAAGGCTTAGCTGGAAGTTTATCTGCATTAGTATTAGTTCCCTCGCGGGAGAGGTTTGAGCTGAGGATAGCTCTCAATGTTGTCCACCTATGCAGTGCCCAAGATGACAGATGGTCATGGTTGGGAGGCCATGCTCATAGGAGAGGTGCTTATACTAGGGTGTGTAAAGGAAAGGTTATGTTTGATTATCTGCATACTAAGTAGGATGATTCAGGGTTATCCTTGACAGATGTATCGAATCTTTTGGTGAAAGTGTACCACCTCTGAAGAGTGTCAAACTATTCGAATGGCCGCGTCTGCGGTTATGGACAGTTGGAGTGGCCATACTGTTCCGTTGTTAGATGTTTTCAAAACAACTTATGAAATGATTTGTGACATGACTTGACCATAATAGAGTTGTGACTATGACAATTAAGTTTCCACTTAAGTACTTTTTCAAACTTCTTTTATCTTTCTTTGTTTTTGAACTTAGCTTAGGTTTCAAACTTAACTTTACAAGTAAACTTAGAGTTAGCTTTTCCTACTAGAACTATACTACTTGTTAGTGGTAGTTTGCGAGTACTTAAAGAGTACTCATGGCTTTTTGTCCCTGGCTATTCCTATGGCCAGACTATGAAGGAGATTACCAAGATGAAGGACAACAGGACGGCTATGATAACTAGTACTATCTCCCATCGTCAGCATTGCATGTGACTCTGAAGATGGACCCCACCGCTACGCTATTTATTCTGCTACTTGATTGTAATAAGACTGGATCATGAGATCCTTATTTGTGTAAGACCTTATTTATGGTTTTTAATGGATGATGTACTATGATATCCAATCTGTTATGTCTCGCAAAAATGGTAATATTGGGATTGCAAGGTATGGCATAATAGGCATCTAGGATTAAAAATCCGGGTGTTGACATTACTGAATCGAACTTGGGGTTACCAGAAGTTGGGCCAGAAATAACACTGGTACTACCGGCGGCAAATGCCCTAGCGGTACTACTGGTGGACGGCCGGAACTTCCGGTCAAGACAAGACTCCAGAACCAAAACTTCCATAACTTTTGCATCTAAACTCCAAATGAGATGAAACCAATTTTGTTGGAAAGATAGCAATATGTAGAACTAGAGCTTGTTATGATGATAACCACAAGCTCTAGATCCTCTCTTGGACAAGAACCAAACAACAACCAAGAAAGACGATGTTATGTATGCAAAGGTTTGAGCTCTCTCCAAAAGATACGAACGAGCTACTCACTCGAGATCCCCTCTTCATAGTACGACTATCTATCCTAAACCCGTTCTTCCAACACTACAAGAGACTGATAAAATAGAAACCCTATCAAGATCATACCTTTGCCTTGAGTATCCCACTTGAGCTTGATGTAGATGATCTTGTCACCTTTAAGATGGAACACCTTTCTTGATTGCTCTTGCTCGCTCTTTTTAGATGAAGACTTGCTCGCTCTTTCTAGATAGCAACATGTAAAACTAGAGCTTGTTATGATGATAACCACAAGCTCTAGATCCTCTCATGGACAAGAACCAAACAACAACCAAGAAAGACGATGTTATGTATGCAAAGGTTTGAGATCTCTCCAAAAGATACGAACGAGCTACTCACTCGAGAGCCCCTCTTGATAGTACGACTATCTATCCTAAACCCGGTCTTCCAACACTACAAGAGACTGATAAAATAGAAACCTTATCAAGATCATACCTTTGCCTTGAGTATGCCACTGGAGCTTGATGTAGATGATCTTGTCACCTTCAAGATGGAACACCTTTCTTGATTGCTCTTGCTCCCTCTTTCTAGATGAAGACTTGTGAAATGCTCCCCCAAATTCCATGTGGAAACCTCTTCTTTGAACTTGTCTTCATCACTCCATGATCACCGAGGATGGAAAGCTTCAAGGATGAGATATTCTAGAGATGGCTCACCTTGAGCTTGCCCTTCATTTCTTGATGATGTCTTCAAGATAGCCATGAGGAACTCCATCTTCTTTTTCTTCTTCAAGACATAATTTATCTTCTTCATCTTCTACTTAATTCCAATGGGCACAAAGCCCTTGGATATTGCTTCTTCTTTTCCAACCTTGAAGAAACCAACACATGGTCCAAGCGATGCCAATGGACAAACCTACAAGTGAAACTCAATTTACACGTTAGTCCATAGAGATTGTCATTAATTACCAAAACCACACATGGGGTCATATATGCCTTTTCAATCTCCCCCATTTTGGTAATTGATGAAAATCCCTTTGAGAGGGTTTAAATATGGAATTTAACGAAAAAATTGTTGTGCCAACATCAAATACTACACAAGTATGTGATGTTGCTACTCCCACAATATATAAAGCAAACTCCCCCACAATCTATGCATATGTGCTGAACTCGGAATTTCATTGCATAGATTGCCAACCATTACCGTTGGTAGAGTTTCCTCTATATATTAAACATGAAAAGCAACAACAAAGATGCAAGATCATGCATGGCTAATGATTAAGAACCAACTCAAAGCATAAACCAACTTCCCTTAAACCCTCTAAAACTTCTCAACATTGGCATCGATTGCCAAAATGGGATAAAAGTTCTAGGCCGCCAATATAATGAGACTTCCTCCAAAGGTGTGCATATGCACATATCCTATGATGAATACTTGGGAGGAAATCAAACTATATTGAGGACCCAAAGGTTGCAAAAAAGGAAAAGAAAAATAAAATAGCTTCAACAAATGAAGCAAGCAACCCAAAAGACCCAAAAATACCAATTGACAACAACAATTGATACCAAAAGAAAATAACAAGATATTATGATACGAATGAATGAGTGCTTAGTTGAAATAGGGAAGCTCCCCAATATTTGTGCACAATATAGAGTCACCATTTGAATACATCAAGCGCAAATATGGAATACTCACTCCCCCATAGACATTTAAACCTCGAACAAAGATAAAGACAAATGAGAATTCTTAAGTGAGTTAGAGAAGCTCCCCAAGTATTATGCACCAATTATAATAATTGTATTTGGAAACAAAGTGCACAATCATGCAATCCTCACTCCTCCAAACTCATTTAACAATACAAGGCAAGATACATCAAAATATGAGTGCCCGAAGATGCAAACAAATGGGACAAGCACTCATAGGAGTACAAATTTAGAAGCCACCTAAGAGTCAAAAAGAAATAAAAGGTTAAGTCCAAAGAAAGCACCCAAAAATATTTACCTTCTCTTGCATGTATAAGTTTCTAGGTGGAAAATATCACAAAGACATATGCCCACAAAGAAACATGCACACACAAAATAGATACTCAAGAAATCACAAGAAAATAAAAAGGAATACATATAATGTACCAATAAGATTTTTGCTTGAAAGCATGGCCAAAGGCTCAGATATATCTTATTGTACATCAATGAGCTTCAAACACCAACACACTAGATACATTCAACTATTACTAAGGGAACCATATTTGATATCAATATGCACACATTTCTGCACACATTAAGGACACCCTCAACATAAATGTGTGCATATTGATATGAAATTTAATTTCATGCACATCTTAGTCGATATGATTTGGTGGAGAATCCCCTATATATTGGATCAAGAAAGCAAGCATGCCATAATATAAACATGTAGTAAATAGGCATGCACAAGACTCTCAAGAACCAAAAATGAGATATAATTTGAACTAAAACACCAAGTAAACCAAGAAGTAGCACACAAGAGTGTGACACGACAAAAGGTGTCCAAATTGTATCAAAGAGCCAAATCAACACATGAAAGGACACCAATTCAACAAATGAACAAGGCAAAAGCCAAAGAGCAATAGATGTACAAAACACACAATGCTCAAGGATTTATCTCATTATAAAAGACCAAAAAAAGTAACAAAGAATGAGACAAAGCCAACTCCCAAATAGAGCAAGTTCCAACACATAAACCAAACTCTTTACACTTTTCATGATGGCACAAAGTACCAAAAGAAAAGATCAAGCATCCAAGCACAATAAACACTATATGGATCAAATTAAGAAGCATAAACATGTGTATTCTAAATAATATAGGAGAGCTCACCCATGAGTGGTGCATTACTTAGAATTTTGCTATTGAATGCAAAATGCAGACAAGTGAGATCATCACCACTACCTACATTAAATAAAACACAAGAGAATACCAATAAACTAAAAGGATCCACAAGAGGCAAGGAAAACATGGGAGTCAAATGAAAACATTTTCTTGGCCAAAGATAGAGCAAATAAAAGCAAAAGCCAAAGTAAACATGATTAATAAATCCTACCTTGTATGGAGTTCCACTTGTCCAAAGCCAAGAATTATGGGGAAAATTTTCCCATGGTAGTTACCAAGGATATCATGATTATATTCACACAAAGAAGCATGTAACAAGATATAAAAATTAAGCTTGATGCTTCAAGAGAGATGCTTGATAGTTCCAAATAGTCACACAATCATTAAAGATTAAAGTAACTTGAAGAAAATGGTTTCCGTGGAGGATATGGAGGTCCGAATATGAGGAAACACATATCAAGGAAAACTCTCACAAAAAAGATCCAAAATATGAGCAATAAAAGTAATCCAAGGGAATTGGAACTTGTTTGAGCGAAATGTGCCACTTAGGAGCTAGATAAATATAAATATCAATTCTAAGTGACACTACCTCAAATGTCCACATTTTGTAGGTTTGTAATATGCACCAAGCATATGACTCTCCCATAATGTGATAAACCAAGAAATCTCGACAAGAGGCAAAAAGATCAAAATGGAGATGATTAATGGGCATTATGGAATTCTAATTCTTCACGAGAATGACATAATACATAGAGACAAGATAAACATGCAATGTTAACAGTAAGTGGTTTTCCTCATGTACACACATTTTAGGATTGTGGAATGCCCAAGCATAATACTCCCCCAAAATGGGATAGTCCATTAATCTCTCCCAAGAGCCAAAACGAGATAGCAAATAAATTAACCAAAGGCTCAAACACAAGAACATAAATACATGGTGCACTGCTAGGAAACAGCCTATAGATAGACAAGATTTTCAGTGGCGCATATATGAAAGCATGCGCCAGAAGAAAACATCAGTGGCGCACCAGAAAGCATGCGCCACAGAAGATTTGAAGTTCTGTGGTGCATTCTCCACAACATGCGCCACAGATGATTGGTGGGACCCGCCAACCGGGGTGGGTTGATCCATGTTTTGTGGCGCATTCTGAAATATGCGCCACAGAAGTTGCCTCTTCTGTGGCGCATATTTCCTCATGCGCCACAGAACATGGAGGGGGGCCCCACCACGGAATCTAATTCACCCAAGTTCTGTGGCGCATGTTCTGATATGCGCCACAGATGTGTTTCACTTCTGTGGCGCATATCCCAACATGCGCCACAGAACTTGGAGGTGGGCCCCACACAGGGAATCTTATTCACCCACTTCTGTGGCGCATATGGACTTATGCGCCACAGAAGTTCCAGCATCTGTGGCGCATTTGCTCCATATGCGCCATAGATGAGGGCGTCTAGATCCATGTTAAAAAGGTGACAAGAGCTAGCTTTCTTATCTATCTATCCACCACCACCCATTTCACATCTCTACCTCCTCCCAACTCGTCTTCCTCCTCCCTCACACCCCATCTTGCCCATAGTTTCTCCATTTTCTTGTAACTAAACCTACTTTAATCCATAGATTGGTAAGTGGAAGCTTCGCTCCAACTTCTAGATCTAAAAGTTCCTTACTTTTCTCTCTCACATCTCTATTTGCTTACTAATTTCCTCTCCACCAACTTGCATTGTAGATCTATTTGTCCACACTCTCTCATCACGCGGTCTCGTCTCACTATTATTGTGTCTACTATAGGTGAGTACTTGGCCATCATGAACATGTAGGTGAAGCTTGTCGCACGGGTGGTGTGTGTGTGCGATCCATGGCGAGACGATGCTTGTGTGGTGCATGAATGTTTGCAATGGGAGGAAGTTTTTTGTTGGTTGCTTGTTGTTGTCGGGCTCGGCCGGTGTGGTTGCATGGATGTTTGCCGAAATGTTGATTCATTTCCATTTCGGCAAATTTTTGCACTACCCATATGTCCTAATTTTAGGAAAGGTCATGCCAAATTTTTTTTGGCTAGCATTCATGCATGTGTGTGTTCATATAGTGTGGTTCTCACCTATACTCTCTGTTTTGACCGCTCAGGCAACCATGGTCCTCACGTTGAGCGAAGGTCGAATTGCGTACAAGAAAGGCGCGAAGGAGGACATGATTCTGAACAACAAGACCATGATAAGATGTCCATGTCGAACATGCAAACTGCAGCGCTGGATCGACCCTGAATTTGGACAATTGGAGGGTCACCTACTCAGGCGTGGTTTCATGCGCAACCTCAATGAGGCGTAGGCAGGACATGGTGGTGGTCACGAAGACGTGGGCGGGCGAGAAGACGAAGAGTCTACCGGGCATGATCATCATGACAAAGGAGATGCCAACGGGCATGATCGTCATGACGAAGGAGATGCCGGCGGGCATGATCAGCATGGAGAAGGAGATGGCGACGGGCATGATCATGATCATGAAGATGGAGAAGACGCGAACACACAGACGCTGCTAACTTCGGTCTTGCAGGACCCTCATGTTCAAAAACTGCTCCTCAAGGAGACGAGCAACGACAAAGCTGCAGCCAGAGAGAAAGCCAAGCTGGCCCAAATGGAGGTAGACGGGATGACTCCATTGTATCCTGGGTGTCGCCCTGAGGATACACGTCTGAGTGTAACGCTCAAGGCTCTAGAGATGAAGGCCAAACACAAATGGAACGATGTGAGCTTCAACGCGAACATGGAATACTGGCACGACCGACTTCCTAAGGGGAACACATTGCCAACAAGTATCGAGGAGGCCAAGAAAATCGTGTGCCCTCTCGACCTACCACACATTAAATACCACGCATGCATCAATGATTGCGCACTTTATCGGAACGAGTACACGGATAGAACAACATGTCCGATGTGTGGCCAAGGACGGTACAAGAGAGGGAACAAGAAAGTTCCTCGAAAAGTGGTATGGTACTTTCCTATCACCCCTCGTCTGCAGCGATATTTTGTAGATCCTAAGGAAGCAAAGCTCATGCAATGGCACGCGGAAAGAGAGAAACCTGAAGATGATCCAGAGAAGGGCAAGATCCTGACACACCCTTCAGACGCTAGCCAGTGGAATGCATTAGACATCGAGTTCGAAGAGTTCGGGGCGATGCAAGGAACGTCAGGCTGGGTATGAGCACCGATGGAATCAATCCTTTTGGAAACCAGAGTAGCACGCATAGCCCCTGGCCCGTGTTTGTGTGGCCATACAACCTCCCCCCGTGGCTATGCACGAAGCAAAGGTATGTACACATGAGCATTCTTATTTAGGGGCCGAAACAACCAGGTATCGATATGCATCTGTATCTCGGGCTATTGAGAGAGGAGTTAGCCAGCTTGTGGGAGACGCCGGCCAGTACGTGGGACGCCTACACTAAAGAATATTTCCATCTGAGAGCCGCGTTGCTCACGACCGTGCATGACTATCCTAGTTACGCATGTGTATCGGCCCAGGTGAACCACGGACACAATGAATGTGTCAAGTGCATCGATGAGACACCGCATCTCCAGCTACCAAGGGATCCCGGGTCTTCGAAAACCGTGTTCCAAGGTACTCGAAAGTGGCTCTGCATGGATCACCCGTGGATAAAACATGGTGACCTGTTCAATGGTAAGGACGAGCTTGAAAGAGCCCCGCGTCCGAGGAACGGCGAAGAAATCGAGGACCTTTTGAATAATTGGGTAGATTGCCCTGCGCCTGGAAAAAACGACCGAGGACAAAGCCGCTGTTGGGTGTATGGAAAGCAAGGTCTGTTTTCTGGGACCTACCGTATTGGAAGGTCCTTCACACTCCCCATAGCCTCGATGTAATGCACATCACGAAGAACGTTACCGAGAGTCTGCTTGGCACTCTACTGAACATGTCGGAGAGGACCAAGGATGGGCCGAAAGCAAGAAAGGACCTTAAATTGCTTGGCATAAAGAAAGATCTTCAGTACTCTGATAGTGATGATGATGATGATCATCATCATCAGGAAGGGACTCAAGGTCACTGTAAAAGAGTTAAGAAGAATGAGGTGGTGCTTCGTGCTGCCTGCTTCACTATGAGTCTGGAGGAGCTCGAGCAGTTTTTCAGGTGCCTCTTAGGAGTGAAAGTTCCTCACGGTTACTCGGGGAAGATAAGCAGATATCTGGATGTGGCGAAGAAGAGGTTCAGCGGTATGAAGTCTCACGACTATCACGTGCTGATGATGCAGATGCTCCCCATTGCGATCCGTGGGATAATGGACGAGCATGTCCGTGAGACCTTGTTTGGCCTCTGTAACTTTTTCGATGTCATATCTAGGAAGTCGATCAGTGTGAAGCAGCTCGACAGGCTACAGGAAGAGATCGTGATGATACTATGTGAGCTTGAGATTTACTTCCCGCCTGCATTCTTCGACATCATGGTGCATCTGCTTGTACATGTCGTGGACGACATCATCCAGCTCGGGCCGACATTCCTGCACAACATGATGTCGTTTGAAAGGCTAAACGGTGTCATCAAAGGATTTGTTCGCAACAGGTCTTGTCCAGATGGAAGCATAGCCAAGGGCTTTCTGATCTACGAGTGCATCTCCTTCTTCCAGAATTATCTAACCACCGAGAACAAGGATGTTGGAATACCCACAAAGAAGCACCTCGGCAGGTTCGGTGGATATGGTCACCACGAGGGCTGCCGCTCACTACATGTCGGCATTAATGGTCGACGCACTGATTTTGAAAGGGCACACCGAGTCGCGCTACAACACATTGAAGTGGTCGGCCCTTGGGTCGGAGAGCACAGAAGCTTAATCGAGCAGGAGTACATCGACCAGGGCCGGCCGAGGAAGAAGGGAGACGTAACCAGAGAGCACAACTCCAGCTTCACGGGTTGGTTCAACAAAAGGCAACTGGACAATCCCCCATAGACGCCTTCTACGGAAGATCAAAAACTCATATTCTCCTTGTCGCAGGGCCCAGGGCACAATCTAAGGACCTATCAGTCATACGACATAAACGGTTACAGATTCTACACCGAGGAAAAGGACAAGAATAGTGAATATAAAAACTTAGGAGTAACTATGTTATCCTTTGCTGATGACGAGACTACTGTGATGGAAAGATTCTACAGAAGGATCGAGGAGATATGGGAGCTCGACTACTGTGGAGAGATCGTACCGATGTTCCGTGTTAGATGGGCCAAGAACGTGGAAAAAGAAGGCCGCTATTTCACCACAATGGTTATACCAGATGCCAAATCAACAAAGAACGCCTCCGCAAAAAATGAGCCTTGGGTACTCGCTAGCCAAGTTGATCAATGCTTTTTTATTACCGACCCGTCAAAGCCCAACCATGTTGTAGTTAGGAGGGGCAAGAGGAGCATCATCGGAATGGAAGGAGCCGCCAACGAGCAAAACTTCGAAAAAAACGGTGACCCAAAGATCGAAGAGGAATTCGACAAGTACTTCGACATGCCTACTACTACTAAAGTAAGAAGGAAGACCACACTGCCTACTAAAGGTTGTCCATTCACAAGAAGAAATCTCAAAGTTCACGGGCTAAAGTATTCAACCACGGCAAAAAAGGGCAAGAAGATTGTGAAGAGACACTAGCTCAACACATCACATGATTGTATATGTTCGGAGAGAGAGTTTTTTGAATAAATATGAATGTTTGTATATGTTCTTGCTTCATTTTAGACATATATATAATTAAAAACACATTACATGATTGTATATGTTCGGGGAGAGAGTTTTTTGAATAAATATGAATGTTTGTATATGTTCTTGCTTTATTTTAAACAGATCTATAATTAAAAATATATTTTTAAAAAATAAAAAAGTGTGAGACAGCCAGGATTCGAACCTGGCTACCTCAGGTTTAGAATGGCACAAGCAAGCAGCAGAGACCACTAAGGTAAGTGTGTGATCTTGTCATACTACCATGCGCGCCGCGTTTTGTACTAAGTCCATGGGTTCTGTGGCGCATTTCGGCAGTATGCGCCACAGAAGTTCCAACTTCTGTGGTGCATATTGCAGAAATGCGCCACAGAACCTCAAGACTTAGCGAAATAAACGGTTCGGCCTGCTTCATTCCCCTTCTCCCCATTCTCAGTCACCGCCGCGCGCTAGCCCTAGACGACCGCAGACGTCACACCGCCGCGCTAGCCCTTGCTGCCGGAGCCGCCACCGCCGCGCCGCCCGGTGAACCAGTGGAGGAGGAGCCGCCCGACAAACCCGTGGAGGAGGAGCCGCCGGAGGAGGAGCCGCCCTGCAGCCCTGCAACCCATGGAGGAGGAGCCGCCGCGCCGGACCCCGCAACCCTCGTCGTTGTCAACCACCATAGTAAGTTCGTCCCGCCACCCCCACCCCCACGGTTCGTCCCCCCACCCCCACCCCCTCTGGTGCTCTTCCCCTTTCTCTGTCAGTTAAATACAGAGAACAAGCAATTTCTTGAATCTCTATCAGTTTTGCTGGTTATTGAGAATTTCTTGAATCTCTGTCAGTTTTATAATGCAAGTATAGTTAAAGAAAAGAAAAATCTAACTTGCACTTTCATGGTAGAAAATATTCAGTGTATATGAGTGTACTCAAGTTAATTGAGATTTTCTTGAGTGTACTCAAGTATATTCAGTGTATATGAGTGTATATGAGTTAATTGAGATTTTCTTGAGTGTATATGAGTGTACTCAAGTATATTCAGTGTATATGAGTTAATTGAGATTTTCTATATTAAACTATACACAGGGAGGTACTAATTCTTCCTGATAATCGTATTTTCATTTTCAAAACTAAGATACATATAGTATAGATATGAAGATATATCTAGAACAACATACATGCATATGAAGATATATCTAGAACAACATAAATGCATATGAAGAGAATGTTTTGGAAGCTAAGATACATATAGTAATATAGTGTCATGTTCAGATGTTCTCCCTTAAGATACTAATTAGATCAAACATACATGGGAATGACTTGGACTGAAACGAGAAAGGTGAGACTTCTATTTAAATGCTACTGATTGCTTCAAGGTTACTATTTTTATGCTAGTTTCTGTTTATAAGCTAGATGGTTAAGAACCTAGAAGTCCAGGTTTGTTCTGAATTTATTCATGCTGCAACTTCATCATGTTAAGAAGATCATGTAGCAACTCCATCTGAAGAATTCGTTGCTTGCATTGGACATGGCACTGTGACATTTCTATTTGCATACAAAATATTTTCCATGGAGTAGCTACTGGACATACTACTCAGGCATGTCATGTCTATATTTTTGGACAGATTCTGGACATATCAAATAGCTTACTGCTATGTTTCTGAAAAGATAGCTATTGGAGTACCATGCTTGAGTTCATAATATTTGAGTAGTGTTTGTACTTTGTCATGGATTAGAGATACCACCCTTCCTTTTATTCAGAGATACCTGTTTATTTAAGCTCTGTCCATTTAGTGATCCCTGAACCTTTGTCACTGTATGTTAGTGATCCCTTGTAACTTCTATCTGCAATGTTTGTTTATTGTTTAGAAGCCTGATACTTGGATATGTGCTAGTGGTTCTTTGGATTGGAAAGATTGTCTCTCTCTCTCTCTCGTGCATTATCACTTCTGGCTTGAATAGGAGCACAAAACAAATTTTCGAGTGGTGGTTAATCCCTGAAACATACCTTGAATCTAGCAATACAACCAACCACTATCAGCTACTCCTGTAAAGGTCAAGGAGAAATCTTGTCCATTCTTTCATGTTGCCGTCTACTTAACATTCTGTCCTTGGGGTCCCCTGTCCTTGTTATGAACTGAGACTAGAATCACTTTAGACCTTCTGTACTTCTATATTAAACTATGCAATGCTGAAGGACATGTACTGCTGCTGTATATATTGATTATTTCTGCAGATTTGCAGATTTCTGAGCACTATAGAATTCTGTTTATGATCATACTATTATGTCTTGTATGAGAAATACTAGGCATTCTAGTTAATATCTGTTATACATGTTGTATGGGGATGATGGTACCTGCTGTTGAAATGTACTGTGGATGATGGATGATGGATACTGGGGGTCAATGCATGGGGGGATGGGGTCTTTTGTCTTGCAAGGATATATTTCTTCATTTGAGTTGCCCATTTCTCCCGAAGTGTCGATTCACTTCCGTTTCGGTTGAGAAATGGGCACTCCTAGGTCAAAAAATTAGCAAAGGTCATGCCGAATTTTTCGGCCGAGATTTGTGCTAACTTTTTGCCTCTTTTAAATAGAGTAGTGTAAACATGTCGGGCAACAAGGAGTCTGGCCCTTCTAAGCACATGATCAGCGTCGAAGAACAAGCTAGACAGGCCAACCAGTCATTCTGGCAGGGGTCCCAACAGGAGGAGGAGGAGGAGGAGGCGATGAGGATGACACCACCACCGGAGGAGGAGGCAACCGTCGCCAGAGCTGCTGGGGCCAATGAGGGCGGAGATCCTGATTACGAGGGGGACGAAGATGACTACGATGGAACTAGTGAAGGCGGCGGCGAAGAGGATGACACCACCGATGGCGGCGAGCGCACGAATGGCGGTAGCGCAACCCAACCGCTTCGAAGAAGAAGAAGAAGAAGAAGAAGAAGAAGGAACAGAAGGAGCGGAAGGTGCCAGTGCTCGCCACCGTCTGTGATGAGTTCACTGAGGTCACAGAAAGTGGCCTACCCATTGCGCCAGAGGCGGTTGCTAAAGGGTAGAGCCTAAAACTCGGGTGCATCGTTCGGGAAAGCATGTCCATCAACACGAAGTACATCAGACATGCTGACCATGCAGCTTTGGTCGATAACCTCCTTAAGAAGCTTCACAAGCGATACAGATTCCCAGAGCAGTTTAGAAACCTCGAGAGAAAGAACCCGGTGAACAAACTATCCCTCACGAAGATGAGCAACGCCTTGAGCAGCTAGAAAACCCGGGTGAAGAATAGCAATGACAAAGGTGAAAGCTGGAAGGTTATTAGTAAGAAAAATCCGATGCTCGACGAAGAGGAGTTTAGGATATTCAAGGCGGATATAGCTACTGCTGACGCTATAAAATGGACTCAATGGGGAAGGATTATGCGGGAACAGAACATAGGTAACCACCGCCTTGGAAGCGGCGGTTACAGGGGAAACAGGCCATTTGGGACAAGGAGGACGCTGAGTTTGAACGCCTTGGTAAAGACAACCCTTGGCTTAAAATCACGGACTTGCAGCTTAGGCAATTTGTTCGGGCCCGCTACTACCTGGACAAGGAAACAGGGGAGTTCATCACCGACGATCCGGAGGTCAAGGCATTCGAGAAGAAGCTGGTAAGGAATTTATCGCTGATCTCAAGTCTATTGCGTTCTAATTAAGATAATGAAGTCAAGAATCTAAATGGGTTCACCATTCCTTGTCTCTGTAGGAGGATGAACTGAACGCTACTACCACAGAGTCGTCCTAGGATTCGACGGAGCCGTGGGACACGGTTTTCAACAGGGCGACCAATGCTTACAAGAAGAGAGACAAGGGGTTGCCGCCGTCCTCAGCTGGCCGTGTGTCCGGCACCGGTACGAGCATGAAGTTCAAGGAGTACTACAAAGAGGACGCCAAGAAAAGAAGGGAGAGGAAGAACCAGGATAAAACCGCTGTTGCAGAGCTGAAGATGAAGGTGCAGACACTGGAGGAGAAGGCGGTGGACCATAAAACGGTGGACAAGTTAGTGGAAGAGAAGCTCCGCTCGATGATCCCCCCTGAGTTTTTCGAGGGGCTTACTGCTTGGAATGAGGGAGGTCGATAGGGGCCGATACATCTACCCACCTTAAGCGGCAGCAACTCGGGCATCAATGTTACCGTGTCGCCGGACCTGGTGACCCCGCCGTTCGTCAACGTCGGGACGCAGCCGCTCTTTTTGGTCACACCGACGCCCCCTCTCGCCAAAGATACCAATAAGGCGCAGCCGACGGCGGTGGTGCTTCGTGAGGCACCCGAGCGGGAGATTGCAGATGATGATAGGCCGGCCGTCGGCATTGGTTGTGTCTCTACATTAGCCGAGATCCACGCCATCACCAAGGTAACTAATTAGTTAGTGCACGCCATCTCCTTTATGCCTTTGATGCATGAATGTTGCCATCTCATGACGCCCAACAACATGTTTTTTCCTCAGGACACTTCTTGCGTACTCCTGCTTAAAGATGTCAGCGGTGAGTTGAAGGATGTTGCCAAGGGCACTCTTATACAACCGGCGAGCCGCACGATGCACAACAATCCAATGGATGATGACATGATGAGGGTCAGGTTGGCTCGGGTGTTGCCAGGGTGCGACGACATGGACCCCCCTTTCAACCTCAGGGAGCCAACAAACACAAGACCCTTGGGGAATGCTACAACTGGCCCTTGACATGGCCGAAGACCCAGATTCGTCTTGCGGGGGGAGCACCGGCGCCACCTCTCGACCGATCATCGCCCGACCACCACCTCGGAAGGCAGTAGCCGCCGTTGTCGCCACCACCATCCGTCACCATCAACTCTTGGCAGCGTGTGCACTGCCACATGGCAAAGGCGTTGTGCCGCAACCGCCGTCGCCCCCGTTACCACCACCACATGATGGCACCCATGAAGATGATGATGAATTAGTCGACGTTGATGACTTCATCAACATCGGTGCCGCCAAAGGATTGTATATGCCTTCTGTGGATGAAGAACCCTTCGTATCTCGCGACGACCATCAAGCTAGTCGGCCCAATACATGCATGCAGCGCCTGGTCTTCCATGGTCTTTCTCAAGAGACGCCTCCGCCCGCCGATCCACCACAAGAGAAACTAGGATTGGTTTTCAGCCCCAACACACTCTGAAAGGCGACTGATGAGCAAATGGCAGTGGCTGACACTGTTGTGAGGAAGAAGCACTACAGGAAGAGAGGTAATAATAATAATAAGAAGGGTGCAAGCCAGCCTCTTCCGAAGAGGATCCGGGTTCAAGACGCCGTCGTTGTACCATCCACACAATTTGGCTTGCCCCGAGTGCATGTAGCTGGTGATCCGATATTGACTCCGGATATGATCCACATTGCGGTTGGAGCCATGTTAACTTTGCACGAGGGTGTCAAGACACTAGAGGCCCTCCTTCTTAAAGACGAAGATCCAAATTACCCGGTTTTCACGGCCAAGGTGCCATTGGACGTGGGCTTCGTCGTTGAACACCCCCCCTCGCGGATATATTCTTCATAGCGTTCGAGGACATATTCAAGCTGTTTCTCACGAAACGGCTGGACTATAACTTGGTCCGCCTATACGCGCTCAATCTGGAGCTCACGATCAAGAGAGAAAGTACCCCGGAAATCGCGATAGTGGATCCCTACTACATGCGGGACAGCCAGTTGGTCGAAGGATTAGAGACACGGACCAAGGCGACAGCGTACCTCGAGAAGTTCATGGTGGACAACAAGAGGAAGGGCATACTTCTTTTGCCTTTCTTTCCTGAGTAAGTACACACACTCGCTCATCGCCACCGTAACTTATGCATTTCTTATAGATTTCTTCCTTTGCTCTTTTTCCAACATTCCGTTCCAATTGTGTTGCGCGGAGAAAAATACTGCACACTCATCTTCCTTGCCACGAGGTATTCGCTAGCCACATATTTCTACTCGGGGAGTTTGACGAAGAAGAAAGACTACACCAGAATAAGGGGTGTTCTCAATGAGGCTCTCGAGGGCTACACCAAGAAGGGATGCACCTTCGTAGATAAGGGGGAATGTATCAAGGATGGCAAACACGTGTTCAAGCACGTGCTCGACTTCCCCTGCGTCAAGCAGTCGACTAATGGTGCCAAGGAGGCCTTCTACGTCCTCCATCACCTTAAGGCTATGTTCGGGATTGCCATAACCTAACGCTGCCATCTAGTCTCCGAGGATGGGCTGAAACTTTGGCAAAAATCGACGATGCTGATCTTAGAGAAGACTTCCATCGCATTTAGATGAAGTTGTCGCAAATCATCATTGAAGATGTCAACACAAGGGGCGGTGCCCTACAACAAGCCAGAGGGTTGAGTAAGAGGGAGATCGAAGAACGCCTCCGTAAGCAGGGTGACACAAGGACGTGGATGACGAAAGAGGGCTATCTACCATTCCCAAAGCCGAGCGAGAAGAGGAAGTCTTCATCATGATCGATGTGTGCCTCTAGCATGATCCAATGTGTGTATATTCTTGATGGACGCCTGTTGTATTAGTGTGTGTGTGTCATAAACTTTACTATCTCGTGGTTGAAATGGTCATTGTTGTAAGACTTAAACTACCTTGTGGTCGTGTTGTCGTTGAACTTATTGCTTCTATGGTGATCTAACTTTTAGGTTTATGGATCCTTTGTTTTATATTCTATGAACATATATATATGGATGTGAACCATTTATTCATTCTTTTTGTTGTATTTATACTAATATGCCTTGTCGTCTATAGAGATGGCGACGAGGTGGTATGTGGTGTACATGGGTAGGGTTCCAGGACTCTACGAGGAGTGGGAGGATTGCCACAAACAAGTGAACAAGTTCAGCGGCAACATCTACAAAGGATACGCGACTAGAGAGGAGGCGATAGCCAAGTGGAGGAACCACTTGTGGAAGAAGAACCAGATGAAGATATTGGTCGGGCTAATGCTCTTTCTCACCATTATCACAGCTGTATTCTATTTGATCCTAGTTTAGGCGGCGGTGGCCACTTCATATTTGTAATGTGAGATGATAGGAACTTTGTATTCGGCGCTTGTGTAAAAATTTGGCACTTGACACTATACATGTATCTCGATCGGGCTCTAAGTGTTGTATTATATATATATGTCGGTTTTCATGCATCTACTACTTGTGCAATGTATTTTATACTCATCTAGATAAATATTGTATAAATCCTGTATAAATACCTGATTATACACCAGGAAAGTATTTTACTTTCAATATGTGTTACGCAATCAGTGGCGCATATAATTATATAGTCAGTGGCGCATGGTATTTCTATGGCGCATACACGTAAATGCGCCACAGAAGTTCTTCCTGTGGCGCATATGAAGAAATGCGCCACAGAAGTCTGAAACTTCTGTGGCGCATATCCATATGCGCCACAGGAAGAAGATATCAGTGGCGAGATAACAGTGGCGACTAGGATATGCACCACAGAAGATGTATTTTCATGCGCCACAGAAGAGCTGTTTCCTAGTAGTGGTGTGCCAACCAACATACACAAATATACTTGACAACTCAATTTAAGTACGAAGGAAGCACAACATATACATTCACATGCAAGGTACAAAACCACACATGCACAAGGGAGCAAGTAAATTTCAATGTAAACGAGTTAAGCACATGTTACCGCAAGGAGGAACATTGGATATAAGATAGAAGCAAGATAATCCAATTGGCTTGACTTGACAAAAATAAATGATGAAGATCCCTCAATTCTTCATAATGTAGCCAAGCCTCCAATGCCCTCCAACAACACCTATTGATCAAGTTTTAGCTTGTTGGTCCCCAACCAAGTTGGGTCCTAAGAAGTTAGTCACAATAGGCTTGGCCACCAAAATGGTTCTTTTCTTGACACAACATATTTGGCAAACACATTGCCCACCTCATCCTTACGAACATAATATACATCATCTACCAAGATAGCCTTAGATGAGGAGTTACCAATGGTGCATGAGGAAGAAAGGTTCCCCTTCTCGCGACATATGTAGCAAGTTCTTCTCTTGCTATCTTTCTTCTTGGAAGATGCCACCCCTTGAGGAAGAGCTTGAGTCTTTTGAAGAGGCCCGCTTCTATCTTGAGGTGGAGCTTGAGGCCGCTTCCCTCGTTGCTTCTTCTTCAATGGGCAACATCTCACATGACGGCCTTCTTCCTTGCACTTGAAGCACACAATGTTGGCCGGATTCTTCACTTGAACTTAGCCATTCTTCTTGTCACCCTTGTGCTTCAACAACTTGGTGGCCTTGTTCTTATTGTTGGAGTTGAAGCCAAGCCCACTCTTGTCCTTTGGGGATCTTCGCACACCCAAGATGTTCTTGAGTGTGGTCTTCCTTTCATGACACTTCTTCAAGTCATTCTTCAAAGACGTGACATGAGCCTTGAGCTTCTTGTTTTCCTCTACATGGTTAGTATCAACAACAATACTAGAGGTGTCGGGGGGATGAACTCCGGATACCCCAATCAGACAGGAACTACGGCAACCAGTTCGCATCTGGCTGGCTAAGTGCAGCCGGATACAAGCGAATCTTACCGGCTAATCTACGGTAGCCGGAATCAAGAGGAGAAACAAAGCATAGGACCGGCTACATCAGTGTAGCCGGACGCAATCATGAGGATAGAGCGACGTGTTGCACAGTGCGCGGTACACCCTGGTATGATGACGAGACCCACAACTACACGGCCATACCGAAGACTTTGCTGGGTGACGCGGGCACAGTGGCCAGATGCTGATGACATGCTAGCAAAGCGTTCACTGTACCCACGATGACCCTCCGCATGTACCTCGATGGATGTAAGTGTACCGGATACTGTAGATGACTAGCTGGCTGGGGCCTGCCTGTGGGACCCGCTAGCCGGACTGGCCAGTGAGACTGTTGCCTCTCTGCCTATATAAGGAGAGGCAAGGCTCTCATAGCAAGGGTTGGTCTTAGTGCATTTAAGGAGGTAGATAGAAGATATAGCTCCAGGAGCGATTGTAGCCCGCATACCACTCGTAGTTAGATCGGGCAGGAGTAGGAGCTTTACCTCACCACGAGGGCTCCAAACCTAGGTACTTCTTGTGCCTCGCTACACTTGCTCGTATCCAATCTGACCTGCGGACGCCATCGAGAGCTTCCCTGTTAGTCCCCACACCTCTATCTAACATGTTCAGGTACTGCCGTTCCCAATACAATGACAGTTGGCGCCCACTGTGGGGCTAGATGGCTTCAATCGGAGTCACGTTCCGCACGGGACCCCGCACTTCAGCGGTGAGCACGTGGCCTCCATCCTAGTGCTTACGCTCGGCAAGTTTGACTGCGTCATCGATAATGCCTCGTGTTTCGCCGGATCCACGTTTCCGGCAAACGGCTCTGTTCTGCTCTTCGGCGACCTCCCCGTCTATATCACCACCGTGCCGGAGTGTTTCCCTAGGGAGATCGTCTCCATCACGGAACCGCTGCACCTTGGCAGTGGTGCCTCCGTCGCTCCTCACGATGTCGAGGTGATGATGGCTACCTCCAGCTCTCAGCCCTGCCAGACGTGGGAGCGGGGCACGGACGAGGTCGAAACTTCCGCTCCGCCATGGCCTAGGAACCAAGTGGAAGAGGCTATCGACCAGCTCCTCACACTGGTTAACCTCGGGGATAACCCGGAGGAGGTGGAAGCCAACTTCGCCATGGAGAGGCAGCTTCTCCTGCAGGAGGCCATGGAGCTGGCTGCGACCAGGAAGCAGATTGAGATCACCCGGCGCGAGTACGACCGCACTCACGTCCACACTCCGGCTACCGTGGAGCCGAGCCGGCGCAGACAGGTACGACGTTGGGGCGGCGAGCTAGGCGGAAGGATGGAAAAAGATGGCGAGCCGGATCCGACACCCGCTCTCATCCGGCCCACCTACAGCACACCGATCAAGAACCTGCGTGCGGCGCGAACCGTGGCAAACGAACTACCCAACTGAGAGGGCGAGGAGCGAGGCCGGCAGCACGCCCGAGTGCAGGAGCTCCTTCGGATCGCGGATGAGCAGGCTGATGCCATCCGGTAGATGCACGAGGACCCCAGCTGCTTCAGGGGAAGCAAGCCGCCCGGCAACAGCAAGGGCGCACCCCGCAAGACCCAGCAGGCGTCCTCTCCTCCGGCTAAGGCCCGCAGCAAGCACCGCAGCTCTGGCAACAAGGACCAGCCGCGCCAGGAGCAAACGGTGAACAGCAACCCACCACCTCCCCCTCCACCAACCGGAGCGCCATCACCTGCCGGTTCCCATCTCTCGGGTTGGGTAGGAGCGCCCAACCCAGATCGTCTGGATGCCCGTGACCACATCGAGCTCCTTGCTCAAGCGCGTGTCACGGAATAAGAAGATTCCACTGGACTGGTTTGTTTTGGACCCCGCATCCAGAACGAGCAGTGTCCGGAAAAGTTCACCCTGCCCAGGGATACCCCCAAGTATGACAGCAGCATGAAGCCAGAAGATTCGCTGACTGACTACGCCATGGCAGTCGGCATCACCCACGGGAACAAGCGCATAGCCGTGCGCTACGTCCCCCTCATGCTAACCGGGTCAGCGAGGACATGGCTCAACAGCCTCGCGCCCAACAGCATCAACGCCTGGCCAGATTTTGAGAAGGTGTTCGTCCGCAACTTCAACGGCACGTACAAGCGTCCAGGGCGCCGGCGCGACCTGGCCTTGTGCGTCCAGGGCGACCGCGAGTCAGACCGCGAGTACCTCGCCAGGTGGACGGAGCTGCGCAACACCTGCGAGGGCATCCTGGAGAGCCAGGCGATCGGGTTCTTCGTTGAGGGGTGCCGAGAAGGCACCATGCTTCGCTACCAGCTACTATGTGACGAGCCAAAAACCATGGTGGAGCTCAGTATGGTTGCGGACCAGTATGCCACAGCAGATGCCACAATGAAGAAACCTCTCTGGGTGAGTGCTGACGAGCGTCCGACTCCCTCGGAGCCAGCTTGCGACCGACCAAGCAATCCGATTGGAGAATCTGGATCCTCCAGGCGCCACGACAACGGCAACCGGTTCCACGGGGACTGGCAAGCCAGACAGTAGAAGCCTCGCTACCACGCGCGGCAGGTCAATGCTGTGGAGAGCACGTACGACGCATCGGCTAACGACGCAAGAAGGCAGAAGCCACGACTCACCTTCGACCAAATGTTTGATGGCCCGTGCAAGTGGAATAGCGGTCCCTTCAAACCGGTTACGCACACCACCCGAAACTACAGCTGGACCCGCCAGCTAAAGGAACAAGGCAACCAGCAACGGCTAACCCCCGCCCCCCCCCCCGGTGGACCCCCACCGCCAGCTAAGGGAGCCGACAATGATGGTAACGGAGGCAATGGCGGCAAGAACAACAATGGCTACCCCCAGCCGCACGCCGCCTACCACATCTTCGAAACCGAGCTGGACGATAAGCACAGCCGTAGGCGGCGCTCTAAGGAGGTCAACGCCATCGTCTCCCTGGTCTCTTAGTACCTGAACTGGTCGGAGACCCCCATCACCTGGAGCCGGGAGGATCAGCCGGATCAGCTTCTGAATCCCGGGGGCTACGCCATGGTGCTTGACCCTCTCATCGTCTCCAACAAGCACACCTGCCACTTTTCGCGCGTCCTCTTCGACGGGGGCAGCAGCCTCAACCTGCTTTACCGGTCATCGCTGGAGAAGCTTGGCATCCGCGAGCACGACCTTCGCTCGACCACCACAACATTCCACGGCATACTGTCGGGGCTGGCTTGCACTCCGCTGGCTAAAATCTAGCTGGATGTCATCTTCGGGACTGAGGAGAACTTCTGGTGCGAGCCGGTATGGTTCGAGGTGGTGAACTTGTCGATCTCCTACCACGCTCTCCTCGGGTGCCTCGCCCTCGCCAAGTTCATGGTCGTCCCCCACTACGCGTATCTCAAGACGAAGATGTCAGGGCCAAACGGTGTGATCACCGTCGCTGGCTGCTTCAGGAGGTCGATGGAGTGCGCCTCAGCCGGCTCCAAGCTAGCCGAGGCCCTCATCATAGCCGAAGAGAAGCGCGAGATCATGCGCAATGTGGCCATGGCCCAGCAAGAAATGTCGGCTAGCAGGAAGCCGGCTGGGGATGTAGCTTTCTAGTCGGCCAGGGACACAAAGAAGATCTTGCTCGACCCCTCCGACCTGACCAAGTTCATCACCATTGGCGCCAACCTGGACAGCAAATAGGTAGGCGCTCTCATCGACTTCCTCCGTGAGAATCGGGACATGTTCGCATGGTCGCCCAAGGACATGCTAGGTGTGCCGAGGGAGTTTGCCGAGCACTCACTTCATGTGCGGCCGGATGCCAAGCCGGTCAAGCAGCCTCTGCGCCGGTTCGCAGAGGAGAAAAGAAAGATCATTGATGATGAGATCACCTGGCTCCTTGCAGCCAGGTTCATTATGGAGGTGTACCACCCGGACTGGCTGGCCAACCTAGTCCTGGTGTTGAAGAAGAACAAGACCTGGCGCATGTGTATCAACTACACCAGCCTAAACAAGACGTGCCCAAAAGACCCTTCGCCTTGCCCTGTATCGATCAAGTTATCGATTCCACGGTCGGCTGCGATTTGTTGTCCTTTTTGGATTGTTACTCCGGTTACAATCAGATCCAGCTAAACCCGGCTGACCAGATAAAGACATCATTTATCACCCCGTACAGAGCTTTCTGCTATGTAACCATGCCATTTGGTCTGAAGAATGCAGGCGCTACCTATCATCGCTGTATGTAGAAATGCTTACACTCATAGATCGGCCGAAATGTGCATGCCTACGTGGACGATATCGTCATCAAGACAAAGGAGAAGCGCACCCTCCTCGAGGATTTGGGGGAAACGTTCAGCAACCTCCGCCGGTACCATATGGAGCTGAACCCGGAGAAGTGCGTCTTCAGCATCCCATCCGGCCAGCTAATCGGTTTCCTCGTTTCACAACGAGGGATCGAGGCGAACCTGGATAAGATTGCGGCTATCGAGAGGATGTAGCCACCCAAGAGCTTGCTTGGAGTCCGGAAATTCACCGGATGCCTGGCCTCCCTCAGCCGTTTCGTCAGCCGGTTGGGGGATCGATAACTTGATCGAAAGCAGTTCCGCTGTACCAGCTGATGAAGAATACGGATGAATTCTCCTGGACCTCGCAGGCCGACACCGCCTTTCACGACCTCAAGCGCATGCTATCCACAGTGCCAGTTCTAGCCACGCTGGATAGCAAGGAGCCGATGTTGCTCTATATAGTAGCCATCAGCCAGGTCGTCAGCATCGTCCTGGTGGTGGAGCGCCCCGAGGAAGGCAAGGCTCAGCCGGTTCAGCGACCCGTCTACTACCTCAGCAAGGTTCTCTCCCTCTCAAAGAAGAACTACCCCCACTACCAGAAGATATGCTATGCGTGTACCTGGCCTGCAAGAAGCTCAAGCACTACTTCCAGGAGCATCCGATTAAGGTCGTGTGCACCGCACCCCTTTCAGAAATCATTGGCAACAAGGACGCCACCGGCCAAGTCGCCAAGTGGGCCATCGAGCTCGCTGCCTACTCCATCCAGTACGAGCCAAGGCTCACGATCAAGTCACAGGCTCTGGCGGACTTCCTTGTCGACTAGGCCGAAACCCAATACCTCTCTAAGGTTCCCGACTCGGACCACTGGAGGATGCACTTCGACGTCTCGAAGATGCTCGGGGGCTTGGGAGCCGGCATCGTTCTCACCTCGCCCAAGGGAGACCGGCTGGAGTACGTTCTCTAGATCCACTTCAAGGCCTCCAACAACATCGCCGAGTACAAGGCGTTGGTGCATGGCCTCCGGCTGGCCAGGGAAATTGGCGTCAACATGATCCTTTGCTTCGGCGACTCGGATCTGGTAGTGCAGCAGGTATCCGGAGAGTGAGATGCCCGCGATGCAAACATGGACCTCTAACGGTTCCATGTACAGAAGCTCGGCGCCTACTTCGACGGATGTGAGTTCCATCACATCCCTCGCATCAATAACGAGGCAGCCGATTCGCTCGCCCGAATCGGATCCACCCGACAGGCGATCCCACCAGGGGTCTCCTTGGAGCATCTGCGCAAGCCCTCCATCAACCCGTCTCCCGAGTCGGATTCCATTATCTGGGCGGAAAGCATTCTGGTTTATGGTACGGCAGACACGGAACAGGCAGAACCCACGAAGAAGAAGGCTCGCACCAACTCCGGCACGTCCACACCCCCCGGCTCGCAAGACCCGGGGGCTGCTGACTCATCAAGTGGCCAGGGGCTGCCATTCCGGGTACCTCATCCGAACGACCCCCTGATGCCCCTCAGCCAGAGAGCGGAAGAATCCTTACTATCTGGGGAATACCATCCTGGGCGCAGCCCTTCATGAACTACATCGCCAATGTAGAACTTCTGGATGACGAGGTGGACGCCAGGTAAATCCAGCGACGCGCGCACACATACACCATCATCAACAAGGAGTTGTACAAGTGCAGCATATTCGGTATCTTCCAAAAATGTGTCGATGTGGACATAGGCTACCGGCTACTCAAGGACATCCACCAAGGCGAGTGCGAACATCACGCCTCATCCAGAGCAATAGTCGCCAAGGCGTTCTGCCACGGCTTCTATTGGCCCACCACTCTCGAGGATGCCAAGCAGCTAGTCCACGCGTGCAACGGGTGCTAGCACTTCGGGCATCTCAGGCACATGCCGGCTACGGTACTCAAGACTATCTCGATCACCTGGCCCTTTGTCGTCTAGGGCCTCGACATGGTTGGTCCCTTCAAGCGGGCACACGTGGGCATGACCCATCTGCTGGTGGCGGTAGACAAGTTCACGAAGTGGATAGAGGCCAAGCCTATCCGGAAGTTGGACGAGGCGACAGTCGTCACCTTATTCACGGACATCATCAACCGGTTCGGCTACCCCAATAGCATCATCACGGATAACGGCACGAACTTCACCAAGGGGGCCTTCGCCCAGTTCTGCAGCAACAAGGGCATCCGGCTAGACCTTGCTTCCGTCATGCACCCGCGGTCCAACAGGCAAGTCGAAAGGGCAAATGGGCTAGTGCTATCCAGCATCAAGCCGCGCCTCATCGAGCCCTTGGAGCGATCGCCCGGATGCTAGATCGAGGAACTTCCGGCTATGCTATGGAGCCTCCACACCATACTGAATAGGTCAACTAGCTTCACCCTGTTCTTCCCCATCTACGTCCCGGAAGTCGTCCTCTCCGCGGACATCGAGTTCGACTCACCGCGCAAGCTCCTCTACGATGAGAAGGCCAACAAGGAGGCGCGGGAGGATGGCGTAGACCTCCTCGAGGAAGCCCGCGAGCTGGCACTATCCAGGTCGGCCCTGTACCAGCAGTGCCTACGCCACTACCATTCGAGCTGGATCCGGTCCGTCACGTTCCGCGAGGGTGATCTTGTTCTCCGGCTGGTGCAAGACACGAAGGACATGCACAAGTTGGCACCACCTTGGGAGGGCCCCTTCATCATCAGCCGGGCGCTGCACAACAACTCCTACTACCTCATCGACATGCAACAGTCACGCAAGATGGACAAGTCGGACGAGGAGACATAACGCCCTTGGAAACCGGCCCTGCTCCGCATGTTTTACACCTAGTCATCAGACAGTGTATGTATCCTGCGAACCCTATGAATGAAAATCTGGACCCCTGCGAGATACTCGGGGGCTCCTTGCTAGAAATTTGTGCGTATTTGTTTCTGGTTCAGTTTTTCTGGCTCCGGCAACCCCTACCCGGGCGATCGCTGGCTGGCCTGACCTGCTAAATCAACAAACCGACTGAGTAGTGTGCGAGGATGACAAAGGCCCACTCTTCGTCTCAGCTACAGACCGCAACCCGGCTGTCCGGCTAGCAAGAGCAAAATCCCGAGGAATCCCACATGAAAGACGGGGAGGAGATGTGGATCGGGCGTTCTGGCCTTGCGCCTAGTTTGAGCTGATCCGGCTACTAAGCCCTCAGTACCGTGTGCAATGTATTGTTAGCTCCCTTCGATTCTGGCTGCAGACCGCAACCTGGCTGCCCGGCAAGGATGCAGCGTAAACAGCAAAGCGCACGGGAAAGCGACTAAGTGTCTAGAGAAGCACAAGATAGCTTTCAAAAACCAAAGATGTCCTCCGGTTAATAAGCAATACCTTAACCGACTAACCTATTAACAAATGGGCCTAAATGTGTATTTGTTTTGGACGACTACATCGAGTCGGACTTCAAGGAGAAGAAGATTCGAAGTCCTTGCCTTCATCAAGCGCTCCGAATCTCGGGGGCTACACCCACTGGGTGCACTCGTGCGCCCCCATTGGAATCATGTAGTTCCGACCGGCTAAAAGGAGTTTAGCCGGATATTTGGAGCCCAGGAGAGGGCAAGGGCAGGAAAAGAAAGAGGAAGATTCGAAGCACCTAGTTACGCCGGCTACTCCGAATCTCGGGGGCTACACCCAGTGGGTGCGCTGGCGCGCCCCCACTGGAGTTGGAGTTCCCCCGACTAAAGGTGTTCAGCTAGGCGAAGGCAGCTGGATAAGTGTAACCGGTAAAAAATAAGAACTATGAATCATATAGAAAATCACAAGGAAGATGGAAGCAAGCAAATAGTACGATTGGATAAAAAAGAGAGTGGAAGCTCCCATAAGTTCACCCGGCGTCAGAGACTGTCGGCACAGACAACCAAGTTCAATGAAGCAAAATAATTACAAGGTCACCCGACATTCCAAGGATTATATCTAGGCGGCGGGACCCTTGTCGTAAGGGTGATCCTGGGCGGAGGTGGTCTCGACAGGCAGAGGAGGCACACTGACAGATCCGGCTCCGACGTCCCTGCCAGTCGGCTGCGACGAGGCTTCGGCTCCCACATCCGGCGTCCCAGCAGACTCCGAGTCAGTGAGGACCTCGTCGATGTCCGTGTAGTCAGCGATCTTGATGGCGGAGGCGTGGAGCTCCGGATGAGCTTGGCGGATGGTGGCGAGGTCGGAGCCGGCATGGAAGCCCCCGTTGATCTTCTCGACATGCGCATCCTTGTACCAGGAGAGCATCAAGGCCAAGGCCATCTCTGCTCCGGCTCGTGCCACCAGGTCCCGCAGATGATCAACGACAGATGGCATCTCCGCCACCTTGGCGGCTAGCTGCGCCATCGTCTCCGGAGCCGTCACGTCCGACCATAAGAATGCGAAGACCACCTGAGCCGCTTGGTGAAGCTTAGCGGCCTCCTTGCCAAGGACGACGACCAGCTCCTGGGCAGTCGGCTGCTCCCTTGGCCAGTTCTCCTGCAGCTGGTTGTACGCCAGCAGGTCTACACCGGGATAAAATGCTGTCAGAAAAAAGGCTATCAGATCTAGCTACCAGATCCGGAAAGACGAAGATAGTCGGAGAAAAAACTTACCCTTGGCGGTGTGCCCGACCTGCATCAACTCCTCGACCAGAGCCTTCTCCCGAACCGTCAGCCATTTGACCTCCTTCTCTTGGTCCTTGCTTTGGGCGTCAAGGAGGTCGAAGGCCTAGGCCCGGCTGGCGAGGGCGGCGGCACACTCCTTGATGGTGGCCTCCAGGGCATCCGTCTTGGCGTGCCAGTCCATATTCTACATATGGAGTATGGAATTGGACTTGCTCAGCCTGTCGTTCGCCTTCTTCAGGCAATCGATCTCCTGTTGGGAGCACACCATGATGGCTGCGGAAACCGACTGTCAGCCAAAAAAAGGGGGTGGGAAGAGGAGAAAGGCGAAAATATCCGATAACAGAATCCGGATAAAAGGACTTACTCTGGGAGGTCCCATTGGCAGCTGCTAGTGTCTGCTCCAGGGTCCGGTTGCTGCCGGCCGTGGCCTTGAGCAGCCGGATCTCCTTCACCGCCAATTCGAGGGTGGCAGCAAGATCCGCCAGCAAGGCAGCGGAAGAAGCATCGTCGTTAACAGCGTTGGCGACCAGCGACTCCTTTGCCTCCAAGACAACCGTTCACCTCTCCACCCCTGGCTCGTTGTCAGAGTTTTCGTCGGTAATGACCACAAGCTCCTTGCTGATGGAGCCCCTCCATGCCACCAAGGTGGAACTACCTCCACTTTGTGGGGTTGGCGTAGCCGTTTCCGACTGCACCACCATGGTCGGCGGGGCATCCCCCGCTCTGGCTGCGGTAGCCGAATCAACATGAGGCGGGAGCGGAGACGGAGCCCTAGGCAAAGGAGGGGGAGCGGAGGCCGCCGGAGGCGACGCGGCGTCCAGCGCGCAAGGCAGCGAGCCAGTGGGTGCCGGCGCCGGGCTCGTGGCACCGAAGGAGACCAGCGAGCTGGAAAACAGAAGAGAAGGGAAAGAAGAAAGCAAGTAAGGCAAAGGACAGGAAAGATCGTCTGAGAGCAAAAGGAGGAAAAGGCATAAAATTCGCAAGGTAACTTACCCCTGCACCACGGGGGGCGGCCCCTTCTTGCAGCCCAGGTGGCTGGGCAGAAGTGTTGGGGTTCCACGTATGAAAACAATAGATTTTATCCTATGCCCCTGAGCCCCTGAAGCTGCTAGGACCTATCTATTAGTAATACAGTAGCGGGAGGGGCTTTTCGTGAACTTACCCTTGAAGACCAAAAAGCGTTGTCAACGCTCAGGAGAGCGTGGTTGATGTAGACAAGCCGAAGCTGATCTCAAGGTCGTGATGAAGTCCTCGCGCTCGTTTGACTCCAACGACTTGAGTGCCTCAAGTGCGACACCTCGCGGGGAGTTACACACACCAGTGCCTGACGATGACTCCTGCTTCCCTGATCCAGCAGCAGTTGCGGAAGTAGAGCTCCTGGATCCGAATCCCGCAGCGCGACGGCACTCCGCGGTGAAGATGTCTCTCGTTCGTGCAGTCCAGACTTGGGACCACGGTCACGAGAGAGAGAGGGGGAGGGAGAAAATATCAATTATAGGTCCTCCCAAAAGTGAGAAGACCTTTATTGAATATTGGTGTATTTTATTTGGCCAAATACCACCACTATATATAGGGGGAGTGGAGGTACTACCTCCCTCAAAGTCCCGGGGTGGGACTAAAGGAGAGGAGAGGTGGGGGGAGGCGCCGCTAGCCACCCCCTCATGGGCCCCACATGGGGGCTGGCCCAATAGGGCCACCGGCCACCCCCTTGGCCCCTTCTCCCTCTCTCCTTTCCCTAATGGGCCCTCTCCTCTCCGGTAATTGGCCCATTAAGCCTTTGACCATTTAAATTGGTTTTTCTCTTTATTAAATAATTATGAATAAATGACTAAATCAATATTTAACATTCATTCACATATTATTCAACCTCCATGGTTATGGAACACTTCCACCTCCACTCCGGACATCCTCCGGACTTACCGAAACCCTTCCGATTTTCTCTCTACTATTCTTCGTCGATTCCACCGATCCTATAAACACTCTCTAAGCATCATCAAGCCCTTAAGCGTGATACCCCATGGTTCGGGAACACTCCAGACATGGTCGGGACACTCCCGCCCCAATGATCGATAGAGGGAGTTGGATGGCCATGTGACCCCTGTGCGTTCCACGAAGATCTTTCGTCGTTTGAACCGAGACAGTCGTGTCTTATTCCCTTTGTCACTCGATACTTGCATTGCCTGAGATCTGATCAATGACATCACCATGTCGTGTTCAATCTCATTACTGAACAACGCTACTTTACTCGTTCCGACAAGTGATATCCCTGTGATCAAATCACACGCTGCGCAGCTATTGGATATAACCTCTCCGAGTGGGCCCTTTAAGTATCTTCCCATCACATGGACAGAGAAATCCCGCTCTTGACATATATTGCCTCTATGGTTTCCTCCAAGTACCTGAACACACCTTTATAACCACTGTATTACCAAGTGGCGCTTGATGCTATCTAAGCACTCTTGGGAGACGGTGATTTATATAGCCTCACGGTCTAAGGAATAGTCTACGAGGATCCATTTCTAATAATCGTAACTTGAACTTCGTGACATGATCGGGTCATGATGTTTAGGTTGGGTATTAGTTCATCATTTCATTCTTGGAATGAGATGACTTCATTTCCAACTAGCATAAATGCCACATGATCAGGAAACATGATCATCTGTTGACCAATGAACCAGCGACTAGAGTTTCACTGGGAACCCCTGGTTGTTTGTATATCACACGTGTATTGATGTTTCCAAGCAATACAGTTATAACATGATATAAAACTTAATCATAAACTATATGAAATATGATAATAGTCCTGACTACTATTTGTCTCTAGGGAATATTTCCAACAGTCTCTCACTTGCACTAGAGTACAAATACACTAGCTGCATTTGTTCTCAATCATTGGCACCATATATCCGGTACCCTGAACATGCTTGCTCATGGAAGAGGTTGAATCTTGGGTCTGTACTTTATAGTCCCAAATGCTTTGCAACTTACTAATGTCACCTTGATCGACATTAATACTTTATCATCACATGATAGCATCTGTGTGTATGCATCGTCGCTATGGCAGCAGAACGAGACCTGATTCCAGGAGCATACAGTGACTTTAGATCAACCTCGAGGGCTTTCTCATGGGCACTGTGCCCTGGGACACATCATTCTACGTTAAAAGCGGACTAGCCCCGCCATAACATTATTCAACACTTTAGATGGTACCCTTATCTATTATTATAAATGTATTCATCGAAACGCCAGTGCACTCTATGCAACTTTCGATCTTTTGTTCACCTCGCTTCCTACTTGACTTTAATCAGTATTTACAGGAGATTCCAACATATTCCCTTATAACATAACCCTTTATGTTTTAAGATATGTCATCCTTTATGGATTTGGAAAACATGTCTGCAGTTCTCTATTAGACACTGCGGACAAACTTAGCTCAACGTTACATGATTCAAACTTAATCACTTTCAAACGTTCCTTATTGGATCATATATTATGTTAAGTTATCATCATGGTTTTCTAAGACAGAACCTATGTCTCAACATAGTGGACGATGATCATCCTTTTATTTCTTTCAACCATTGATGTTCAACTTAACACCATTCCTAATTTGAGTTATTAAGGACCAGTTCCTTAATTAACTTCTATTCTGAAACCCCTTTCAGAATCCCTTAAGGAATACTACATAATATCATAATACACCTATTATCAACTTCTACATCTTATAAATCCTTATTTATAAGTATTTGCGCTTTCATTCTTAACATACTTAAGAATTACTCCTATAAGCTCACACTCAAAATATGTTCCTACATATTTGAATCTGAGACTTATATCGCTCCCACTCAAAAATATGTCATTCACATATTGTTTTAGGAAGACTTTCATAGCCCCCACTCAATTTTATGCAAAATGCATATCCACTCACTATTTTGAACAACTTCAAAATCCTTTGATCAAATTTCAAACTTGGAGTTTTACTATGAGATACTAGTACTATTAATAGTTTTAAACCCTTATACATAAAGCACACATGAATCAAATTCATTTGAATTCGTCCAATACTTGAAAAATTGTGCTTTTGTCATTCACCCCCTTTCCACTATGGCTTTGCAGTCATTTGGGAAAATTCCAAGTAGCCCCTTTTACTTGTGAGATTCAGCAACTAATTGCTTTCTAATCTCAAGTGAATTTTTCTTTTAGGATTTCTCATCATTCTAGTTTACCATTATTTCCTTAGCAGTTCGTAGGTATGTCATATTCCAAGAATCACGACAAATGATTCACAAATGTCTCCATACAAGATATGGATTACATTTTGAATCCTACTTCATGTAGTGATAACACTAGTGGAGGAAAACACAATGATCAATATCATTGATTCTTTCCTTCTGTGAAGAGAATCGTTCAGGAACGTTGTCCATTGCGCTTCTCAACAGTCTAATGCAGGGTTTTGAATCCTCATCGTGTTTTACACTATTTTCCATTTGCTCCATAATTGAGAAACATCACTAGAAGTGAGCTTTCTCAAGAATGCACCAAAATCCAAGCAGTACGAATCTTGCTTTCCTTTTGGTTTTAGCTATGGGTTTCGTATTCAAAGTTTCCAATGAATATGCTATAAGGACTTATTCGCTAATGTTTTGGTTATATCGAATAACCCCAAAACTTTCACGAATTCAAATGGTTCACTACTTACTAATTGAGTGCTAACTATTTCTTAACTAATGGTCTCTACATCTACACTACAGCGATTTATTTGGTGCCTTCTATTCACCCACTTTGATATCTAATATCACATTGTGATGCTTTGCATTTTGACGTTTCAAACACTTTGCATTTCACAATTTCTTTGATGCCATTCTTTATAAAGTCGAATTTCATTACTATTGATCAAATCATAGTAATTGGATTCTCTTTTATATTTATACCCTTTGTTGATGAAACACTTTGATCAAATCAAATAGTTTCATATTCATGTTTCCTTTGGTAAACTACTTTACACATTTAAACAATCATATAATGATAATTACCATTTTCATTAAAACACAACACATCGAATATGTATTTACTTTTAACAATTCATTAAACACTTTGTATTTAAGTAATACAGGGTGTTCAATTTATTTTGCCGAACTTAAGCATGATTTATATGTGATAAGAAATCAAGTGACTTTCAAATATTATTGTTATAACTTTGAATTTAAACAATGGTTTCATTCATTAATGAATATATCATTAAGTTGGGTATTTTAAGGCATTTTTAATGTTTTACAAATGTTCATGCATTATCAATTAGTTTCGAATGAACAAGGATAATTCACACATAATCAAACAAGATATGAACACGAATAGAAATCATTCATAAAAGTAGAACAACCATTTGTTACAAACTGATATGAATAACCGTCTCACAAAGTGTGAGACACACTAAAGAAGTTCACAATCTTTTGATTACAATAATCATCCTAAAACATAAACTAAATGATAAATGTCGAGGGAGAGTGCCGTTGGCCATCATCATTATGCTCGCCATCAACACGCAATGTCACCTCCTCTCCAGCAAGCACCTCCATGCAGAAGGACCTATTTTCAGCAAAACAGAACAAGTATCACATATACTTAACACTGCAAATGTGTTTGCAAGATTATAACATTTATAAAACTGTATTTCAAATATATACCTTTGTCATTGATAACCCCAGCGACACCGGGTTCAAACACCACACTTCTGAAATGTGATATGAACTCGTGGAAATCCAGTGTTTCTGTGTCGCCTCTCATAATGCAAATCCTGACTTGTGCTTCGAAGCTTGGTGGCAACGACCGTAGCACAACTCCCATTGCAAAAGAGCTTGCAAACTAGTTGTCCAGGTAGTATGCCAGACTCATGTATGCATCGTACATGTTCAATAAGTGCTCGTCTAGTGAGGAGCCCTCCTCCATCTTTATGGAGAGGAAGTCCCCCATCAGCTCATACTCCCACATGCTCATTTGTTCCACGAAATGTGATCTCAGATGTGCCATGACCATTCAGGGATTAAGACTTCCCAACATTGGCCACAGCCCATCCTCCATCCCGAGGCGCATCGTCACTGATATGAATGTGGCCATCACACGACGACGGTTGCGGAGATCCCGCTGCTCCTGGGTCTCATGAGAATAGGGTGGCTCCAAGTACATCTCGTAGATCATGTAGTCATCCATTTTGTTCTCACCAACGAGATCGAAAAGGTGCATGACCCATGCAAAGAAGTTGGCTCCATCTAACTTGAGCTTTTCTCCTTTTAACCAATCGTCAATAGGGAAGGTTATCTCGGGGAGAACCATTTTCTACATTTATAATTGCAAAAGGAATTTAGACTAAGTTTATAATTAAATGAGTTAATAATAACTCCACTCAGAAACACCTATCCCCATAAGGGTTCCTAGTGATAACACGACCCCTATCAGCCACATCTCCCCCGATTAAACACGGCTATCGATGTGGGTTCAAAGGTGGACACTAAACGTCGGTCACATCATTCATGCGACTCGTGCTCGATCTTTCGACCATCCGTGTTCCGAGGCCACGCTTCTGTGGCGTGCTAGGCTCGCCAACTCAACCTTAGTGTATTTGCTATGCAACATGGCTTACACGCACTGTATGCGAACGTAGATATGTCTGACACCCAGTCACCCTGGCTCACCTTATACCGAAGAACTTTCTTGGTGGTGCACACTAAGGGGGAACACAATCGTTGGTAATTTTAACAGGGATCGGCTTATTAGGCTACCGTCAAGTATCTAATACTAGCACACAATAATATATACAAACAATAACATTGAATGTAAATGCGATGTGATATGGTCCTTCAGGTCGTGATCTCCATCCGTCGTCACCGGATTCCGGCACCAGGGTTCCGGCGCCGTAGACACCAGGCTACCGCTGTCGTTCTGGTGTGGTAGTCCGTCACCTCCATGACTATCTACTACTACCTAACAAAAGGTAATCACTTTACCTTTGCCATAACCATATCACAAAGCAACGCCCCCTGCAAAACAAAGTTAGACGCCTCTACTTTATCTTTGCATGTTTTACGTGGCTGAATGGGCTTTCGCACAAGAACCATTCTTACCTACGAACTTTCAGCACAACGCTGATCAAGTAGTTGTCTCTACTACACCCCTTCCGGGGCCCTCCGCTGCAAATGGTATACCAACTAATACGAAAGAGACAGACACCCCCCTAAGCCACTTTATACGGTACAAGCCGTATGTCAAGCATGGACCAGTCTCGCGAATGAACGCATAAAGTCGGTCGGGGGCGCTTCATCAAGCATTACTGCGGTATACACAAGTACACGTGGGAGGGTAACAACTAAAAGATCAACACCCACACGCTACATCTCGTGTGTTCTACCCGTACTAGCATTACTACGCATAGATCTAGCTTTGATACCAGTGTTGGGGTTCCGCGTATGAAAACAATAGATTTTATCCTACGCCCCTAAACCCCTGAAGCTGCTAGGACCTATCTATTAGTAATACAGTAACGGGAGGGGCTTTTCGTGAACTTACTCTTGAAGACCAAAAAGCGTTGTCAACACACAGGAGAGTGTGGTTGATGTAGACGAGCCACAACCGACCTCAAGGTCGTGATGAAGTCCTCGCGCTCCTTTGGCTCCAATGACTTGAGTGCCTCAAGTGCGACACCTTGCGGGGAGTTACACACGTTCGATGCCTGACGATGACTCCCGCTTCCCTGATCCAACAGCAGTTGCGGAAGTAGAGCTCTCGGATCTGAATCCCGCAGCGCGACAGCGCTCCGCGGTGAAGATGTCTCTCATTCGCGCAGTCCAGACTTGGGACCATGGTCACGAGAGAGAGAGGGGGGAGGGAGAAAATATCAATTAGAGGTCCTCCCAAAAGTGAGAAGACCTTTATTTAATATTGGTGTATTTTATTTGGCCAAATACCCCCACTATATATAGGGGGAGGGGAGGTACTACCTCCCTCAAAGTCCCGAGGTGGGACTAAAGGAGAGGAGAGGTGGGGGGAGGCACCGCCGGCCACCCCCTCATGGGCCCCACATGGGGGGCTGGCCCAATAGGGCCACCAGCCACCCCTTTGGTCCCTTCTCCCTCTCTCCTTTCCCTAATGGGCCCTCTCCCCTCCGAGAATTGGCCCATTAAGCCTTTGACCATTTAAATTGATTTTTCTCTTTATTAAATAATTATGAATAAATGATTAAATCAATATTTAACATTCATTCACATATTATTCAACCTCATGGTTGTGGAACACTTCCACCTCCACTCCGGACATCCTCCGGACTTACCGAAACCCTTCCGGTTTTCTCTCTACTATTCTTCGTCGATTCCACCGATCCTATAAACACTCTCTAAGCATCATCAAGCCCTTAAGAGTGATACCCCATGGTTCGGGAACACTCCAGACATGGTCGGGACACTCCCGCACCAATGATCGACAGAGGGACTTGGATGGCCATGTGACCCCTGTGCATTCCACGAAGATCTTTCGTCGTTTGAACTGGGACAGTCGTGTCTTATTCCCTTTGTCACTCGATACTTGCATTGCCTGAGATCTGATAAATGACATCACCATGTCGTGTTCAATCTCGTTACTGAACAACGCTACTTTACTCGTTCCGACAAGTGATATCCCTATGATCAAATCACACGCTGTGTAGCTATTGGATATAACCTCTCCGAGTGGGCCCTTTAAGTATCTTCCCGTCACATGGACGGACAAATCCCGCTCTTGACATATATTGCCTCTATGGTTTCCTCCGAGTACCTGAACACACCTTTATAACCACTGTATTACCAAGTGGCGCTTGATGCTATCTAAGCACTCTCGGGAGACAGTGATTGATATAGCCTCACGGTCTAAGGAATAGTCTATGAGGATCCATTTCTAATCATTGTAACTTGAACTTCATGACATGATCGGGTCATGATGTTTAGGTTGGGTATTGGTTCATCATTTCATTCTCGGAATGAGATGACTTCATTTCCAACTTGCATAAATGCCACATGATCAGGAAACATGATCATCTATTGACCAATGAACCAGCGACTAGAGTTTCACTAGGAACCCCTGGTTGTTTGTATATCACACGTGTATTGATGTTTCCACTCAATAAAGTTATAGCATGATATAAAACTTAATCATAAACTATAAGAAATATGATAATAGTCCTTACTACTATTTTTCTCTAGGGCATATTTCCAACAAGAAGGGCGCCGGTCTGGCTCCTTTTTGGGGCCGGCTCCTCCATGGCAGGCTGACTGGCCCCGCCTCATCCACCAGACCGGCTAGATCCGCTCCCACCAGCGCCAGACCGAGTAGAGCTGCCCCCACCGGCGCCCGATCAAATGGAGTCGCCGTCCGCCGCGCGGTGCCGGGCAGGCTCGGGAGCCGGTGCGCCCTCCTCCTCCTCTAAAACCTACGCGTGGGGGTCGTGAGCCAGCTCGTCGTTCTAGCTAGGGAAGACGTCGCCGTCCCCATCCGACTCCTCGCCGGACCGGTGAGCACGCGGCTCAGGAAGGTCCGGCGTGAAGTTCTGGAGGGGGGACTCACCCTCCTCCCGGATGATGCAGGCGAAGGTTTGCGAAAGAAAGAAGACAAGGATCAGCCGAATAAAAAGACGCAACAAGAAAACAAAAACCGGCTCGCAAAACTTACCCAGGGTGTGCGGTTGTCGCGGTTGTAGGGAATCAACCCGAACTTCCAGTGCTCCGGTACCCGCTCCTTCGTAATCGTCCACACCCACTCCTTCAGATTGTGGTAGCAAGGATCACGGTGGGACAGCCGGGTCGAGTCCAGCCGGCCGGAGTAGTAGCACATCTTGTGTGCGCGCTGCTGCAGCGGCATCATCAGCCAAGACATCCAACTGAGTGTGATGTCCAGGCCAGTCAAGCCGGCGGTGACGAGGGAGCGCATCCACTGTAGCATCGCGTTCGACTCCGCCTTCTCCCCGTGGATCTTCAAGTCCAAATTCTGCCGGCTAGATTCCATGTCCTGGAAAGCCGGCAGATTGATCCGGTCCACGTCGCTGAGGTTGCGGACGTAGAAGTACGTCTGCTGCCATAGTCGCACTATGTCCTGCAGCTGGAACTTTGGGTAGCTGGTCTGCATGCGGGAGTAGATGGAGGCGCCGCCGCACGTCACCAGCGGCCCTTGGGTGAACTGCACGTACGACTGGACGTGAAACAGCCAGCAGAAGAGCTCGAGATCCGGCTAGATCCCGAGATAGCTCTCACAGAAGGGCGCGAAATGCGCCAGCGCGCCGATAGCATTAGCGCCGAGGTGGTGGAGGCGGAGATCGAAAAAGGCGAGGAAGGTGAGGAAGAAGGGATGCACCGGCAGCGTGAAGCCGCGGGCGAGGTGCGAGAGGAAGATAAACCGCTCCCCCTTCGTCGGGTGCGGCGACTCCTCTCCCGCCAGTGCCAACCGCACCTCCACCTCCATCTCTGGCGGCAGTACGCGGGCGGCGCAGTATTTCTCTATGTGCTCCTCCGTCACGGAGGAACCGCACCAAGCTCCATGCTCAGAAGCCATCTCTGGCTCGCTGGGCATCGCACCAGCTGTGGAGTGGCGGTGGCCCGTGTCTCCAGCGACGCCAAACGGGCGGCGCGGCGAACTACAGCGACAAGGGCAAGCGAGGCAGCGCGAGAAGGAAAGGGCGTAGGAAGGCAATGGGGAAGGCAATGAGCGGAAGGAGGAACCGCCCTCCCCCGGGTGACCCTTTAAAGACCCGAAAGGGCAACCGTCCGTAGTGCCACGTGGCGCCCATCGAGTCGTGCCCCACTCCCTCCACCGCACAGGATCCTTTGTGCAGGCGCCGAATGCGCAGAAGATCCTAGAGCAGAAACCGAAGAGGCAAGCGACAGTTTCCTGAGGCGATGTGTGACAAGACGTTACGCTGCATGTTGTAGAGCAATGATGGCGCATGCGCGCGTGGCCGGCGTTAGCGCTGACGTCACGGGTAGCGCAACCGCCAGACGTAGCCGGTCACAAATTTAAAAATTGAGGAGGAGCACGCGCACATTTCACCTAAGGGCGAAATCTACATGCGCTCAGGGGCTAGTGTCAGGGGGATGACCTCCGGATACCCCAACCAGACAGGAAGTACGGTAGCCAGTTCGCATCCGGCTGGCTAAGTGTAGCCAGATACGAGCAAATCTTACCGGCTACTCTATGGTAGTCAGAACCAAGAGGACCAACAAAGCATAGGACCGGCTACATCAGCGTAGCCGGACAAAATCAGGAGGACAGAGCGACATGCTGCACAGTGCATGGTACGCCCTGGTACGATGACGAGACCCGCAACTACACGGCCATACCGGAGACTTTGCTAGGTGACGCGGGCACAGTGGCCAGATGTTGACGACAGGCTCGCGCGGCATTCACTGTACCCACGACGACCCTACCGCATGTACCTTGATGGGATGTAAGTGTACCGGATACTGTAGATGACCAGCTGGCTGGGGCCCGCCTATGAGACCCGCCAGCCGGACTGGCCAGTGAGACCGTTGCCTCTCTGCCTATATAAGGAGAGGCAAGGCTCTCGTAGCAAGGGTTGGTCTCAATGCATTTAAGGAGGTAGATAGGAGATACAGCTCCAAGAGCGATTGTAGCCCGTATACCACTCATAGTCAGATCAGTAGGAGTAGGAGCTTTACCTCACCACGAGGGCTCCGAACCTGGGTACTTCTTGTGTCTCACTACACTTGCTCGTATCCAATCCCGCCTGCAGACGTTGTCGAGAGCTTCCTTGCTAGTCCCCACACCTCTATCTAACCTGTTCAGGTACTGCCGTTCCCAATACAACGACAAGAGGAAGTAGATGCTATGTTGTTAGAGCAACAAGGCAAAGAATGTTATTCATCACAAGATGTAGCAATAGCATGAGTGGATGAATTACAAGGACTGGCACATGGCAATGACACTAGGAATAGATATAGTGCTTATGTCCACATGAGGCATACTAGATGTTACCTTAGACAAAATAGCCTCATGAACCAACTTTAGCCTACCATGGGAAAATAAAAGATCCTCATGCAAGCTTGATAGCTTAGCATGAATTTCTTCCAATCTCCAATAGTTGTTAGTTAGCGAAGAAAGTTGAGAGTTTAGCTCAACATTCTCCTTCACAATAGATGCTTCACAAGAGATAGAGTTAGTAGCACAAGCATCATCAATAGGAGTAAGAGGTGAGGGAAACTTGGCAAGCTCTTTTGAATAAGAAGCTTTAAGTTGCTCATGTGACTTGGTGAGTTTGATGAGCTCCCCCTTTATGACCCTAGAGCCATTGTTGAGGTGATCAAAATCCTCAAGGAGTTTATCATAAGCACCTTCAAGCTCACCATTTTTAATTTGGAGGGAACTTGCCACCTCAAATTCTCTATCATGAGATTTCTTCACTCTAGATAGATCTAGAGCAAAGGTATCCTCAAGAGATTCCTTGGTGGTTTGTTCCTCTTCAAGAGCTTCATTTAGGTTTGCAATGTCAATAGCATACTCACGCTCAAGACTACTCATTTTGTCAATTGTGTCCTCATGCTCATAAATTAGTTGCTTACTTTCAATGGCAAAGTTCAAGATTTCAATGAAAGTAGACCACTCATTTTTATTTTTGTGTAGAGCACGAAGGACTAGCTCCCCCTTCTCTTTTAAAGAATAAACATCATATTCTACTTCATCTAAGTCAACATTCACATCATCATTAGGTGCATTGGGATCCAAAGGAGAAGTTACCTTTGATTCCTTAGCCATGAGGCATAAGTGAATGTTAGGAGAAGGTGATGATGGGGGAACACTTAAAGCTCCAATCACAACCTTGCCTTGGCCCACACATTCTTTGATTTCCTCTATATGGTTAGCAATACAAGTGCTAGAGGAAATAGAAGCACATTTATCATGGCAACAAGGCAAAGCAAGCATATCATCATGAGATATATCCAATCTATTTCTACATGATATGCAAGGACAATCAACACTAGGATGTAAGTCACATATAGTCCTACAAGTGTTCATGTCCAAAGATACAACATTGTAATGAGATAGATATGAAGAATCATGAATGACAAGATCACTATCCACATTGCAAGTTATATCACCACTCACCATATCATTACCTTGCGACAACTTATATGTAGGTGAAGTGGAGGAAGATGAGAACTCATCACGACCGGAGGTGGAGGGAACACAATCATCCTCATTAATCTTGGACGCATCATATTTTTCTTGAAGCTTGGTCCAAATATCATGAGCATTCTGAAAAGGCATGATTGAGGAAATAACTACAAAGCTCACAACATTAACAAGCACATTAGATGCTTTAGCTTCGAGATAAGAGTTTGTCGCCTCCTCCAAAGATAGATTTTGAGGATCCATAGGAGGAGACAATCACATATCTAGAATTTTTCTCAATATTTGGGTCAATGACCCGAAAATGACTAAGCATGAAAATTCGCCAAACATCATAATTTGTGCCATCAAATGTAAATGTGTGAGAGTGCACTAAACCCCTAGGAGACATCTTTACACTCGAGGCGGTGAAGCCTAAGAAGCGAGATGCCTCGCTCTGATACCAATTGAAAGGGAAACGGGCATCGCCTAGAGGGGGGTGAATAGGCGTTTTAAAATTATCCCGATTTAGGATCTAATAAATGCGGAATAAAACTTAACAATTAATTTATCAAGCCAAAACCCATAGCAACTTGGTTCAACTAAGTGCACCAACAACCTATGCCAAGCAAGACAAGCAACAAGGTGATACCAAGATGTTATACTTCAAGCACGATGCCTATCACAATGTAAATTGCATGAGTAAAGGGCTCGGTTGAGAGATAGACGATGGACGTGGAGACGATGATTTGTTTCCTGAAGTTCACTTCCAAAGAAGCTATGTCTCTGTTGGAGAGGTGCGGGGGCGCAATGTACTTCGAATGCCACAAATGGCTCACCTCGAGGTGTGGTGACTCGATGCTTACCAAACGCCACACAAGGCCTCATCCCAATATGCGAAGGCACGCAACTCATGGACGCCACAAAAGGCTCACCCTATTCTCACGTGAGCTCGCCATAAAGGCCTACTCACATTCCACTATGGGACACTTAAGGGCGGTCACTGAGCTCGTACAATGCTTGGGGCAATCTCCACAACTCAATTGGAGGGCTCCCAAGAAACGCCACAAAGGCTCCACAATGCCACAATACGCCAAAAAGCTTGGGGAATCTCCATAACTCAATTGGAGGCCCAAAGAACACACCACAACTCCACACAACCGTCTAGGGTTCCAAGAACCCAAGAGAAACAAGCTCAAGAGCTTGAACTCGCCGAATCTCCGAGGAGAACTCAAACCTATGCACCAAATGCAATAGGCAAGTCCTTCACTCTCAAATTCCACCAAATCTACAAAAGCTATTGGGAAATAAGAGAGGAAGAACACAGGAGGAGAACACAAAACTCTCCAAGAACTAGATCCCAATGATTCCTTCACAAAGAAGGGATTTGGTTTGGTGGGGGTTGTAGATTTAGATCTCCTCTCTCAAATCCCTCAAAAAGATGCAAGAATCATAGGAGGGGGAAGGGGAGAGGGCAAGCTCTTCAAGGTCAACAATGGAGGATAGAGAGAGTGAAAAACTCTCCAAAAGAGCTAACCCCATGAAGGGGAAGGGAGCTCCTTTTAAAGGGCTCCCCGATCTGGCCATTATGCACATTTTCATGCACGGCCAGTAGTACCAGTGGGTGGCACATACTACCGGTGGCACCCAGCCAATGGTCCAAAATAGTGACGGGAAAGAGAAAAAATGCTGGCCGGTACTACCGCTGGAAATTACACCGGTACTACCGGAAGCAAAAATGCCCTAGCGGTACTAACTCCTGAACTTCCGACCGAAGTTCTGACAAAAATACGCAACCAAAACCGAGAGGTTACTAAACCGAACCTCGGGTTACCAGAAGTTGGACCATAAATAAGACCGGTACTACCGGTGGACGGCCGGAACTTCCGGTCAAGACAAAACTCTAGAACCAAAACTGCCATAACTTTTGCATCTAAACTCCAAACGAGATGAAACCAGTTTTGTTGGAAAGATAGCAACGTATAGATCTAGAGCTTGTTATGATGATAACCACAATCTCTAGATCCTATCATGGACAAGAACCAAACAACAACCAAGAAAGACGATGTTATGTATGCAAAGGTTTGAGTTCTCTTCGAAAGATACAAATGAGCTACTCACTCGAGAGCCCCTCTTGATAGTATGGCTATCTATCCTAAACCCGGTCTCCCAACACTACAAGAGACCGATAAAATAGAAACCCTATCAAGATGATACCTTTTCCTTGAGTATCCCACTTGAGCTTGATGTAGACGATCTTGTCACCTTCAAGATGGAACACATTTCTTGATTTCTCTTGCTCGCTCTTTCTTGATGAAGACTTGTGAAATGCTCCCCCAAACTCCATGGGGAAACCTCTTCTTTGAACTTGTCTTCATCGCTCCATGATCACCGAGGATGGCAACCTTCAAGCATGAGATCTTCTAGAGATGGCGCACCTTGAGCTTGCCCTTCATTTCTTGATGATTTCTTGAAGATAGCCATAAGGAACTCCATCTTCTTATTCTTCTTCAAGACATACTTGATCTTCTTCATCTTCTACTTGATTCCAATGGGCACAAAGCCCTTGGATATTGCTTCTTCTTTTCCAACCTTGAAGAAACCAACACATGGTCCAAGCGATGCCAATGGACAAACCTACAAGTGAAACTCAATTTACATGTTAGTCCATAGAGATTGTCATTAATTACCAAAACCACACATGGGGGCATATACTACTCACTCATAACAAATAGATCGGAGATAGAAAACATCATACAAATACTTAGATTGAAATCAACACTACTAGGAAAACAACTATAGATAGACGTGCTAGTCCGTGGCGCATATGTAGGACCATGCATCATAGAAATATTTCAGTGGCGCACGTCAGAAAATGCACCACGGAAACTTGCACGATTCTATGGCGCATTGCAGGAAACATGCGCCATAGAAATTATGTGGGACTCGCCACCGGGGTTGGGCGACCAACTTTCTTTGATGCATATAGACATATGTGCCATACAAAAAATAATTTATGTGGCGCATATGTCTATATGTGCCACAGAAAGTGGAGGCGGGCCCCACCATAGAATCTTTTTGACCCACTTTTTGTGGCGCATATGACTATATGCGCCACCGAAATATTTGGTTTCTATGGCACATATCGTCATATGCGCCATAGAAAGTTGACGCGGGTCCCACCGCGGAAAGTGTGCCACCTTATTCTGTGGTGCATATAGCAATATGTGCCACATAAATTTGAACTTCTGTGATACATAACTACAATATGCGCCACAGAATAAGGCGTCTAGATCCATGTGCAAAAAGGTGGTAGCTCACCCCTCTCTATCCACCACCACCCATTTCACATCTCTTCTTCCCTTCTCCACACCCAGCTCGTCTTCCTCCTCCCTCCCACCCCATTTTGCCCGTAGTTTCTCCATTTTCTTGTATAAACCTACTATAGTTCATAGATTGGTAAGGGGAAGCCTCCCTCCAACTTGTAGATCTAAAACACACTTATTTTTCTCTCCCACATCTTTATTTGTTCACTAATGTCCTCTCCACCAACTTGTAGATCTATTTGTCCACACTCTCTCATCGTGGTCTCGTCTCGCTATTATTGAATCTACTAGGTGAGTACTTGGCCATGAATATGCATGTTTTGTAGGTGAAGCTTGTCACGCAGGCGGTGTGTGCGATGCATCGCGAGATGATGTTTATACATGAAGCTTGTGTGGTGCATGAATGTTTGCATTCGGAGGAAGTTTTTTGTTGTTTTCTTATTGTTGTCCCGGTGTGGTGCATGGATGTTTGCCGAAATGTTGATTCATTTCCATTTCGGTAAATTTTTGCACTACCCATATGTCCTACTTTTAGGAAAGGTCATGCAGATTTTTTTCGGCTACCATGCATGTGTGTGTGTGCATATGGTGTGGTTCTAACCTACTCTCTGTTGTGACCGCTCAGGCAACCATGGTCATCATGATGAGCGAAGGTCGAGTTGCTAGGTACAAGAAAGACGCGAAGGAGGACATTATTTGGAAAAAAGACCATGATAAGATGTCCATGTTGAACATGCAAACTCTAGTGCTGGATCAACCCTGATTCTGGAAAATTGGAGGGTCACCTACTCAGGCGTGATCTCGTGTGTGACCTCAATGAGGTGCCAGCAGGACATGGTGGTCACGAAGACGTGGGCGAGCGAGAAGACGAAGAGTCTCCCAGGCATAATCACCATGATGAAGGAGATGCCAGCTGGCATGATCATCATGAAGAAGGAGATGCCGACGGGCATGATCATCATGAAGAAGGAGATGCCGGTAGACATGATCATCATGAAGAAGTAGAAGACGTGAAGAAGGAGAAGATGGGCATGATCATCATGAAGAAGGAGAAGACGTGAACACCCAGACGCTGATCATCATGAAGATGCAGATGGGCATGATCATCATGAAGAAGGAGAAGACGTGAACACCCAGACGCTGCTAACTTCGGCCTTGCAGGACCCTCATGTTCAAGAACTGCTCTTCAAGGAGACAAGCAACGCCAAAGCTGCAGCTAGAGAGAAAGCCAAGCTGGCACAAATGGAGATAGACGGGATGACTCCATTGTATCATGGGTGTATCCTCGAGGATTCACGATTCAGTGTAACGCTCAAGGCTCTGGAGATGAAGGCCGAACACAAATGGACCGATGTGAGCTTCAACACAAACATGGAATACTGGCACGACCGACTTCCTAAGGGGAACACATTGCAAACAAGTATCAAGGAGGCCAAGAAAATCGTGTGCCCTCTCGACCTACCACACATTAAATACCACGCCTGCATCAATGATTGTGCACTTTATCGGAATGAGTACGTGGAGAGAACCACATGTCTAGTGTGCGGCCAAGGATGGTACAAGAGAGGGAACAAGAAAGTTTGTCGAAAAGTGGTATGGTACTTTCCTATCACCCCCCATTTGCAGCGATATTTCGTAGATCCTAAGGAAGAAAAGCTCATGCAATGACACGTGGAAAGGGAGAAACCTGGAGATGATCCAGAGAAGGGCAAGATCCTAACACACTGATACATTGCAAATGTATCTATAATTTTTGATGTTCCATGCTTGGTTTTATCCACTTTCTTGTGTTTTGTTCCAACTTTGGAGTACTTTTCATATGATTTCTTGGACTAACCTATTAACAAGAGCCACAGTGCCAGCTACATGTTTTCTGCTATTTTTGGTTCCAGGAAAGTCAGAAAATGAATATTCTCGGAATTGGACGGGACAAAAGCCAAAGTGCCTAATTTTCCGGAAGTGATCAAGTGCCAGAATACGAGACGGAGAAGGGCCAGGGAGCCACCACACCACCTGGCCGCGCGGCTAGGCCTGGCCCACGCCAGGGGGTGGTGTGGCCGCTCTCGGCACCCCCTCGGCCTCTCCTTCCGCCTATATATTGCCCTCGGGACGAAAACCCTAAGTACCCGATCAAAAATCCACGAAAGAGTCTGTAGCCACCGTCATCTCCATCCCTAGATCGGGAGGGATCTGAAGCTCTTCCCGGCACCCTGCCGGAGAGGGGAATTCACCCTGGAGGCCTTCTTCATCACCATGCAAGCCTCTAGTGTGATGCGTGAGTAGTTCATCCTTGGACTACGGATCCATGTAGTAGCTAGATGGCTGGTTCTCCTCCTTTGTGCTTTCATGTTTAGATCTTGTGAGCTCCGTTCATGATCAAGATCATCTATTTGTAATTCATACATGTTGTGTTTGCGGGGATCCGATGGATATTGAGATGCTATTTCAGATTCATTATTGATTTTATCATGTCTTTGTTATTTGAGATCTTGCATGCTTTCCGTTGTTAGTAGCTATCTTGGCCAAGTAGATGCTAGCAACTCCAAGAGTTAGTATTTATGCTCGATAGTGGGTTCATGCCTCTGGTAATCTGGGGAAGTGACAGAAATCTCTAAGGTACTAGATGTGCTGTTGCTACTAGGGAGAAAACAACAATCCTTTGTTCATAGAACAATCGTATTGTTTACTTTACACGCAGTTCGTAAAGCAATAATCTGTTGCTTGCAACTTAATACTGGAGGGGGTTCAGATGATAACCTGAAGGTGGATTATTAGTCATAGATGCAGTTGGATGGCGGTCTATGTATTATGTTGTAATGTCCAATCAAGTCTCAGAGGAGTCAAGATGATTAGTATATGCATGTATTGCTTTCTCGGTGTTTGGCAATTGGCCCGCTGTAATTTGTTCACCCAGCATGTTATCTATCTTAAGGAGAGCCACCTCTAGTGAACTATGGATCTCGGTTCTTTTTCTTTACATACAATCTACAACTGTTTACTTCTTTGTGTTTACTTTCTGCAAACTTTTACTTCTTTCCATTCGATACGTTTAATCCTTTGTTTTTCGCAATACACGGTGAGATTGACAACCTCATCGCAAGTTGGGGACAAAGTTTTGTGGTTGTGTTGTGCAGGTCTCGACATTCCTACTAGCACCAGTAGTGCGCCCTGCCAAAGCTCAGCTAGTAACACCTTTGGGGTGTTTCCTTGCTCCTACTGGTTCGATTAAACCTTGGTTTCATAACTGAGGGAAAAATTACTGTTGTGCTCATCATACCTTCCTCTTGGGGTTCCCAACGAGCTCTACGTCGAAAGTCGAGCGCATTACACACCCTTCAGACGCTAGCCAGTGGAATGCATTGGACATCGATTTCGAAGAGTTGGGGGGCAATGCAAGGAACGTCAAGATGGGTATGAGCACCGATGGACTCAATTCTTTTGGTAACCAGAGTAGCACGCATAGAACCTGGCATGTGTTTGTATGTCCGTACAACCTCCCCCCGTGGCTGTGCACGAAGCAAAGGTACATACACATGAGCATTCTTATTCAGGGGCCAAAACAACCAGGTATCAGTATGCATCTGTATCTCGGGCTGTTGAGAGAGGAGTTAGCCATGTTGTGGGAGACGCCGACCCATACGTGGGACGCCTACACTAAAGAATATTTCTCTCTGAGAGCCGAGTTGCTCACGACGGTGCAGGACTATCCTGGTTACGCATATGTATCGGCCTAGGTGAACCACGGACACAATGCATGTGTCAAGTGCATGGATGAGACACCACATCTCCAGCTACCAAGGGATCTCGGGTCTTCGAAAACCGTGTTCCAAGGTACTCGAAAGTGGCTCCACATGGATCACCCATGGAGAAAACCGGGTGACATGTTCAATGGAGAAGACGAGATCGAAAGAGCCCCGTGTCTGAGGAGCAGCGAAGAAATCGAGGAGCTTTTGAATAATTGGGTAGATTGCCCTGCACTCAGGAAAAGCGACCAAGGACAAAGCCGATCTTGGGTGTATGGAAAGTAAGGTCTATTTTCTGGGACCTGCCATACTGGAAGGTCCTCCACATGCCCCATAGCCTCGATGTCATGCACATCACGAAGAACGTTACCGAGAGTCTGTGTGGCACTCTACTGAACATGCCGGAGAGGACCAAGGATGGGACGAAAGCAAGAAAGGACCTTAAATTGCTTGGCATCAAGAAAGATATTTGAGTACCCTGATAGTGATGATGATGATGATCAGACGGAAGGGACTCAAGGTCACCGCAAAAGAGTTAAGAAGAATGAGATGGTGCTTCACGCTGCCTTCTTCACTCTGAGTCAGGAGGAGCTCGAGCAGTTTTTCAGGTGCCTCCTAGGAGTGAAAGTTCCTCACGGTTACTCGGGGAAGATAAGCAGATATCTGGACGTGGCGAAGAAGAGGTTCAGCGGTATGAAGTCTCATGACTGTCACGTATTGATGACACAGATACTCCCCATTGCGATCCTCGGGATAATGGATAAGCATGTCCGTGAGACGTTGTTTGGCCTCTACAACTTTTTTGACATCATATCTAGGAAGTCTATCGGTGTGAAGCAGCTCGACCGGCTACAGGAAGAGATTGTGGTGATACTTATGCAAGCTCGAGATTTACTTCCCGCCCGCATTCTTTGACATCATGGTGCATCTGCTTATACATGTCGTGGATGACATCATCCAGCTTGGGCTGACATTCATGCACAACATGATGCCGTTTGAAAGGCTAAACAGTGTCATCAAAGGATTTGTTCACAACAGGTACCGTCCATATAGAAGCATAGCCAAGGGCTTTCTAATCTATAAGTGCATCTCCTTCTGCCAGAATTATCTAACCATCGAGAACAAGGATGTTGGAGTACCCACCAAGAAGCACCTCGGCAGGCTCGCTAGATATGGTCACCGCGAGGGCTACTGCTCACTTCATGTCGGCATTGATGGTCGACGCGCTAACTTTGACAGCGCACACTGAGTCGCGCTACAACACATTGAATTGGTCGGCCCTTGGGTGGAAGAGAACAAAAGCTTAATCGAGCAGGAGTACATCAACCAGGGCCGTCCAAGGAAGAAGTGATATGTAACCAGACAACACAACTCCAGCTTCACAGGTTGGTTCAAGAAAAGGCTACCGGACAATCCCCCATAGATGCCTCCTACAGAAGATCAAAAACTCATATTCTCCTTATCGTAGGGCCTAAGGAACAACCTAAGGACCTATCAGTCATACGACATAAACGGTTACAGATTCTACATGAACGCCTCTGCAAAAAATGAGCCTTGGATACTTGCTAGCCAAGTTGATCAATGCTTTTTTATTACTAACCCGTCGAAGCCCAACCGTGTTGTAGTTAGGAGGGGCAAGAGGAGCATCGTCAGAATGGAAGGAGCCGCCAATGAGCAAGACTTCAATAAGAACGATGATCCGAAGATCGAAGAGGAATTCAACAAGTACTTCGACATGCCTACTACTACTACAATAAGAAGGAATACCACACTACCTACTAAATGTTGTCCATTCACAAGGAGAAATCTCAAAGTGCACGGGCTAAAGTATTCAACCGCGGCAAAAAAAGGCAAGAAGATTGTGAAGAGACGCTAGCAATTGTGTGACTTTTTTGTGTATTAATTCACATGTGTGCTCGCAAATATATATTAGTTAGAGACTAAAACATATAACGTGATATTCGTGTGGGTATACAAATTCACATTTGTGTGTGACATGCACACATATTTATATATGATTCGGGGAGCGTTTTTTGAATAAATATGCATGTGTATGTTCTTGCTTTTTTTGAATAAATATGCATGTGTGTATTTGTTCTTGCTTTTAAACATATATGATTAAAAATATTTTTAACAAAGGAAAAAAGTCTGAGATAGCCAGGATTCAAACCTGGCTGCCCCAGGTTTAGATCTGGCAAGCAAGACCACTAGGACATGTATGGGTTTCTTGTATAACTATGATGTCGTGCTGTTTTGGACTATGTCCAATGATTCTGTGGCGCATATCATAGTAATGCGCCACAGAAGTTGGAAATTCTGTGGCGCATATTGTAGGAATACGCCACAGAATTTTCACACTTAGCCAAATAACACGGTTCGGCCTTCCCTGCTAATCCCCCTTCTCCATTTCTTCCCCTCATCTCGCCCGTGTGCAAACCCTACCTAGCACCTGCCCTTGCCACCGGAGCTGCCGTGGAGGAGGAGACCCTCTGTGGAGGAGATCCCCGCCCCACATGTGACCTAGGAGGAGGCCTGCCACCGCCGTGCCGGGACCCGTGGAGGAGGAGGCCCGCCCCGCCTGCGACCTAGGAGGAGGAGGCATGCACCGCCCGCAGCAGGAGCACCGCCACCACCCTCGTCGACGACCACCTCCCCACCGCACAGGTACATCGATCTCTCTGCCCCCAATTTGTTGTTCCCATTTGATTGCTCTGATTGCTCCCATCTATTGTTACTACTGATTTTTGCACTAGTTTAAAGCGTGCTACTGGGTCTGTCTTATAGAGAGAGATGCATTTTTATCGTGATAAAACATTAGGTAATTACAAGGATCATGGCACCTCTAGTGAAAATATTGTATATCCCGGTCTATTTACATAATGTAATTACATTAATGTATACATACCTCCTGTTGAATCTTCAATTTTATCCGGTTGGCAGAATTAGATAGACAATAATTTCAATGTGCATTAGTATTTTTTTTGTTTCGGTAATGCACACTACAGTCCAGCTCTGTGTATGGCCGTGATCTGCTTCTTCATGGTTTTGGCTGGCTAATGTATTAGTGAAACTATACATATTTGTCAAACTAAATATATTTGTGAGACTGCATGAAAAGTGAACTACAAGATTTCTCATGGTTTGCTATTTCTTGAATACATCTTGAAATTGGATCCAATATGTGAATGTAATATCTTGCAATAAGAGATTGATTGTGTGTAATGTATCTTAACCATTCAAATTAACACATGTCTTTTGAGAATTAATGTAGTAGCTCTCTACCTTGATAGCTATTTCTTTCAAGAGAGATGCATTTTTATCATGATGAAACATTAGATTAGTGCAATGTCCTACACTTAACTGAGAGGATCAGAGCTGAGATGCACATTTGGAAACTAGCCTTTATCAAAGGGAGGAAAAATAGATTGCGAGAGTAGGCTTCAGATTCAGGAGTTGAGTATGTTTGTGTGTGTTGGTGTTTAGCCAATCCAACAAGTAGCAGTTGGCTCTTTGGCTTCTTGTAATTGAGTTTTTCTAACTTATATAAAGAGATGCGGTACATTCCCCTTTTAACTCCTCCAGCTCAACCATTACTCATGGCACGGTCATTTTTTATATGCAGAGACTACCCAGCTAGTGTTCATGGAATAGTAGCAATGGAACTATATGTTTTTTTTGGGAATTTCCAAACACTAATCTGTCTTTTTTAGGAAGCAATGTCCACTTCATTTTTGTATCCATACATTTAAAGTGACAAGTGAATATCTTCTTCTTTGGATAAGGAGCAATAGGCCAATATTCAGTACACACAATATCCTTGAATACATTGTTTTGAGTTTGAATGATTAGTCCATTTAGTAATTACTCCTTTTGATGATTTTTTAGTTTCTATGATCATATATGCTTGATATTCTGTTTTCACTCTAGTAATCAGGAAATACTTGTTGTTTGTTTAATTTCCTGTACTAACAACTATTATGTCGAGGGTACATCTACATTCTTCAAGAATACTGCAGCTGATGGTACCTAGAGTGTATCTATTATACATGTATCTATTATATATGCAGCTGATGGTATCTAGAGTCTATCTATTATACATGTATCTATTATACATGTAGCTGATGATATGTGTGATACATTTATCTTTTATATCCATTCAGTTATTTATACATATGTATTTGTTATATATATACTGCATGTGGATGATGGATGATGGATGGGGTCAATGCATGGGGCTGTCAATATGGGGATGGGGTCTTTTGTCTTGCAGGGATTTCTTCAATTGAGTTGCCCGTTTCTCCCAAAGTGTCGATTCACTTCCGTTTCGGTTGAGAAATGGGCACTCCTAGGTCAAAACATTAGCGAAGGTCATGCCGAATTTTTCGGTCACGATTTGTGCTAACTTTTTGCCTCTCTTTAATAGAGTGCAAACATGTCGGGCAACGAAGAGACCGTCGAAGAACAAGCTAGACAGGCCAACGAGTCATTCTGGCGGGTGTCCCAATAGCAGCAGCAGGAGGAGGAGGAGGAGGAGATGAGGATGAAACCACCACCGGAGGAGGAGGGAACCACCGCCAGAGCTGCTGGGGGCAATGAGGGAGATGCTGATTACGAGAGGGACGAAGACGACTATGATGAAACTAGTGTAGGCAGCGAGGAGGAGGACACCACCGATGGCGGCGAGCGCATGGATGGCGGTAGCGGCAATCCGACCGCTATGTAGAAGAAGAAGGAAATGAAGGATCGGAAGCCACAAGTTCTTGCCACTGTCTACGATGAGTTCATTTAAGTCAAAGAAAGTGCCAACCCATTGTGCCTGAGGCGTTTGCCAAAGGGTACGCATGCACCTCAGGTGCATCGTCCAGGAAAGCATGTCGATCAACACAAAGTACATCAGATGTGCTGCCAATGCGGCTCTGGTCGATAACCTCCTTAAGAATCTTCACAAGCGATACACATTCCCATAGTGGTTCAGAAACCTGGAGAGAAAGAACCCAGTGAACAAACTAGCCCTCACAAAGATGAGCAATGCCTTGAGTAGCTGGAAAACCCGAGTAAAGAAGAGCATTGACAAAGGTGAAAGATGGGAGGTTATTAGTAAGAAAAATTTGATGCTAGACGAAGAGGATTTTAAGATATTCAAGGAGGATATAGCTACCGCTGATGCTATAAAATGGATTAACTGGGGCAGGAGAATGCGGGAACAGAACATAGGTAACCACCGGCTTGGGAGCGACGGTTACAGAGGGAACAACCCATTTGGAACAAGGAGGACACTAAGCTTGAACGCCTGGGTAAAGACAACTCGTGGCGTAAAATCACGGACTTGCAGCTTAGGAACTTTGTCTGGGCCCGCTACTACCTGGACCCGATTACAGGGGAGTTCGTCACCGGTGATCCAGAGGTGAAGGACTTCGAGCAGGAGCTGTTAAGGAATTTACCACTGATCTCAAGTCTATTGCATTCTAATTAAAATAATGAAGCCAAGAATCTAAATGGTTTCACCTTTCCTTGTCTCTACAGGAGAATGAACTGAGCGCTCCAGCCAAAGAATCGACGGAGCTGTGGGACACAGTTTTCAACAGGCGACACATGCTTACAAGAAGAGGGACAAGGGGTTGCCGCCATCCTCAGCTGGTCGTGTGTCTGGCTTCGGTACGAGCATGAAGTTTAAGGAGTACTACAAAGAGGACGCCAAGAAAAGAAGCGAGAGGAAGAATCAGTCGGCGACTAAGGATAAAGTCGTTGTTGAAGAGCTGAAGATGAAGGTGCAGACACTAGAGGAAAAAAAGCATAGGACGAGAAAATAGTGGACAAGTTAGTGGAAGATTAGATCCGCGCGATGATCCCCCTGAGTTTTTCGAGGGGCTAACTCCTTGGAATGCAGGAGGTCGACAGGGGTCGATACATCTTTCCAGCTTAAGCGGCAGCAACTCGAGCATCAATGTTAACGTGTCGCCGGACCTGGTGACCCCGCCGGTCATCAACAACGGGACATAGCCGCTCGTTTTGGTCGCACCGACGCCCCCTCCTGTAAAAGATACCAAGGCGCAGCCGACTGCGGTGGTGCTTCGTGAGGCACCCGAGCGGGAGAATGCAGATGATAGGCCGGCCGCCAGCATTGGCCGTGTCTCTATATTAGCCGAGCTCAACGCCATCACCATTGTAACTAATTAGTTAGTGCACGTCATCTCCTTTATGCCTTTGATGACTGCTGCAATCTCATGATGCCCAAAATGTTTTGACTCAGGACACTACTTGCATACTCCTGCTTAAAGTTGTCGGCAGCGAGTTGAAGGATGTTGCCAAGGGCACTCTCATACAATCGGCGAGCCGCACTATGCACAAAAATCCAATGGATGATGACGCGATGAGGGTCAGGTTGGCTCGAGTGTTGCCAGGGTGCGACGACATGGACCCCGCTTTTAACCTCAGGGAGCCGACGAACACAAGACCCTTGTAGAATGCCACAATTGGCCCTTGACATGCCCGAAGACCCAGATTCGTCTTGTAGGGAGAGGGCGCACTGGCTCCACCTCAATCGTCCGACCACCACCTCGGAAGCCAGTCGCCATCGCCACCACCAGTCATCACCAACAACTCTTGGGAGCGTGTGTACTGCCCCAAGGCGAAGGCACTGCACCGCAACCGCCATCTCCCCCGCCACCACCACCACATGATGGCAACCACGAAGATGATGATGAATTGGTAGACGTCGACGACTTCATCAACACCGGCACCGACAAAGGATTGTATATGCATTCTGTCGATGAAGAACCCTTCACCACTCGCGACAATCAATATGGTCGTCCTAGTACATGCATGCAGCACGTGGTCTTCCATGGTTTTCTCAAGAGACGCCTCCAGCCGCTGATCCACCATAGGACAAACCGAGATTGGTTTTCAACCCTAACACACTCCGAAAGGTGGACGATGAGTACATGGCAGTGGAGGACCTTGTTTCGAAGAAGCCCAGGAAGAGAACTAAGAATAAGAATAAGGTTGTGAGCCAGCCTCCTCCAAAGAGGATCCGTGCTCAAGACGACATCGTACCAATCAGCCAGGATGGCTTGCCCCGAGTGCATGTAGCTGGTGAATCGATATTGACTCCGGAGCTGATTCGCGTCGCCCATGGATCCATGTTAACTTTGCATGAGGGTATCAAGACACTAGAGGGCCTCCTTCTTAAAGACAAAGATCCAAATTACCCTGTTTTCACAGCCAAGGTGCCATCAGACATGGGCTTCGTCCATGAAGACCCCGTGGATCTATTCTTCATAGCGTACGAGGACACTTCAAGCTGTTTCTCTTGAAACGGCTAGACTATAACTTGGTCCGCATATACGCGCTCAATCTGGTGATGAAGATCAAGAGATAGAATACCCTGCAAGTCATGATAGTGGATCCCTACTACATGCAGGACAACCAGTTGGTCGAAGGATCAGAGACACGGACCAAGGCGACGACGTACCTCGAGAAGTTCATGGTGGACAACAAGAGGAAGGACACACTTCTTTTGCCTTTCCTTCCCGAGTAAGTACACATTCGCTCACTGCCGTAACTTATGCCTTTCTTATAGATTTCTTCCTTTGCTCTTTTCCCAACATCCCATTCCATGTGAGTTGCGCAGGAACAAATACTGCACACTCATCGTCATTGCCTCGAGGTATTCGCTAGCCACGTATTTTGACTCGGGAAGTTTGAGGAAGAAGAAAGACTACACCAGAATAAGGGGTGTTCTCAATGAGGCTATCAAGGGCTACGCCAAAAAGGGATGCCCCCTTCGCCAATAAGGGGAATTGTATGAAGGATGGCAGACACGTGTTCAAGCACATGCTCGAGTTCCCCTGCGTCAAGTAGCCGGCTACTGGTAGCGCCAAGGAGGCATTCTACGTCCTCCATCACCTTAAAGGGTTTTTCCTAGATTGCCAGAACCTAACGCTGCCATCTAGTCTCTGAGGATGGGCCGAAAAGTTGGCACAAATCAACGATGATGATCTTAGAGAAGACTTCCATTGCATCCAAATGAAGTTGTCAGAAATCATCGTTGAATATGTCAACACAAGGGGGGCCCTACAACATTCCAAAGGTTTGACTAAGAGGGAGATCGAAGAACGTCTCCATAAGTAGGTGACACCAGGATGTGGACTATGAAAGAGGGCTATCTACCATTCCCAAAGCCAAGTGAGAAGAAGTCTTCATGATTGATGTGTTCCTAGCATGATCGAGTCTATGTATATTCTTGATGGACGCGTGTAGTGTGTGTGTCATAAACTTTACTATCCTCATGAGTTTGTGTATTGATGGACGTGTATAGTGTGTTATAAACTTAACTTTTCTAGCTCGAAACGGTCGTTGTTGTTAGACTTAACTATATTGTGGTCGTGTTATCATTGAACTTATTACTTCTATGATGATCGTGATGCTATCTTTTAGGTTTATGAATCTTTTGCTTTAATTTTTGTGAACATATATGCATGTGAACCCTTTAATTCTTTCTGTTGCATGTTTTACTAATATGCCTTGTCGTTTATAGAGATGGCGATGAGGTGGTATGTGGTGTACAAGGGTTGGGTTCTAGGAGTCTACGAGGAGTGGGCGGACTTTCACAAACGAGTGAAAAAGTTTAGCGGCAACAACTACAAAGGATACGCGACTAGAGAGGAGGCGGTAGCCAAGTGGAGGAACCACCTGTGGAAGAAGAACCGGATGAAGATATTGGTCAGGCTCCTGCTCTTGCTCATCGTCGTCACAGCTATATTCTATTTGATCCTAGTGTAAGCGGTGACCACTTCATTTGTAATGTGAGATGATACGAACTTTATATTCGGCACTTGACACTATATATGTATCTTGATTGGGCTCTAAGTGTGATGACATTATACTTGTATTTGTATTATATGTCGGTTTTCATCTACTATGTGCAATGTACTATTTCTACTTATATGTATACTGTATAAATACTTGATTATACACCAAGAACATATTATACTTTGAATACCTATAATACATTCAGTGGTGCATATATTAAAGTTCCTGTGGCGCATGGAAATTCTATGGCGCATGGCAGGATATGCGCCACTGAAAAGTTTCTTGTGGTGCATATGTAGAAATGCGCCACAGAAGTCTGAAAATTTTGTGGCGCGTATCAATATGCACCATAGAAATAAATATCAGTGGCGACGTAACAGTGGCGTATCAGATATGCGTCACAGAATGTGAAAATAGGTGCGCCACTGATGAGGTATTTCCTAGTAGTGCAAATATTCTTATAGTGGTCACCAAATCACAAGGAGATCTAAAGTACAAAGCAATGGCTATGGCTAGTGGATGGATGGATGGGGGAAGTGATGAACAATGGTGTGGATCTCCTTTGATGGTGTTGTGATGCAATCTAAGAATGATAGCTCTCTGGCCGGCGGCTGGAGCCTCAAAATATATAGGCGTCTTCACCAAAGTTGTAGGGTTTGACGAGACAAAACTGTGGCCACCTTGTACGGACAGGCGGTATGGGCGAACCGCGCCTGTACCAATGGTCGTTAAGCCTTCAGGCGCCCTGGAACGCCTCTACAATTACTTGGCCGTGTGTACTTCCTCAAAATCCTTCATTATGACTCCTTATTTCGCTTTAAAAGCCATGATTTCCTGCACAACATAAATCAAAGAAAGGATTTGCATACCTTTGCAATTAGTAGTCATTAGCGGCAAGAGTTGAGAGTTTTTTTTGGCAATTGCTTAATCAAAAACAACGTTTAAACACAGTGGAAGATGGCAAATCGGAGCCATCATCAGGGAAGGTAGGGGTAGTGTCGTTCTATAGTCTGTTAACCATGGTACATACAAAAGAGAATGATAAGCAGCTATCGCAACAAACATTGCTAATCATGATACAATGGCTATCGCAGATTACCAACGAACACACCATACAACTATGACATAAAAGGGTGAAAGTATGTCTCACAGCGATAGGCGTAGCCTTCAGCACAAAGGTCGGGGAAGTGGGGGAACCCGGCATCATAGTCGTGGTCGTGCTCGAGGGAAAATTCGACAAGACTAGTGTTACCATGCTCGAAGGAGATGGCGAGACTGACCTGTAAACCACCATGAATTACGTGACCTATGAATGCAAATCCATGCATGTTGCTACATCTTCAGATCTATGAAAAATTAAGGGTTCGAGATACTTAGAGCTAGAGGAACTGGCATCTATCACACAAGTCGAGGACTAGGGGGATTCCAACATTCCAAGGTCGGCCTCCATCGCCGCGGTCGAAATCCAAGCTTCTGCCATGAAAATCAGAGCAGAGAGGAGGAGCTCAGAACGGTAAAATGGGGGATCTAATATCGGCGGGTGGAAGAGGTGAAGCTAAATAGGGACCAAATTTTCGGTGGATGGTGAGTGAAATTCAAGCGGGACGAATTCCATCACTGTCCGCCACAATTTCACTAGAGCACACGAGCCAGGGCGCCCTCTCGCCATCTTTGATGGATGTATTGGCCGCAACGAGGGTGGCTCACTAGAAGCGGCCGAATTGACAATTCCTAGCGGGCCTGGCCTCGGGGTGCTTTAATCATCGTGCGTGCCATGACGCGGAGTGCAAACAAGCATCTAATTGGGCCCAAATCTTCTCCACGGGCCTGTCCACCCCTGGGCCATCCTACCAAACGGCGCCCTAGATGAAGCCAAATTATCGATAACCAATATTGTACCGATGTGATAGGTTGAACTACTGACGAGGTTTATATAGACCTATAACAGATATTGGTTACTTTTTTTGAACGAAACGGGCTATTTCGCCTCATTTTACTTAAAAAGCAAAAGAGAGTTGACCGGTTCACTACGAGGCACCAGCTGGAAACCATTACAAATGCACCAATGTCGACATGGAACACGACCACATTGGGCACCACCACCATCGACCGATCTGGCCACCCACATGGAGCACACACACACCACGAAGAAGAAAGGCTACCATGCCACTGGGCGTCATCGTCATCTCTCCTCCACGAGCCAGTGACTCGGACTTCACCTTCGACGACCCAAATGAAGCCTCGCTGCAAGCGACATCAGAACCCATGTCGGCTCATGCCAACAATCAGCCACCCACACCAATGGTAGACAACTCCGACTTTGACGACAAGCTTCCCGAGAGAAATATGTGGGGCTTGCGCCGACCGAGTCCTCTGCAAAGACCACCGACAGCCGGTCATCGTCACCGCCTGGACACGCTCCACTTCAGCTTCAACTCCACAGCAACATAGAGGGCACAAAGAACCCATCGGACATGCCGGACAAACCGACTACTGAAGCCCCAGCCGCAACCCAAGCTCAGCTCGACGCAGCATCGTCACCAAACTACACATCAACACCCTTGAGGAGTCGTCTCGGCATCCACATGGCGGCCCAACCGCCATCCTCTAGTCACCAAGCTTCAGTCGACTCCGAAACGATGCCCCCAAGGAGGAGAAAGACGTGTAGCGCCTTCATCGCCCGACCACAAGGGTCTGAGGTTTCCCTCCGGAAGACCACGAAACAAGGGGAGGAGCCCTCAGCAACGCTTCCAAGAAAGTTTGCGGCACCCACAGGTGTCGCTGCCGCCGGTTCAGAACAAGGATTTCTCCTTGGGAATCTCCACCACCTCCAATCCGAGAGGGTCGACTACGAGCTGCCAGCAAGCTTCCATTGCCACATGATGGAAGACCCATCGGCAACCACATCGACTGAGAACATGCCACCTCCTTGCTTCCTTGCCGCTACCAGGCCATGGAGGGTCCGGCAGCACAGCCTCCCGGCCACCACCAGCCTTCCTCCTGATGTCCTGCAAGAGCCCGGCACCAGACCGCGAGCTCCGCCCTCGCCAATGCGCCAAGACAGAGGGCCCGCCTAGCCTAGTCGGGCCCAAATCAGGCCGTCATGATCCGCCCCTGCAGCAAGTCGCTGCCGTGCTTCAGCACCACCCTCCTCGCCTTCGCTGCGCGCCACCGTGACCTGCCAAGCTCCCCGCGCCGCCACCTGACCAGAGGGGCCGCCCCGACCCTCTCCTCCTCGCGCCTCCACGGCAGATCCCCCCCCCCCCAACGGCCTTTGACGGCGGGGACGCCCGCCGCCACCGCGTCGACGGCCAGCGGCGGCGGCAGCGAGGGGGACTCGAGCGGGGGAACCCGCTGGCGGCGGCTAGGTCTTCCCCGAGTCGCCCCGAGCGGGAGCGACGCGGGGTCGTATCGCTTTCTGGGTTTGCACAACAGATACTAGATACCAATAATTTGGGCGAATACATCTACTAGCTATCTATCATTGTGTGCGGTGCGCCCATGTAAGCCAAAGTACTCCCCAAAACAGGCACTCAACATAGAAGTGAGCTCAAGTAAATGAAAAAAACCATAGAAGTGAGCTAGATACTTCTGCAAGTGTGAACGAAGTAACGAACTAGATGCTCTTGCATGGAAGCCGAGGTTAGGATCATGTCTCTGCCGCAATGACTTGATTTCACGCGACCTTTTTTGGCTATCATCTGGAATATTAAACAAAAACACGATTACAGAGGACACATCGAGAGGTAGGACGACTGTCCCCACATATACAGATAGAACTCTAAGAAAACTTAGGAAATATATCCAAAAACCACCAATTAAACTTTATGCAAATGAACACGCCACTTCCTATCAGGTTGGCGTCGTGTCATCGCTGGAGGAGAGAAAAAAGCAAGGTAGAGCAGTAACTGAAAGAACCATAAACATCCTTAAATGAACGACATGAGATTGTTTTTATGCGTTCAGGTGTTGAACCGTTGTGATCGGAATGTGTTCACGATGTTTTTTACTTTGATAACCAGTATCATGATATGTTTACACTAGTCAATTGTGGATGGTAAAGATATAGTAAAGATACATGATGAGCAATGTTTAGCGATTATAAAGTGAAGTATAAAAAAAGGATAGCAAATAATTGAGATTAAACCACGGATCTATAAATTCCAACGAGCAAATAATCGAGATCAAACAACGCAAGTTCTTCTCCAGTGACGCAATCTTGAACATATCTGAAGACGGACACCGAAAAAGACATAGAGAGCACACACCGGGCTTGTAAATTCGAACGAGGATTCTGCATAATTTTTATTTTGACCCGCAATGTTAAGACTATGTGCTCAACACAACTATTAAATTAAACCAACATCGGCAAAAGTATCAACAACAGTATTAGGCAAAAGCAATTGAATTGACATGTCAACGTTGCTAGGTAGCCAAGTATACGAATCACTATTTCAAGAATGTAATAGCTATTAGAAATATTGTGACAAGCATTCTTCTCACGGAAATGATGAGAAAACTAATCTTTCAGCACCATCGTTGACGTCAGGAAGGAACTACTGTCATCAAACGAACGGTCGATGATCACCTATTTTAGAACTTATCTTTTCCATCGACATGATGGGTAAGTGGAAGATGGTTACCAAAATCTAAACTAATCTTCCCTAAAAGATATGCTTTTATTTTAAAACTTCACTCATAGATCAGATTCCTGGCTCATCCAGATGCCAGCAAGGCACGCTGAAGCACTAGTACAAATCGGACATTCGCACACGGTAAAAATCTCTCTTCACACACGGTGAACCCAAACGTCGTTATCCATGGGTGTGCGATGAGTCTCTAATACGCATATGGTTTATCAAACCGTGTGCAAAAGGACTTACGAATTCGGTAGTCCAATCGTTTGCGAAACTTTGTGCCTTCCCAAACGCCTATTTCTGTTTACCTGTGCGTCTCCTGATGATTCCAAACGATTTTTCCTTTTTCACTTGTATGTGTTCATATTAATTCGTACACGATTAGTTACAACTAACCGCCGTTCATTGCAAATGTTTTTTACTTTTAACCGTCTCCACTAGGAACATAGTGTGCTAATAATGCAAATACAGTATCAAACATCAATTTTATTTGATTGTGCATCAGATACACCATATGATTACATACATTTGCGACATAGCTTCAGTTGGTAGCTATACAATGGCTAACTATACACAAAAAGAAGAGAATATGTAGCTATTCTTGGTTTCGTCTTTGTCTCTATGAAATTTCTCTTTATCTTCGTAAGGATATCATTTTATCACCACCATGGTGCACCACACCACCTGATGGAATACTGATCCAGTCATGATATTGCTTTTTGAAAGAGTTGATGGACTGGACCATCAACTCGTGTTGTAGGTTGAACACTTCTATACTTTATCTGAACAAACGAATTTATCAATGATAAAATATTAGTCACACAACAATTACGGTAGACCCAATTGAGTGTCTTATCACAATTAGTAATTTAGTATCATTAAATACACTTACTTGTGATTACTATAGACCCAATCGAATGCCTTGTGGTGAAAGAAAGGGAGGTGAAACATCTCACCCACATCAACAAGCACTCCTAGCCATCAAAAAAACCAGTGAAGTTTTTAATATCCTCAAGAGACGCCAGAGACTCTACAAGACCTTCCTATACAGTGTCACCAAAATAGTATCCCTATTATACAAAATAGTAATGTCAATATGTAACCATGGATCTAGTATAACCAATCAACTTGGACCACATAATCAAACACATACAACTATGGCAGCAAATAGATCATAAATACATTATGCAAATTATTCTAATACATTGCACATATCTGGTCACAAGTACACAGTGTCTAACACATAGACCCGGTTCATACACAGTTAAATATATCTAAAACATATATACATTCGGTCCATACACAGTTAATAATATATAGGACATACACATACACAACTAAACATATGTCACATATTGCAAAAAAAGATGGATCTAGTGCTGCACCACACAAACATATAAGCAACCACATAAGCAATGACCATAAAAAGTTGTGAAAAAAAATAGTATGACATATATAATGCAAACAGATCTGGTGATTCATACACACTATCTAGCACATAGATCCGGTGGTACATACCTCCGGGTAGGCGATGACGGTGGAGCCATCTTGACCTTCATTATCGTCGGCGAACAAGCCGCCGACGAGGTCATCTACATTCCAGCGCGACAAGGTTCTGCCGGATGCGGTAGGGTGACGATTGTTGACTAGCGAGACTAGATACGGTCTTTGCTAGTCTTTAACGCTATATATAGGAGAAATGATAGGGTTTGTTTCTGTCGGACTTTAATGGGCCCAACCAGAAGACACGGTTTTACAAGAAAAAATCGTTTGCATCAATATGACATATTGCACACACTTTTCCTGCGTAACCATGTGCGTTGTACTCACGCACCCAGTCGTCGTGGAGTGTCTCGAAGGACTCCTCCACAATGCGATGCTCACATTCTTCCTCATGCCGTGTCGACTCGAAGTCCTTCACCACCATGTGCTCCTGCAAGTATTTCGCATGTAACCCGTCCAGCTCATCCGCCTCAGCATCATGCTCCCCCTTCTCCTCTGGAGCACTCTCCTCCTCCGAATCAGACCCTTAGAGATTACAAGAGGCATTTTATAGACAAGGGGAAAACCGTGCGACAATAATCAAACGAAAAATTATTTGCTAACAATTACAACTAATAAAATGTTTGTAATATTCCTCACAAACCGTGCGCCAAATAGTTCATTCATAGATAACCATGGGCGATGGATAAACATCGCATACGGTTTACACACACTGAACCATGCGCTGAGTTACATGAAAAGTAATCTATGCAACTATAATTGGTACTACTTCTCGTCGGTTCTGGAGATGTAGATGATCTCCTTCTTGCAGGTGGAGCCAGAGACATTGGCTTCGCTTCTAGCGGTTATATTGCTAGCCTTCACCGCATGCTCTTTGTCTGCCTCACGTTTCTTCTTGGCGAAGTACTCTAGTAATCTCGCCTGCTCCTCGAGCATCCTATCCTTCTCCTCCTCCTCGGCCTTCCGCCCAGTCATCTCCTACCATTCGAGCTGTGGAGAATCATCTTCCGGAGTCGAAGTCGCCGCATCCTTATCGTCCTCCAAATTGACTTCGCAGTCGTCTTCCGAGGAGGTCCAGCTGGAATACGAGGGGGAGGAGGCTCCGTCGTAGTCAGGTGGCAGGACGGGGTGCTCATCCTCCCCAACCTCTGGAGCTTGCTCCTCCTTCACCTCAGGAGAGTCCTGCTCATCATGGTTGCGCCTCGCCGGCGGTACCGTCCAGATGCAAGAAAGGGAAGTGGTCTTCTTGCTGCGAGGCATATTGAACTGTTTCTACCTTAGAGCTGGTGTGTGCCAAGATGGCGCGACATTTTATGCCATGTGTCCGGGAAGCTGCATCATCCCCAACGCATAGCATGCGGTGGAAGGAGAAGAGGCTACGCACGCGTCTTATGAAATTCGAGAAAAGCACACAATGATTTATGACTCACCGTGTGAGAAAAGACACAGAAAACATGAAAAGTTTATACAACGTCGCAAATACAAGGCACACGCTTAACGGCGGAGGAAACATGGGCGATGGTTTGCTACTAAGCAAACGGTTCTCCCAGGATGAGACGTGTGTGTCATATCTGTCACGATTCAGAAAAATATTTGGTGTGCGACAAACACGCGGAGGAACTTGCTTGGGCTACAGGCCGATGGTCTTCCGCGTCCCACATGGGAAGAGCTTTCTGTGTGCGCCGGGAACCTTGATAGGCCCGGATCTGTACTAGTGAAGGAGAATCGATGAGTGGAGAAGATGTGACTTGTGGCGGCTAGGGTTTCTGCAGGGCGGGGGGGAGTTCCGACCTAAGGTGTAAATAGACTCACCATTACTAAAAGAGCATTTTTTTTTTCCTTAATGGACTAGTAGAGTATGTGTGTTCAGGTGTTGAACCGTCGTGATCGGAGACCTGTCGCAACGGCCACCGATATCTCGGGTAGTTTCTGCAAAATTCCACGAGGCCGTGCCGGGCGCGCGGCGTCCCTTTCCCGCAGCTCCTACTCCCACTCCGGGCGACCACCCACCACGTTGCTTGGGCGTAGAGGAACTGAACTGCAACTGCAAGCAAACCCAAAGGAGCCACACCATGCGAAAAGGCGCAGGCCAGCCACGTACGTTTCCCACCGATCCGAGCCATCATCATACTCTGATCGCTGCGCGCGTACGCGTCGCGGGTACAGTACATGGTCAGCGCTCGGCCGGTCTGTCGAGTTGTCGCCAAGGAACGAACCCGTGCTGCACCCGACAGCACACACGTACCCGCCGGATCGATCGAGGTTGGTGGCGCATTGCCATCGACGTCGCGCGCAGCGCAGGCGCGCGCCGCCGGCCGGTGGCTGGCATGGCTTAGCTTCCTGCCGAATGCACCTCTCCCCAGCTAGCTTTCTTTGCCTTAAAGCCCCCGGCACCGGACGCACACCTCCGCTCACCAGATATCGCACGCGTGCTCTGCCGGCCTGTCCCGTCGAGAATGGAGCTGCCCAGCGCCGCGCTCGTGCTCATCCTCGCCGCCACGCTCTCCGTCGCAGGTTCCTCCGGCATTCTGTTTCCTAAAATTCCGTTGCTCGTCCGTGTGTGTTTGGTAGCTTTGGTCCTTGGTGCGCTGAACACTACATTGTCGATACTGCTGCAGTGGCCTACGACCCGTTGGATCCCAACGGGAACATCACCATGAAATGGGACGTCATGTCGTGGACGCCCGATGGATACGTCGTGAGTACCCTGTCCTTTCCTAGTACTTCTCTCGATCTGTCTCCGCGCCGCCCGCGGCTCATTCCTGGTCGTATCGTGTCTGTCAACACGAAAGCCGTTCGCGAACTAACTGATCGATCAATGGCAACATGCGTGGCATCTGGCATGGCGATTTGTATGCAGGCGACGGTGACGATCAACAACTTCCAGATGTACCGCCAGATTATGGCGCCGGGGTGGACGGTGGGGTGGACGTGGGCGAAGCGCGAGGTGATCTGGTCCATGGTGGGCGCGCAGGCCACGGAGCAGGGCGACTGCTCCAAGTTCAAGGCCAACATCCCGCACTCCTGCAGGCGCACCCCGGCCGTCGTCGACCTCCTCCCCGGCGTGCCATACAACCAGCAGATCGCCAACTGCTGCCGCGGCGGCGTCGTGTCGGCATACGGCCAGGACCCCTCGGCGGCCGTCGCCGCGTTCCAGATCAGTGTCGGACAGGCCGGCACCACCAACCGCACAGTCAAGCTCCCCAAGAACTTCACCCTCCTCGGCCCCGGCCCAGGGTACACCTGTGGCCCCGCCAAGGTCGTCCCCTCCACCGTCTTCCTAACCGCCGACCACCGCCGCAAGACACAAGCACTCAGTACGTCCTCAGAACTTTTGGCCACGCATGCATATATGCACGAACATGTCTCTTAAGGAACTGTTTTGACTCATGGATGCAGTGACGTGGAACGTGACGTGCACCTACTCGCAGCACCTGGCGTCCAAGTACCCGACGTGCTGCGTCTCCTTCTCCTCCTTCTACAACGACACCATCGTGCCCTGCGCCCGGTGCGCGTGCGGCTGCGAGCACAAGACCTGCGCCCGCACCGACCGGGACTCCAAGCGGCTCATGTCGGCGTCGGGGAAGAGCGCGGCGGCCACGCTGCACCCGGTGGCGGCGCGCGGGCACCTCAGCGGCCGCCAGAGCGCGGCGCCGCTGCTGCAGTGCACCACGCACATGTGCCCCGTGCGCATCCACTGGCACGTCAAGCTCAACTACCACGACTACTGGCGCGCCAAGGTCACCGTCACAAACTTCAACTACCGCATGAACTACACCGGCTGGACGCTCGTCGCGCAGCACCCCAACCTCGACAACATCACCGAGGTCTTCAGCTTCGACTACAAGCCCGTCGTCTCCTACGGCTCCATCAGTAAGACACAACAAATAAACTCTCCATTGGTGCAGATGACTCTGCGAGGAACTCTGCAGCTGAAGATTCGATCTTGATGTGTTGCCATTGGTGCAGATGACACGGCTCTGTTCTACGGCATGAAGTTCTTCAACGACCAGCTCATGGAGGCTGGCCCGTTCGGAAACGTGCAGTCGGAGGTGCTGATGCGAAAGGACGCAAGCACGTTCACGTTCAGGCAAGGGTGGGCGTTCCCGCGGAAGATCTACTTCAATGGCGACGAGTGCCGGATGCCGCCGCCAGACTCCTACCCCTACATGCCAAACTCCGCTCCGTTGGCCGCCTCGGTGTCGACGCTCGCGGGTTCCGGGGTGGCGGCCGTCGCCGCCTTCTTGGTTCTCCTCATGGCATGACCGTCAGAGATGGCATTCATGTTTTGCCTGTAGATAGGTCGATGTTTTTTGGGCTTCAAAATTATGAATGATGATGCTTTAATTTGGACATAATCAAAGGGGAAAAAAATCTTAAGGGAGAAGCGAGGATTTTGGTATAGAAGTCTGTCTGTAGAAATATCAATCCGATTAAAATTCAGAGACAATGACACCTTGCATGTATCTCACGTTTGCATGATGAGTACTGATAGCAGCGTCTTGTGTTAACCGATGTTGCATGTTTTGTACTCTTGTTTCAGTCTTGGAGAACTCAAATAACTTGAATTTGACATGCTTATCTGAATGTGCTTGTTCATAGCCACAAATGCTACAAATTATAACACTGCTAAATAAGTAACTATTCCTCTTGCCTGAGCTAAAATGTGCAAATAAGGAGGAATGTACAATGATCAATGTAGGTCAAAACTTCCCGTGAATTTTGTACGCAATTGATCCACTCCTTTACTACTCCTGAACAAGCAAGAATGCTATTGCTATCCAAACTGTGATGAGTGTAAGGGTAAGTGAAGCTGACAACCGCCTCGAAGCATTCGGCAGCCATGGGTACGCATCTGGAGGCGGCATCACACAGTTGTCACCATTGAAGTACACTCTTCTGGGAAACGCCCAGCCTTTCTGGAAGGTGAACGCCGCCGGGTCCTTCCGGAACAGAAGCTCGGACTGAACATTCCCATCTGGCCCAGCAGTCACCAGCAGGTCATTGTAGTACTTGATGCCCCACAGCATTCCGGTGTCGTCTGCGAACAGAGAACTTATAATTAGCGGAAACAAATAATATAGTGCAGATTTGCAGAAGTGTTCATGGGGTGCTCACTTATTGTTCCATATGGGTTCAGGGGTTTGTAGTTGAAGCTGAAAATTCTAGTCAGGTTTTCGAAATTAGGGTGCTGCGCGACGAGGTTCCACTGCGAGTAGTTCATCCGGTAGTTAAAGTTTGTCACCGTGATCTTCACCCTCCAGTAATCCTTGTAGTTAACCTTGACATGCCAATGCACTCTTATCGGGCACATGTGGGAGGTGCATTCCACCAGAGGTGTCAGGCTGTTCGTGTCGGGCCCATTCACCACAGAAGCCAGATATGGTGAATTGCCTCTGTCAATAAGTACAGTCAACTGTCAAATAACTGAACAAAAAAAATGATCATTGTTCTTGTATTCCATATTATTCTGGAGTATGCCAGATGTAATGCAACTTACTCAACACAGCTTCCTGGTCTAGAGTTGTTATCTTGGCAGCCGCATGAGCATGTGGGGCAGTTAACGATAGTATCGTTGTAAAATGACGAGAGCGAGACGCAGCATGTTGGGGATCTTTGCGCAACAAACTGCGAGTATGTGCATGTCGCATTCCATGTCTCTGCACAAAAATACACAAGTTGTCACCAAAAATGCTCGATGTTCTTGCCACAGTAGGAAGATCTCATAGGAATATGTCGAACAGGTCGAAAGCTTATTTCTGATATATAATATGCATCAAATGGTATATCATGGTTCTTACTGAGGGCTTGAGTTGACCTCCTTCCATCCGGTGAAATGAACTTAGTAGGTCTTACAACCTTGGCAGGCCCGCAAGTGTACCCGGGTCCAGGCGCCCTCAGGGTGAAATTCACGGGGGCTTTAACAGTCTTGCTTGAAGTTCCTGCCTGACCAACAGTGACCTGAAATGATGCCATAGCATTGGCAGAGTCTTGTGCCCATGAGTTGAGTACTCCCCCTTTGCAGCAGTTTGCAATCTGCAGGCTGTACGGTGTCCCAGGAAGCAGGTCCACGATCTCAGGCTTCCTTTCGCAGCAATGTGGGGGTTCCGTTTTGAATTTGGAGCAATCGCCTTGCTCCGTGGCTTGGCCACCGAGCATTTTCCAGATTATCTCCTTCTTTTGCCACACCCAACCGAGTTTCCAGCCCGGAGGCTGGATATGGCGATACTGCTGGTAGTTGTATAGAGAAACAACAGCCTGGAGGAATGGGATTTTACAGTTTGTCAGCAAATTGGAAATATAGAGAACTCGGAGCAGGGTAAAATACATCTGAAGAAAGTCTAAGTTCAGCAAGCAAATTAAAGCCTACTACCGGCAGTTATGGAAATGTTGTGAAGGCTATCACATTTTGTTGCATAACAATATTAGAAAATTAGCACTTTGACCAAAAAAGATATACTATGTCACGTGGTTACTACTACTCAAGTTACTCTACAAAAAATAGAGTAAACATAAGGTATGGAAGAATAGTTATCGTTACATAGAAAAAATTCTTTCATGGTATTTGCTCATGTAAGAATGACAAATGCAGATGTGAACTTGCGTAACGATAGGGGCATGCACTGAACTGGTCTTAACAAATATATATGTCCCCCTCAAAAAAATGTTTTGTGTCAGTTTCAGTATCTCGATGGTCTGCAGCTCCATTCAGTTATCCTTAAATATCAGTGCATAATTTATTTATTTACTTGATAATGCACTAACGTCCAGTCATGCCAAATATTAGAAAGCTTAGCAAGCAAATTAAAGCCTGCTACTGGCAGTTTGGAAATGTTGTGAAGGTCATCACGTTCTGTTGCAACTAATTGTGTGTTAATCTGCAAAAACTTGAGTAAACATACGTTATCGTAAAAACAGTTATATTTCCTTATGAAATATTTTTCCATAGAATTTGCTCATGTAAGAATGATGAAAGCAGATGTGGACCTCTAACGACAGGGGCATGCACTGAATTGGTCTTAGCCAGTGCTTCACTTACCGTATAGCCATCCTCAGTCCACTGAATCACATCCCACTTGATCGTGATGTTCCCACCCGGATCAAGCGGATCATACGCGTCTGCAGAATGCGAGGGAAATTTGCTTGAAACATGGTTCCTCCGAATTCAAAGAATGCCATGGTAGAAAATATTTAAGAAATCATATGAAAATCTTGTTAGCGAAACATAACAGATAAGTTTAGGACTCAGAACCGAGAATATGGTTTTGAAATATCACATGTTGCCATAAAACGAGCTGGATTTTCTTGAACCAGCGCGACGAACTGAACTGAACGAACACTTTTGTTCGAAAAAGAACTGAAGGAACACTTAGTCAGTGGAGTTTTCAGTGATCAGATTAGTGATTGGACTGTACCCCTTTTACTCCCACTAACTGCCGTTCAGACATACCAAGTGGAGGTCACAATTTTAGCGTGACACTATCCATAAGGCCGATTTTTCGGTGAGTTTCAACAGAATGCCGTGTACCTACTCATTATCCCTGTCAAATGTATTTGGTTTGTGATAGACTAAACCAACATGGCTACATGAACTAAAAAATACAACTAAATTAATGGAGCTAATTTGTATTAAGAAAATACACTGACACGAAGAGCTAATAGTGTGAAAGCCCTAGAAGTATCTAAATTTCAAAATTCTGTAAGAGACGATGGAATAGAAGATGCGGAACAGGAGAACCTTCCGGTTCAGTCAGGCACCCAGGGTACGTGAAGAACACTGTAAGTAACGTGAAAACATGCTATTCAATGTGGTCGTAAAAATAACACTAATGTTTTTCCGATAGTATTTAATTTCTCGCTTACTAAACAAAGCCCCTCCACCTCCACCAAAAAAACATTCCCAACGGCAAGCTAAGTAAAGGACAACAAATCGCATGGAGATTGCATTTTGATCGGCACGATCGCATTATTATGGCGACAGCAATAAACCACAACAGTCGTCCACAAAACGTTACCAAAATAAGAAAACACACCAAATCCCTCTCCTTTGGCACAAACAGTCAGCGGAATCTGCGGCCTTCGATCGCAGGAACCGGCCAGAAATCTCGCCACCGAAGAACAGGGCATGAATCGACGACGAACACCTCTGAAGAAGACCGAGAAGGGAGAAAAGAGAATGGCAGAAATCAAGGGCCGTTACCTGAGGAAGGCACCAGCGCGGCGGAGAGGGCGAGGAGCAGCGCAATGGAGGCGCCCAGGGGCAGGAACCGTAGGATCGGCCTCGCCGCCACCGCCATCGCCATGGCCGATCGATCGGGAGAGAGAGCTCGCTCGAGAACCGGCTGCGGGGTCACCCTGATCACTCGCCTCCTTGTTCCCTCCAGTCTGAGCTCTGTACTTAGCGCAGAAGAAACTCGAGAAAAGGTGGGTCAGAGAGAGAGACAGAGAGGGAGGGAGAGAGCGTCAAAGCGAGGTTTGTGGCGTGTGCGTCGGATTTGTTTGCGTAGGCGTGTCTGTCCGGGGACACGGACATGCAGACGGGGTTGAGCTATTCCCGTGGGAGTGCAAGGAGCCACTAGCCGCGTGCTAGCTTCTGGTCTGGGTCGCCATTACTGCCAACCGTGTCTCCTGTTCCTTTTTCCCTTCTCGTGGTCGTGGTTCTGCGGCTCTGCCTACGGGTTTCGACGATTCCGTGAAAGCTAGCTGCACGTTATATGTCTTTCTTCCTGGTCTCTCTTGGTGAAAGAATTTTGGTCCACCGTTCATCGATCATGGAAAGGAATCTGATTTTACTCGAGCTGTGTACCGTATATGCTTCAAGAAGGACCGAGATTTTAGCAAGTACTCCATCCTCATCAATTAGTAAGATAGTATCACCTAATAAATAAACTACTCCCTCTCCGAATTAATGTTCTCAAATTTGTCTAGATTTAAATGTATCTAGTCATATATTAGTAGTTAGATACATCCGAATCTAGTTAAATCTGAGAACTTTAATTTAGATCGGAAAAAGTAGTTAATCAAATTGATTAACTGCGGGTAACCTGATACTCCTACTATTTGTGAGCCCGCATATATATCCTAAATGATGAGAGTTTATCCAATTATCCCTATCGGCTACCGCCTTTCACTAGTGCTTACTGATCTGAAAGTCAGTCGCGTTGTTTCTTCTAGACTATAAAAAGGACCACCTTTTGGGTGTCTTGTGTGCGCAATCTTTTCTTTTCCTAAAGGAATTTCCCACTAGCTAGCGAATGGTCATTGGCACGCCATATCATCGTGTGTTCGGGCTGCAATACCTTCTTCATTTCCTTCTAGGAGAAGCCTCGACTCGACGACTATATTATTATTTTTTGAAACAAGGGGAAGGACCCAGAAGGGTCCCGAGCTGCATTAATTGGTGGGCATTATTACAAACAGGCCATCACACTTAGAGAGAATGACACATAAGCCCTGATCTTTTACAAAAAGGACCTGAAAAGAAAAGTAAGAAAAGCGATCAAGTCCTTCTCCACCGAGGACGAAGCTGCACTTGACGCCATGGCCGCCCGCACCACTGCCGGGGACGGGACCACTTGGCAATGGTGAGACAAAGATTGCCCTGACGAGTGGCAGAAGGGCCTCCACATCTGGAGGTTGAGGGAGTCACGGCTCGTCCAAAACTGGTACGCGGAGTGGCATCCTATGCCAGAGATAGCAGCGACGCAAATTCACCGCCGCTTGGGATCTCTGCCAGTCGCAGCAATATTTCCCTACCAGAGAGGGGGAAAGCAGACACCCAACCTCCCAATTCTTTGACCACCACCTCGATGGCTACAAAGAAGAGGCGGGCGAGTGGATCCAGTCTTCTCCTCACCGGATCCGCCGTCCTTCAACTGCTGCTGCAAGAGATGCTGACCACCGTCCTGGTCCGAACTACTGCCACAAGTCGGAAGGGATGGCCGGAGGAGAGAGCCGCTGAAGGTGCGCGGAGATTGGGCTTTATTTGGGGGGTGAGCAGTGGTCTTCCAAGCTGCTGCTTTTGGCTCTCCCCATGAGAGCGCCGCCGCAGAGGGAAGAGGAACTGCATCGAGCAGGTGAAGGCCCGACTCCACCCGCTTGAAGCACCTCAGACACGCCTTATTCGGAGGGATGCTCGTCTTCAACCAGCTTCTCGGCACCGCAAATTGCCATCGTCGAGGCACGTCGGAGCAGGGGAAGAACAAGGTGCGGTGGATCTAGCGGTCAGAGTCCACCGTCCTACCCTTAGTCGCCACGGGGGGACACCACACCAGAGAAAAACCTAATACTACTATGGTACAAAGGGGTGGGACCCTCACCCAGTCTCGCCGCCGGCCATCGCCGGAGAAGAGATGGGGAGGGGCCGGACAGCCCCGGGAGGGAGGAGCTTTTGGACGAGAGATGGAGGAGAGGAGAGCGGTGGGAGAGAGAGAGACGAATGCTGTTCGACGACTATATATAGGGGGCTTTGCAAAGTGAGTCGACCACATGACATCATCGTGTGTTCACGCCATCTTTCTTTGCTTGTGAAATTCAGGAGAGTTGAAGTCACTGATTGGTGAGGACACGATCCGTTCCTGTCTCTGCTCCTGCGAGCGGGGGGGCGATCCCGGGCGAAGCCTCGGGGCCGGCAGCGGCAACGGGGCCTCTCTTCTCCCACGTGTGTCGGTGGCGGCGCGGGCGGCTCCGGGCGGCGAGGGTGCGGCGCTCGTCAGGGGCGTGGCGGCGCGGCCTCCCTCAGGCGGTGTAGCGGCTCGGCTGCTTTGGCGTGCGAGCATCTGCTGTGGCCTGGCGGCGGTGGCGTCTTGCGGCGCGAGCGGCAGCTCAATTGGCGGTCGGAGTAGGGCTAGGAGCTCTGACGCGTGGCGCTCCTGGCCACGGCCTCGGCGGTGGCCTGCGGCCCCAACTCGGGTCTTGGAGGGGACGGGCGGCTCGGCGGTTGGGGCTGCCCCATTTGGGTTGCAGGGACCCCGCCCCTGGATCTCATTCCCCTCCCCAGATCCCATGGCAACGACGGCCCGGGGGCCTTCGGTCGTCGATCTGGAGTTTGGACCTGTCCTCGGCAGCTCTACGGGCTTCGTGCACCTCGTGTCGGTGCGTCTCAGCGACCTCCTCTACTCTCGGTTGGGTGCGGCTTGGTTCCCGGGGTGGTGGCCCCGGACGGTGGTGAGTCCTGTGGTTGGCGGCGTGCCAGGGGCTCTGATGCTGGCCGGCTTCCATGGTCGTGGGGACGACGTGGTGCCGACGAGCCGTGCGACGTGGGGTATGGACCACCGAGTGTCTTTGCCGGGGGAAACCCTTGCCCTGTGGGCCTTGATGGCGGTGTCCGTGGACGTCGTCCCCTGCCTGCAGGCGTCGTCGTGGCGGTGCTCGGTGTGTCTTGGTTGGAGGCAGAAGGCTTTGCCGAGGGGAAACCCTGCCCTTTGGGCCGTGACGGCGGCATCTACGGACGTCGTTCCCTAGGTGAAGGCGTCGCCGCGGTGCTTTCGGTCTCCCTCGTGCTCTGGGTGAAAATCCTGATCCTCAGATCGGGCGGCAGTGCTCTGGCGTCGTGCTCTTCTTGAAGACGCCGCCTTGGAGCCCTCGTCGTGTGGCTCTCCAGCGGAGATTTGGCGGAGATTTGGCGGAGCTACGGTGTCTTCGGACGGTTGGAGTTGCGGCGTCGGCAAGGCTTGTTGCGGATCTGCTCCCCCTCTCCTTGGGGCTCCCTCGATGCGGCCCGGGGCCTGCGGGCTTCCTGGTTTGGTTCCTGGAGGTGGTCGGCTTCTGGTGGCGTTGCTGCAGCGGTGGCGGGATCTCGACGGCTCGCGTGAAAATGGCTCGTCCTCTGGAGGAACTCCGGCCTGACACTGTAGACGTCTTGAGCTCACATTCCGCTTTTGTAGTAACTGTAATGGTATTGCGCTTTCGAGTGTAGCTTCGTGGTTTGCCTTTAGTGTGGGTGGGTTGCTCTTTCATGTAAGCTGGGTGAAGTACCATGTATCCTTTCGCCGTTTGGCGTTATTAATTTAAAGTCGAGCATTTGGCCTATTATCTAAAAAAAATCAGGAGAGTTCCCTGAGTGAAAACTACTCCGTAGCAACTTATATATAGCTAGCCGCGGTTTAGTCTGGTCCGTCTAAGTGACGGGTAGGTACGTGCTTATCATCCGGCCGGTACGTCTGGTCTAGAATTTGCGCCTGCAGAGTGCAGACATCACACACGGTACTGCAGGGACGGGACGTGGTCGGAAGCTTGCGGACGGAACGCGCACGTCGCGTAATCGATCCATGAAGGTCTCATGAACGACAACCAAGATCCAGCTGGACAGCGAGACACTGGTCGTGTGACCCGGAGCGAAAGGAAGGGCATGCGCAGCGCAACCCGAGGACGACCATCCATATGCTGCTGGAAACGAGCTTCCTTTTTGTCTCTGGGCTGTGACCGCGCGCTACTGGTCCAGCCGGGAACCGGTGGTGCACGTAGCAGGGCGCAGACATCTCTGCGTGAGACGAAAGAGCGCGAAAAAAATCTAGGGAAGGCACAACTGGCCTTGCGTCGATACCCGATACCACCGCCGTGCAACAAAGTCGACCTAAGATAACTACCATTGGAAATGGTTAGGGGCGCGATTAGTAGGTAGCATCTCCACCGGACCGATCCAACCAGTCTGGACGCGTTCGAACGTATCCGCGGACGTGCGGGGTGTGCGCGATCTTTCAGCGGTCCGACCCATCCGGACTGACGCGTCCGGCTCGACCCATTCGTGCACCTAATTTGGGCAATGGTTGAGTCGGCCCAGACAGCGCGCGGCCACTTCCCGTGACCGACCATCACTTTTGGCGGTTCCTCCCAACAGTGCACACAGACCACTTCACTTCTCCCTTCAAAAACCCTCTCCCAAATTTTCAATGGTGGGAGCGGCGAGAATGACGTTGGATCTCGCCGCCATGGTCGACGCTGCGTCCTCCGGCGTTCCCGCCGCCAAGAAGCAAGGCCGGTCGAAGAAGCTTGCCAAGGACATGACGGTGGAGGAGCGGAAAACTGAGACGGAGAAGCGCGCTGGCCGGCGGGTTGCGACGCGAGCTCGACTCGCCCAAGCCAAGCTCGACAAGGAGCGTCGGGAGGAGCATGGGCGCTTCCTCGCCGCGCAGAACAGGTCCAACCACAACGAGCTGGCAGTGGATGCCTCCAAGCACGCCGTGAACATCATAAAGCAGGAGGCACTGACCGTCGCTTTTGGTGGCATCGTGGTCTTCGGTGCCGATGACGTCACTATCCCCGGCCTGCGCCGGCGCGTCCTCTACCAGCTCCGTCACGTCCACCCCTTGCAGCCAGCCCATGACGCCAGGCCCGCGCACACCTTCGCTCGGAGGCCACACTAGGAAAGTCGCCTCGCTCTCCTGGTTCATCCATCCCCGCATGACGTTGTCGAAGGCGAGAGAGCCCGTCATCGACCTCAACCGCACTCCAACGACCGCGGACACAACCCCGGAGGCATCGAAGAAGCAGCGGTCCATCTCCGCCGTGGACATGCCGGCACCAGTCAACCTGTTCGGTGGAATGCCCAACGCGCCACCGAACACCGATGACACAGTATGGTCACGACATTTCTTTGACTTTGCCAGCACACTGCTTCCGTCTCTTTATCATGGCCAAATTGGGTGTAGGATTTCGTGGCCAACAATGTCGAGGACGCCGTGCACAACATGATCGACAAGTGTGGCGATGGCTATGGCGAGGACGCAGATACCCAGCAACAGACCCAACAAGACGCCTACAACATTGCGGATGAGCCATTGTTTGTAAACGATGGCGCTTCCATGAGCGAGGGGGTCACTGCCGCGTTGCTGGCCGCTTCACTTGCGGCATCACTCGTCGACAGCAAGAAGTTGAGACAACGAACCTCGAGCTACACCAACGACGAGGACAAGATCCTATGCAAGGCATGGATGGAGGTTTCGCAAGATCCACTATGCGGCGCCGAGCAAAAGGGCTTTGCCTACTTGGAAAAAGGTGGGCAGGTTCTTCCATGAGCATAGGAAATTGGGGAAGGATGCCTTCTATAGCGATCGAAATAATCTCTCTCTCTCTCTCTCTCTCTCCAAGCGATAGGGCACCATCCATGACGAGTGTAGCAAGTTCCAAGGCTCCTACGAGATGGTGACGAAAAGGGAAATAAGCGTCATATTGTCGGTTGATATGGTAAAACCTCTTCCTCTCCTTGTTTATGTCTTGCATATGTATTGAGCCATTGTTGGCATCCATACGTGTAGGTCATGAAAGCAATGGAGCACTTCAAGAAGTTGAATAACAACAAAGCCTTCATGTGTGTCCCATTGTTGGACGTTGATCAAGGACCATAAAAAATGGGAGACTAGCTATGCCCTTTGGAAACAACTTGACAGCAAGAAGAAGGGCAAGAGCAATGCTTCTACGAGAGGTGTCATCGACCTATAAGACGGCAATGACGAAGGCTTCGCCAACCCGGTAGGCGCGTGTGCCCGCCGGCCTAGAGGCCACAAGGCTACAAAGGCCGACACCGCCCGCCAGGCTGGTTCCTTGGCATTCCACGAGATGTTGAAGAAGATCCTGGAGAAGAAGGAAGATGCCATCGCTGAGAGGGAAGAGAGGCGGCACAAAGAGAAAGAGTCCACCACCAAGACCTTTGTCGATCTCCAGACAAGGTCTATCAAGGTGGAGGAGGCCAACGCCAAGGCCAGGCTAATGCAGATCGAGGCCAAGGCAAAGGCGAAGGAGGCCGAAGCCAAGGCCAAGGAGGCCGAGGCCAGGTCTATGGTGGCGGAGGCAGAGGCCAAGGCCAAGGAGGCCAAATCCAATATCATGCCCGAGAAGAATGCCATCATGCTCACCGACCTGGACACCATTGACGGCCCCCATCACAGGGCCTAGGTCGCGCGTAGGCAGCAGACCATCCAGGCACACGCTGCTTGATCAGCAACGGCGACGGCGACTACAACTTTTTGGGCAGAGAAGCTGCCATTTTTTGGACATTTTGTATGATATAGCCCCCTTTTGCACATATGAGATCCAATAGCCACTTGTTAGCAATTCCCAAAGGGCGATGGCACATGTCTGCCAATTTATTTGATAGTCAGTTTGTGTGCTATTGCCTATGAATTTGAGTGCTTGGCCATTGACAAAGCCTTCGCCAGCGATGGCGCCAAGAAACGCCAGGTACGGATAGATGGGTCGCTCTGTTGGGCATGGCTGGCTGGACAGGCCAGACCGCGACCCCAAAGTGACCGCGATCCGATCCAAACGGATAGAAACGGACCGTTTTGGTCACCCGTTTTGGTCAGGCTGGTGGAGATGCCCTGAAAACAGAGCTGATTGGATGGATGGCCTTCCTACACGCGTAAAAGCACGAAATGCCCGCTCAGAACTGTTGAATCTGCAATTTTCGTACAGCTAGACCCATCGAAACATAAAAAGAGTCTTCGACTAGGGGAAGTAATGGAAAACGCCGCGTACCTTCATTGACACACGTCATGAATCCCCTCACCACTCTCTCACACTCTCCCTTTTCTCACTCTACCTCCTATCAGTTTCCTCTACCGCCTCGTCATTAATTAATCTCCCTGAGATGAGCCCATGAACAAGGTTGTCAGATTCGGGAAAACCGGGGTATCCCTTACCCGCTGACTGAGGGCCCCTGCGCTCTGTACCGGATCGGGTTGCGAGATCCCGATCGGGAAAGCTAAGCAAGGCCACGACATCCTTCCCCCGTACCATGATCGCTGGAAAGGAATTGTCATCCATGACATTGCCTGGAGACACAGAAAGGCAGACGTCAGTCATTGCACAACCCCAGCCACTTTACACATGGGCCTATGGAGATAACAGGAGAAGGTGAGTCTTCATCGCAAAACGTTGTTATCATCAAAAGTGTCTCCAACACAAGCAAGCTCCCCTCCGGTGCAAGAAGTCCTCCCCATGATGTAAGAAAGCACACTCAGAATGTAGCTGAAGCGGGATAAGGACCTAGGAAGGAAAGCACCCCGGGGGAGTGACCAAGGTCAAAAGATCGGACTGGATGAGGCCAGGTCCCCACTGCTTTGATCATGGCTCGTCTTTGCCATGTAGTGTTTTTTGTCCTCCCTATGTTCCCAGTCATGGATGGAGGGCGAGATCTTGTTGGACAATGTGGTATCACCTTGGAACTATAAAAGGAGGAACGCGGTCAAGAGAGGCCAAGAGACCAAGAAATAGGATAGCCAACCTCCTGGCTGGGTAAGGCTAGGAGCACCTTGTAAAGACCTTGTTCTCCTACCAGTAATACCATCAAACAAGCATAAAGTAGGGTTGTTAGCCTCCTGGTGGCCAGAACCTGGGTAAAATCGTTGCGTTTGAGTGTCCTACATATCGGATATGATGAACTGGAGATTTCTTGCCGTCCATGACCAAATATATAAAAGGGGTATCTTAATCCCTAGTGTCCGTATTTCCACACACTATAAGAAAAGTCGCCATCCATAATGGTTTGGTCCGTCGAGTGTTGTAGAAGGTGCACCTTCTGCCACAATTTCGTCTGCTTTGCCATGGTAGATAGAAACATATTTTTGTCCCTAAACCCTTGTCCCATCTCTCTCTGGTGACTTCGCACATGACTCGTCCTTTGAATCGAAAACCTAACTAAGAGCGGCCAAGTCTAGCTTAGCTCAACCCATATTCGCTGGAACCTCCTGTAATGTTCGTCTTGACAAACTAGGGCTCCAGATCTAAAAAGAGTCGGCTAGATTGTCTTACGTATCACGCTTCTTGCGGTGACCCAACATACCACTGCATGATGTAGTACACTATAGTCGTTGATATAACACCAATGCTACACCGTTCACTAGTATTACATCCCTCGGAGTGGTACAACAGAAACACAGCAGGTCCAAGACATGACTATAGATTACAACTCGACTCTTTACAGAAGATCCAGAGAACACTCTAGGTTAAAGAGAGAGAAAGAACTTCTTACAAGGAAGAACCAGAAATAATAATTCAGAACTATCTGGCTAATAAGACTAACACCTAAACTATTTGTCTTGCAATTGCTACTAATGCAATACACTATAGAGGTAGGTTTTATGGATAGAGTATCTACTCCTATCTAAATAGAGACTTTGTCTTCACTTCGGCTGATGTATATTTTGTCTTCATAGACTTTATTGAAGAACTTAAGCTGCCAATGATAGTTTCTTGAGCAGAAATTGATGTTGATGTTGTCTTCAATGGCTTAAAACCTAGCAAGGGTTAAGAAGGTACGGTTGAGTACGAGCGTACTCAGCAAGTTCACTAGAAAGGAGTGTATGATGCACTATCTCTACAACCACAGACCATAGGTCGTAGGCAATGCAGGTTTTCGTAAAAATTTCTTCAAAGGTTGCTTTTATTCTGAAAACTATGTCCGACAGCCTTCATAGGTTGACCAGAACCTTCGTGGGGTTCCTTTCTTGTCGCGTTCGTAGCTCCTTCCCGAAATAGGGAGTAACATGTCACAATTTTTACACTCTGCAGAGGAGCGTCACTTTTCCCACAAGAGACCTTAAGCTTTGTTGCACGCCAGGAGTATGTCCTTGTTCAAACTTCCATGGTTTGAGGCCCAACTTAAGATCCAAGCCAATCACTTCCCCCTTCATGACCCTACATGAAGACACGATCCTTCGAGCCGAGCTACATCTCCGTTAAGCCCCCTTTCGGGCAAGATACAACCCTGATGAGTTCCCGAAGACTCTGTAAGCAGCTCTGTCTGGCGGTCACCATCAGCTATGGTGAACTCTGACCAGGACAACTATGCACAGATAATCTAGACACCTAGATCGCGGGGAACTAAGGGGTCCCACCCATGTGCTGGATTCTCCACGAGAAATCAACAGCCTCACGATTAGGTCATCCGTCCATGCAAAAGGAAGAAGATACAGCTGACTTCTCCGTCCCATTCCAAATCTCATGGCTGACGCGTATTATACGACGCTAGAATCACTGGCGACATTGGTTGTTAAGTCCTAGGTATTATGTTCCTTTACCACTGGAACTGTATCAATAGATTATTACCACTTGGTAAATAATCCATAATCATATTATTATGAAAATAGTATTTTCTGTCCTTTTTGAAATGCAGGTGATGACAACATTTGAGTTACAACCATTTGATAGAAAATAATCAAAGGACATGAGCAAGTTATGAACTTGCCTTTTGTAATTGCAAGATTATGCAATCACGGTCTTCGGGATAATAGAAGATCCGAATTCTGTAAACAACATCATTGGTCCGGTAAGGACTAATGTTTAAAGAAGCAAGATGCAATTATGCATAAGTAATGTAATGCAATTTGATAAACACGAACCTCCGAGACAATCGTATTTGATCTAGGGTTTGAAGTTGGTGATGAGTTCTTTGAAATGTGTTGCACTTTTATACCAGCTTCACACATGTGCTTCTTGTTACGGCTTGTGTGAGTGTGTGAAACAATATTTAAATACAATAAGTAACATGCAATACTAAAGCACTCAAATGGGGCATGTGATCTAAAATATTTCTTAAAAAAGATTAAGAATCAATTAGAGCTTTTAAATAAATGCCTTAAGGATTAGTTTTAATGCTTCTTAAAAGAATAAGTTTTGAGGAAAATATTACTTTACAAAGTAAAAAGTATTTATATATTTTTATGCTAAAGGCAATAGTAAATATTTATATATTTTTAATGAATTAAAAGAAAAGAGTTAAAATAAGATTTATTAGACCTTTATCTTTTATTTGACTTCAATTAAGAAATAGGATATTTTTAATGTGTAGAATTTATTTTTGTGATCATTTTGGTATATTATATGTATTTTTGTGATTTTTAAATATTAAACTATGATTTTTATAAGTTTTATCACCTTATAAATTATTAATAAATAATAAATATTAATTAAGTGATACAAAAATGTATAAAACAAGTTTATAAATTTATATTTTGTTTTTCTAAGAATTTTGGTATATTATTTATATTTTTCTTATTTACCAATATTAAAATATGAATTTTCAAAGTATTATTACTTATAAAATATTTATTAAATAATAATATTTAAATAGTTAACACAATAATGTTTGTTAATAAAGTTAAATTATAGATTTTACTTTTCTGAGCATTTTGATATATAATATATATTTTTCTGAGTTATAAAACAAAAGATATTGATTTTATAAGATTTATTCATTTTCTAGAATTAAAAATAAATATCTAATTGATTTTATGATGTAATGCTGATGTCAGCACGAGGTGGGGTGATTTTTCTCGCCGGTGTTATTCCTAGCCAGTTTCACAGACAGGTGGGGTCTGGGCCACGTTGGCTGCCACCTCAGCACTTGACCCAAGTCAAACTGATGGTGGGTCTAGGGATGAGGTCATGATGATGTCATCAATGGAGGGATCCTCCAAGTTGATGACGGACCCTACGATGTGGGGCTTGCGAGGTTGCATCAAGGGCACTGCGTGATAGAGGAGACCAATGCGGACCTAGGGGTGGTGTCGCCGCCCCTTTTGGTCACCGGAGTTACTCCGACGACCATTTGTTGCGGCGGCCAACGGCGATGCACATCGCTACAACGATTCAAAGCATGAGAAGACAAAAGGAAAGGTGCTTGAGCACCGTTGGCTCACCAAGATGTTGTCAGTGCAGTCGGTGAGACGAGGCGAGGTCTGCAACGATGACGATGGCGACGGTGGAGCTTGGCTAGAGGGGGAAGACGATGCTGTGGGGCTCGATTCGGAGAACCCCGGCTCAATTCCTTCGGCGAGCCGACATAGAAGATCATGGTGATGCTTGTAGCAGGTTTGGACAGCCGCGGGGAAGGTCAGGACGGTGGCAATCGACGACGAACTTTGGCTAGGGTTTCGACCCCCTTCTATGGAGAGGAAAAGAGAGAGCAGCGAGAGAGAGAGAGGAAGGAAATGGAGATGAGGTCGAGGGGAAAGGGTGTCATGGCATTCTTATCCTTCTCTGGCGACCACAACGAGTATCTTGGCACTGGCAATGGCGGCGCTAGCGCCAGCGAGCTGCTTCGGCTGCTGCGCAAGGTGGACGACGGTGATAAGCTCGACGAAATGGTATTTGGGCCAGGCTGGTATTGGGCTGATGCAGAGCGAGCGATTTTGTCCTGGGGCTGCACGTGAGTGACAGGTAGAGCTGAGATGACCTGGGCCGTGGGCCAAGATACTATGCTGCTTCTATTCCTTTTCTTTTTGAATTACATTTTCTGTTTTCTCTTCTTTTACAAAACCTTTTTAAAGTTGAATTTCTTCAGGGATTTAAATATCCAGAGATTCTGTAAGTTATAAATACTATTGTATAAAGGAATTATAACTATTTCCCCTGCATTTCTTATTGTGTATAAGATATTCACAACTATATGAAGGGTTCTTTTATTTAGTAAAGTAAATATAATTTAGGGTTTTTGGGATTTACTTCCTATAAGAAAATCTTATAGAAATGATTTGTATTACCACTAAAAGAATGTAATAGTAGTGGTTTAAGAGGCTAATGATTTATGTGTATAGAATCTTATTAATACTTTCCCTCATAAATGAATTAAATTTATATGATAAGATATTAAACCCTGGGGACTGTATCATGGTGATTTGAATTCCATGGTTCTCCCTATTTGGGAATTTCTCTCATTCAAATCCTCCTTGATTTATAGTGTTTAGGATTACCATGGGCAACCTTGGTGAAGTCAAGAAGCATGAATAAAAATCATTAATGTAATTGTTCATTTCCAAATAACTGCCCTGAGTTTTAGGAAGGTTTTAATAGACTCATATTCTATTATGAATATGGATAAGGATCATGGTTTAGGGATACTACTTATAAATCTATGAGTCGGTTTGACATCTCCACATAGAGTGAGATATTGGAATTACTTATTAATGTGATCCTGATTATTCTATCATTCTAGGTTTCTATTAGGGTTTAAGACAAAAAAGATAGACAAGGCTTTCTTCCATAAACTCTCAACTAGTTCTCTAATTATCTCTTGGAATCTTTAATTGTCCAAGAGGTATTGTTCAATGGTTACCTAGGAATAGGAAATGGTTTCACTATCCATTTGATTTTAGGGTTTTGAATAATGAAGTAGACATGGGTCTTGTCATGGCTTGATGTATTGTTGGTTAAAGGTTTCTAAAGAATCCTTACCTTAATACCTCACTAAGCTTATCTTAAGATAAGGAATTCCTTTCCTAAATATACTCTATTTCTCCCTCTTATCTTATTCACAAAGATCACATCTTCCTGAATAAGACAATCATCTGACTCCACCATATCCATCATCATATGATGACATGGTCATGCCACTTTAACAATACTCCATTCTTACTCCTGGTATATAGATCCTATTAATTAACTACAATTGATGCCCCTATCAATGTAGATGTTGCTAACTCCATCTATTAACTTCCTTAAATCCATCTTGCAACTTCTTCCAAGGCTTGCAAGATTATAGTTCTCTCTATATCACATGTGATATCAATCCTCTGGAGTAGGTATGGTACTACTCTCCACAATACAAGTTTGTTCTTGAATTACCTTGGTTAAACTATTATACTTCCAACTACTCCTACAACTTATGATATATACTTCATTATACTCTAGCTTGACTTCTCATAATCAAGCTAGATGATTCATCTTACTGGGGCTTTTCCTAATTTGGTATACTCACAACACTTCTTCAACACCTAGTCATCTATTCTTAAGTGACTTGAGAATAATGACCACCATCCTTTAATCATGCTATGCTTAGGTTTCTAATTGTCTGATCAAGATCTATCATCTATCCACTAAGTAGTAGACTTGTACTAGTCTCTCTATAAGACTTATCTTGTTAAGGAAATTTACTTTAAGTTTATACCTACTTGGCTTAACAAGATTACTATTGGATACTCTCATACTACTAGCTTTCTCGTAGCTTCTCAATTACTAGCTTAACTCTTGGTTTTAGGTACTTCTTCTAGTTAACTCAGGAGTGAGTTAACTCCTCTAATATCCAATGGTTTGATCACAACTAAGGATCACATTCCATTGATGATGGCATACTCTACCATAACTAGTTCCTTCTTCTTATTAAGTTACTTAAGATCTTTGGAAGGTCAATATAATAGGTTAAAGGCTATGAGTTAATAAGTGCTAGCTAGGTCAAGAATTGATCACACACATTGATGATCAATAGACACTAGGACTTGGTTTAATAGGATTGTCATCTATTAACATGACACTAAGGGTATGTGATGGATGGTCTTGGCTTGACTTCCCTTTCTACTCGATTTGTAATAAGAGTTAGTGTTTAGAAACTACCATGATTCTCATGGTAGGAATAACTATGGCAAACAAGTGTTTCAAGATTTAGTTATGAGTTTATTTTACTTAAGTTATATACTTAACTTGCTATTCAAGGTTTGTGGTAGATAATACCTTGATATCATCTTTAGAATATTAAGTCTTCATCCTTGAATTGTTGCAGGAAATACCATGCCATGATCTCTAGAAGATCTAGTACTCCTTATTAAGTAGTGTGTTGTCACTTAGTTTTATTACATTTGATCTACCCCTATATCAAATTATATTACCCAAAGATAAGGTTTTAGCAAAGGTCATATTGAAACTTATCGTAGTCAACTTGATGATCTACTTCAATTCCACCAAGTTAAGAGAAGTTTCAATCACTTTGACAAGTTTTATTTAAAAGCGCGAAAATTATCCAGATTTTCTATGCATGAATACAATGCACACACCTGTGTTCAGCTTATTTCTAAGCTCTAATGCTAGGATGTTACACTTCTAGCAGGAATCCTCTGGTGTGAGTTGCGGTGCATATCCCAATTTCATGTTTATACCTTGTTTACATGTTCCCTATTTCATGTGAACCTCATGCCAGTCAATTTGATCACAGTCACTTAATTGCAGAGCTCAGTTTGAACCTATATTTTGTCTATTTTAGGAATGAAGTCCGAAAAAGGACTAGAACTAAACATTATGGAAAATATTACCTCGATGACGCAGTGGCTCCACATGAGTTTAACGAAACATGTACCTTATCGACGGATGCATTATTATTACTCCATTATAGACTTGGATATTCATCCTTTTCGGGCTCTAGGGCAAAATTTTCCTTCACTTTTTACTTCTTGCTACAAGTATAAGCTTGTAAGTGATGTGTGCGAACTAGCTAAGCATAAATGGGTACTTATCCTAGGTGTAGCGAGAGAAGTCAAAATCCTATTGAGCTTGTGCACTTAGATGTTTGGGGTCCCTCGGTTGTAACTTATCTATTAAGAGAGCATTGGCATGTGAATTTATTGATGGCTTTAGCCAATGTACTTGGTTTTATCTGCTCAAACATAATTTTGATGTTCTTTATGCTTTTAAATATTTATATGCTTTGATTTCTAATTAGTATAGTACCAAAGTGAAAATATTTCATTCAGACATTGGAATTGAATAAGTTAACATGAGCTTCGATGATATTTTGTATCTTCAAATGTCATTATACATCAAACTACATGCTTAAATATATCTTGTCAAAATGGAGTCATTGAACGGAAATATATGTATTTATTTGAGGTTGTTTTGTTCCTAATGTTTACAATGAATGTGCCAATGTTTCTTTGGGGTGAAGTTATTAAAACAACATTATATTTGTTAAATCATATGGCATCAAGGGTTCACAAAATCCCAATTGAATGTTTGAGTGGTGCTAATTATTTCATTGTACCACCAAAGGTTTTTGGTTCTACTTGGTTTGTTAATGATTACAAGAATTAAGTAGGAAAACCTGATCCCCTATGGTCAGATGCATCTTTCTTGGATATTCTCCTAACGATAAGGGCTATTATTTTTGGTGTCCTACTGAAAGGATATTCTTTGTAAGTATGAATGTCACACTCTAGGAGAAAAACCTTTTTATCTCTCGTCCATCAATACTACTCATAGTTTGGTTGTGGAGGGGAAATTCTAATGAAGAAATTGTCTCTAGTGGTTCTACTAATTCCTATGCTACATCCATCTTAGACAGAACATGGAAGATAGGGGCATTTTCCCCTCCCCCATATTACGCTCACCTCTATCTCTATTGGCCAACCTGAAGGTGCCCCCACTGTCCAAGGATGACCCACTATCGCGGTTCATGGAGCTCGCTAATGTCAAGGTGGGGAAGGAGTTAGATCTAGTGATTACCACCTACATTGGTCTTTGCCACTACCTCGTCGGGGACTTCCTCCAGGGAATTTGGTTCCACAATCAGGAGCCTCAAGAATGTGCTCCTCAGCATTGACTCGAACAATACGGATGACAAAGTTGCTAGAGTCGTACAACAAAGGTGTCTTAGCTATTTATTGATGGTGATTTGCGTTGTTAACGTGCTGTGAATTGGTAGACCATCTTCGATCTTAGACACATGTTCTCGTTGTACTGTAGATTTAGCCGTAGGTTTGTAAAAGAATTTTTTTAGTATGTTTTCGGCTGTTCTTGCCCCGTAGTTCGTTGTATGGTGCATAATGAAAATCATCATTATCAATGATAGCTATAGCTATAGCTTTTGCACCTTCTTTTGCAACGTTGTTCGCATGCATATGCGATGCTTCACCATGCCGTGATGTATGGGAACGTTCTGCCTTGATGCATGTGTGAAGACGTAAGCCCGTAGAGGCTCACTTACTATCATAGATTGTAGCTTTCCACGGGTTCTCGCGACAGAAAGCATGTCTACCAGCGGAGGCGGCTCAGCTGGCGGCATAGGCTGTAGTAGGAAATGGCTTACCGCAGCGTAGATTGTAGCTTTCCACTGGTTCTTGCGGTGGAGATGATGTCTGGTTGCGGAGGCGTCCCAATTGGAAGCGTAGGCTTTAGCAGGAACCGGCTTATCGTGGTGTGTTCGTGTAGTGGGTTCTGTTCGTGAGCCATGCTAGCTAAGAAAACTATGGCCGGTCGTGGGTTCTCGTGGCAAGGAAGTAGAGTGGGTTTCGTTCGTGAGCTATTGTGGCTAAGAAAACTATGGTCGGTCGCGGTTTCTCGCGAAGTGGCGTGCATTAATTTCGTTGGGACTTGAACCTTGTGTGATGACATGCATGGTTTGTGCCAACCGTGTAAATACTTGCAAAAGCCACTTGGTTGTATCAACTCAACACTTCAATAAGGAAGTATTCGTTGAACCAAAGGTCCATGTCCATCAAATACTTCCTTGTATAAGCGTTGAGTTGAAACAACTAAGTGGCTTATGAAAGTATTTACACGGTTGGCACAAACCATGCACGTCAACACACAAGGTTCAAGCCCATAAAACTAAATATATTCACGTCCACCTAGCCGTTTAATATACAGGTAACATACTTTCACTTCAGTCTCCCACATTGGCGCACTCCCTTCACTAGTAGATCGAAATCTCAAACTCTCCTTCTTTCTGTTCTCAACGCTAGATTGAAAGAACATTTCATGATCTCTAGTGTTTTGTGTGTTAGATAACAATGCCAAGGATTATTAAATTGTGTGTTTAGTGGTGCAGAACATGCTCACACCCAAATGTAGCTAAACCAGTGTTTTGGGAGGCGGATTATCCGCCTCTACCAAGGGTCGGATTATCCGCCTCACTAGCATCGTCAATGCCCCCAAGGCGCGTCACACATAGGGGCGAAGTTTTTCCCTGATTTACCGACCAGGGCCAGAGATTTTGCCCAAGGCATTTTCCAAAGTGCTCCAAGGCGCATCACACAAAAGTGGGAGGAGTTTTCCCCGGATTAACTGGCCAAGGCCGGAGCTTTTTCCCAGGTCAGATAATTCGCCCCCCAGGAGTTTTCCAAAGGCGACCAAGGCGCGTCATGTAGAGAGGGTGGACATTTGGTCCGGATTGTCCGACTCCGGTATGGATGTTTGCCCTGGGCGGATAATCCGGGCCCCACTTAGGCCAGATAATCTGGCCATCGATTTGTCCAACGGCGGCTTTTTGGATGGGCTATAAATAGCCCCTTAGATACCCATTTCAGATCTCTTGGATCCTGCGAAAAAGCTCTACCCTGTACATATTGATTCAAGCGCGATCTCCATCTTCAACCACTCAAATGCTCCGGGCTTTGGGGAATCGAAGGAGGAGACTTTGATCTACACTGGCATCCATCAAGATTTTCACTTCCCCTACATTCACTTGGAGGATTCTTGATCTAGTATTTCTTGCAAATATCTAGATCTCAATTTTGGTTATTGATTGACTTGTTCTTGTGGCACCTTGTTGTCATCATGGGAGCCCCCAATTCAGTTGTGGATGTGTGCCCCGCTAGTGTTGTAAAGGCATCGGTTCCTGCCTAGAAGGGTACCAAATAGTGGAAGGTGGATTAGGCCTTTGGTGGCGAGATCCATCGGAGAACAGGGTGAGGCCTTTTGTGGTGTGGTGTTCTTAGTACCGCCCACCCCTCCAACACGGACTTACTTCCCTTAACAAGGAAGGAACTGTGGTAAATCAAATCTTGTGTCTCTGTGTGCTCCACTATGGTTACCTCATTCCAATCCCTTTGCCTTTACTCGCTTAGTAGTTAGGTTTACATATAAAGAAATTCCTCTTAGTTGCATATCTAGAGAACTTACCTTTGTGTTAAGCCTAAAATTTTAAAAAGAACTAAAAATGGTGTAGCACCTATTCACCCCCCCTCTAGGTGCTCATACGATCCATTTTAATTGGTATCAGAGCCTTGGCTCTTTATTCGGGCTTTACCGCCTAAGGGAGTATGGGTACTAAAGAAGATGGTAGTAAGGCTGGGAGTAAAGTCACCATGGATGATCTCAAGTCCTTGGAAACAAGCTTGATTGAAACCATGGAGACCCAAATGCAAGATATGCGTGAAATGATAGCGTGTCTCTCGCTATCCATATCCCCTCCACCATCTTCTACCGAGGCTACAACTCCTATTTCTAAGGACAAAGCTAAGGCTAACTCCAAAGAAAAGGAGTTGGAGAGTGAAGATAAAAATAAGGGTTCCTCGTACAAAAAGGGAAGTGGTAAGAAGGACTATAGTGAGGTTTCTCACTTATATTCACCTGATCCATCAATCCCTCACCCTCATATAAACAATAGGGGTGATCCACCCAAGCTTACTGCATCTTCCTTTAATCAATGGCATTTTTGATGAAATCTCATGTGTGCAGTTTGTCAATTGAGTTATGGAGAATCATTGAAGGTGGTCTCCACATTGGGGATCCAAACAACTTGACAAGAAGAGAAGTTGTTGATAGTCAACTCAATGCGACCGCGTTGCATATGATTCAGCTTGGTGTGCATCCCAAGGACATGCCACACATTGAACATTTCAACACAGCTAAGGAAGCTTGGGATGCCCTCACAAACTTGTTCATTGGAAATCAGAGCATGGGAAGAAATAGGTATGATGCTCTAAGAAATGAAGTTGAAGGCTTCTATATGTTGGATGGTGAGGATCATGAAGATATGTATAGAAGACTCAAAGGCATTTCCACCACCTCTAGAAAGCATGGTTGTAACATCCCAAAACTATAATCCAAGTGATCAAGATCCAAATCATCAAATTTAGAGTTAACAAAAACTTTTCCAATTAAAAATATTAATGCATTCATATGTGTGTGCATTTTAAATAGGAGTTGTTTTGAGTTGCCATGATTAAGTGATCCATTGCTTGTAAAATGATTCTTAGGTGAAATAAACATCATCTAGATCATTCCCAAACAAATCCCAAAGAAAAACAAATCAAAATGAATAAAAGAAGCAAATGGTCATTTGTGCCTGACGAGGGTTTAACTCATCAATGCCCATTGTTATGGACTTGGGTTTTGGAGAAGGAGGGAGTGCTGGAGAAATCTATCGGCTAGCAAACAAGCACACATGGGACAAAGGATTTACCCAGGTTCGGGCCTCGTAGAGGTCCCTACTCCTGCTTGTCTGCTCGTGGAATTATCAAAGGAGTCGAGAGTTACAATGGTGCGCAGATGCAATCTGGCGAGAGTTGTGGAAACTAGGGTTGCGTGTGTGTCCTCTTCGCCGCCCCCTCCTAGCCTTTATATAGATAGGCTAGGTCTCGGGTAGCAGGTCGAGTCGGTTACAAGTTAGGGTTCAAACTTTCTATCTTTAGCTTCTTCTTGTCTCTCAAGCAATCGAGAGTCCGCAGTTTACTCGAGTCCTTTCGTCTGGGCCTTGGCGACACCATGGGCCTGTACATATTTAGACCGTATATACCAAGCTCGAGTACCTGTAGGGTATACCCATGTTAGTAGCCCCCGAGTATCCAGTGGAATCGCAGATTCGACTGGGTACTTTTGGAAGTTTTCGAGTGCCTAAATGAGTACATTTTTCGACTGCTTTCATTTATGTCATAGGGATTTGTTGATATACGTGCCTGATGTAGCCGAAGTATTGGTATCAGTTAACCACCTTAGGGTGAAACAACGCAATCTACTCGAACTCGAGTCCCCGGACTCGAATCCGGAAAAGTGCTGGCGTAATTCGACTCAGGCCGCGGAGGTCTTACAGGAGTCGAATTCCAGTTATATGGGTGTGAGCACTTGACGCGTCCGTCAAGGCATGTTCATCGTGCCTGTAGGCATGGATAGGTTTTTGGTAGTGCGCAGTTAAATGCGTTGCCAGGCCTTTATTCAGGTCTTACCTTCACGCTGTAAGCGCGACATCTGAATTTTATCATCGTGGAGATGATTCGGGCAACCCAGGAGACGTAATCTCTTTGTAGGGAAAATTACGAGGCGGTGTCGCCATGATCTGCGAGTGCTGATGTAATCAACGCACAGTTTTCGTGCAAATAATCATAGGGAGCGCGACCAGCGCTCCCTATGGCAGTAGCCCTCGAGTGCCTGGTTGAGTCGAAGACTCAGGCAGGGACTAAAGAAATTTTGCGACTGCTGACATTTTTGTTTGTTTGAGTCGAAAACTTGGGTTGCGACTGCTGTCGTCTTTTGCTTGCTTGTTTCAGTCGAAATTCTTTCCAGCGCTCCCTATGGGAGTAACCCACGTCCATAGTCGAATCGTTTTTCGAGTGGTTGGGTTTGATTATGATTACCTGTATCCCTGCAATAAGAAAACAAAATCATAGGGTGCGCGCTAGCGCTCCCTATGGGAGTAGCCCCCGAGTGCTTGGTGGGGTCAAAAACTCCAGCAAGGACTAAAGTAGTCGAAGTTTTCCGCTAAGTAGTCATTGATGACGTCAGTGCTGACGCTTGCATCACCTCAGTTGCCCGCGTGAGCGGCTTTGACGGGACGTGACGAGTGGTGGGTCCCACTTTCTGACTTTGATTTGACTGGGCGTGCATAATCTTATTATTAACTATGCCTCCTCGATTTTCGCGCAGTGGAGGGACGGTTCGCGCTTCCTCTTCCCCACGTGTCAAGCGTGATATGTGCCACGCGTCCAATAGGGTTTTTGTGAGCCATTGGATTGCATCTCTTAGGGGTTAAGTAGCAATGCTACGGCGGTAAATTTCCATCTGCGCCCTTTTCTTCCTCGCTGCCATCGCCATTGCCGCTGCTCCTCTGCTTTTCTCCTGCGCTCATCTCCTCCTCAGCTCTGGACCATCTCCGCTCGTTTCCAAGTTATTTTCTGCGTTCTCATCGCCGCCGCGCAATGGGAAAGAAGAAAGGAGGCGCTGCCACTGAATCCGCCGCCACCGCTGCTGCGGCGAAGAAGAAGGGTGGCTCTGCTGCTGTGGGCACGAGTACCACCGCCGGCGGGAAAAAGAAGGTTGCGGGCACCCGCGTGAACAATGGCGCTTGGCGCCCCTCAATCATCAAGGCGTCCGATCTCCGTCTTCTTCGCCAAGACGGAGTTATTTCCGCAGCAGTCGCCGACGCGCGCGTCCCCAGCGGTGAGACCATTCCTGTGCCTCCTGCTGGTTTTCGAGTGATGTTTCTTGCTTTCATCATTTGCGGCCTTTCTTTGCCTATCCACCCCTTTCTTAGGGGTCTTCTCTGTTTCTACGGGATCCAGCTCCATCAGCTATCCCCAAATTCGATTCTTCACATCTCTTGTTTTATCACCCTCTACGAGTGCTGGCCTAGAATCGAGCCGCATTTTGGCCTTTTCAAACATTTATTCAAGCTAAAGCGTCAGTCCACATCTGGCACTTTAGTTTATGACGTAGGTGGTTGTGGAATCCATGTCGACCCATCCGCCACCTACTTCAACATCAAGCTCGCCAAGTCCGTCCAGGGATGGAGGGACAGATGGTTTTATGTTCGCGACCAAAAGGCCAAGGACGAGCATTTTGGACTCGCGCCTTTCGATCCCGCGACTCCCTGCAAGAAGATGCGTTCTTGGAAGAACGTGATCATGCCCTCCGAACTCGCGGAGACAGACGTGCTATATCAACGCGTCTGCGACCTCGAGAGTCGCATAGGCGCAGAGGAGGGAGGTTGCGCCCTTGTCAGGACTTGGCTGCATCGTCGTGTCCAGCCTCTACAAGCTAGAGTCCATCCCATGTTTCAATGGGGTGGTGCTGATGATGTCACTCGTGTGTCTGCCGATGGCATGTCAGCGAGTGAGGTAGATAAGAGGGTGCGATTGGTCACGAAGTACACCTTTAAGGATGTGCTTCCGAATGAGCCAGTCGTTCCTCCCTTCGATGCTTCGAATCCTCCTCCCGAGGTATAGTCGTGCTACGCAGTATCTTATGTTCGCGATTGCTTTTCTATTGCTTACTTGCTCCTTTTTGCTGTTTGTATGCAGGATTGGGCGGTGTCGCCTTGCATGCCTCCTCTCCCTGAGGGCATTATTCCTCGCGAAGTTTTTGAAGAGGATGAGTCTGAGTCGACCATCCCATCTGATGTGGAAGAGGAAGCCCCCAAGTCCGGGAGCCCGGATACTCGCAAGCGTTCGCGCTGCGAGGACTCCGATGCGTCGACTCCTTCAACTCCAGAAGGCACAGTTGCTGGCGCAGAGTCACCAATTCCCGCCGTTCCTGTGAGGGCTGTAGCACCGTCTTCTCGCAAGAAGATGCGGTTGCCCAAGGAGTCTTCGTCGGAGTCAGCGGAGGCCACGTTTGATCTTGACAAGTTTGACTGGTAAGTTTATGAGGTCATTCATTCTTTTCTGTTTTCTATTTGTTGGCTTTGTCCTGGAGTTTTGCCTTTTCTTAATGCGAATTTGGTCTTGCAGTCAAGAGGCATTGTCATCTTCTAGAGACGTTGAGTTTTTGAAGGAATCAGGAGTCGCGACCTCAAGGGCCAAGGTAGAGGTCGAGCGCGCTCCTTCTCCTCCGGCGGCAGCCCACTCCGGGCACAATTCCTCGAGCTCTCCTCACGGAGGGGAGCATCGAATAGTTGCTCGGATGACGGCTCAACAGACTTCTTCGGAGTCGCTAGAGGACCATGTGAGTATATCTTTCCTTCTTTTGTATTTTGGCAGTCAACGCCTTCTGTTGCCCTCTCTGATTCCTTGCTTGGTGCAACAGCTCCTTGTAAAGGAGGCCGCGCGAGTGGCGGAGCAGGTGATGGCGATGGGTCGTCAGCATGCGATGCTAGAGACGCGTCACCGCGTTGTCGAAAGTGAGTGTTGTCACGCTTATTCCTTTCATCTTCACTCTGTTTTGGTATGTTCGACTGATTGCCAATTATTTGACTGCCATGTAGCTGAGCATAACGCCCTACTGCGCAATGTCGCATCATTGAAGAAGACATTGGCCACAGCTGTGAAGGGGCGCGATGAGGCAATCACGGCTCATGATGATGCCCGGAAGCGCGAAGAGGATCTGCGCGCCTCTTTTGCAGCCAGGGAGAAGTTGTTCGAGGAGAAACTATTCTCAGTCGCCAAGGCCCTCTCAGGTAACTTTACTGGTGGATTTTTTATTGATGCTTTTCTCTGCTTCTAGAGTTTTGCCGGTGGCGCTAGAAATTTGATCCATGTATTTTGGTGTAGTTGATGGCGACTTGAGTTTTGACCCGCAGGCCCTTCGTCGTGATGACGCTCTGGCCGACGCGGTATCCGCGGTCGAGGACCGAAGCGCCGTCGTCCAGAATACATTGTCTAAGGCCAAGGTCGCCCTTAGTCGCCTCCGGGAGGAGTTGATGCCAAAGGCGGAGCAGGTCGGTAAAATGGACGAGCTGGTGGAGTCACTCGCCGGGGGTGTGGCTTCTACCTACAAGAACTCCCTTCGGGTGGCTGGTGCAACGATGTCACTCGCCATGGTGCAGGCCCACGGAGTCGAGATAGATCCCTCTGCGGTGTCGAAGACAATGCCTGTTGGCGCGGATGGTCAGCAGGTAGTTTTTGCTCCCTTTGCGACTGCCTGTGCCAAATACGGCCATTCTTTGATTAATACCGTTGCCAAGTATTCGGAGGAGCTCCAGCGCGCTAAGAAGGCGGCGAAAGCTTCGGCTTCAGGGGCAGGCGGAAAGTCAGTGGCGTCTGATACTGCCACGGACTTGATGAAGCCTCCGAAGGCCTCGAAGTCGAAGAAGCCAGCTGCTCCGTAGTTAACTTGTGTAATAGATGATGAATTGTCCTTTTGCTCTAAGAACATGCCTGCTGGCGAGTGTGCTTGTGAATATTTTTATGCTTATCCTGAATGCATCTGCTCTCCCTGCCTTTGTGTTAGTTTGGTCGCCTTATTTGCTTTTGTCTTGATTTGTGGTAGGGCACATCGAGTGGTCCCGTAGGAGGAAACCAGGATTCATCATCTCTTGATGAGACAGTGGCACCGCCGCGCTCTAGGGTAGAGGAGCTGTCTTTGCTGTCACGACTTCGTGACCGCATGAAGCAGCTGGAGCGTGAGTTGCCCCTGATCCGCAGTAACGCAGATGTGTGGAAGTCAAAGGCAGAAAAAGCCGCCGCCCGCGACCAGTATCTGCTTGGCGAGGTGACGCAGTTGGGCGACCAGTTTAAGTGTTAGTTTGCTCGTCCTCATCTTTTCCTTTGTAGTTAGTCGCAGTGGTACGTTGTACTCATGCTGTTGGTGCCGCTTTGTGTAGTTGTTAGTGCACGCCATCCGCAGGAGGAGAGGGATAGGATTGCCATCCGCCTTCATGGTCTCACCTAGGAGCAACTCCAAGAGAGTGGATACTTCTGGGTGGATCATGATCGTGCGACTGCATTGGCGACCCTGCAGGATCGCGCTTCGCGAGTGCTGCTCTTTCTGAAGAAGTCACAATCATGTTTGAAGAATATCTATCGGGCGATGTTCCCGTTGGATGACACGCCGTCAAGCCTGTTGGCTCTCCTGGCCAAATTTCAAGATATGTCCGCGGTTCGCGAGTGCGTGAGGCAGCAGTTGGTGGCTGGTGCCAAGGCTGCCCTCTTGATGGTGCGATTGCACATGCCTGACGTGGATGTCGCCGTCGTAGCTTCCGGTCTGCCAGCGCCGCCAGCCGGATCTGCTTGGGATATGGTGCTGCACTATCAAGCGGTGGACCGTCCAACAGAGGAGATTGTCGACTTGTTCGAGGAGCAAACCAATGTTCTTCTGTTGCAGCAGTAACCAGATTTGTATCCTGCACATAAGTGTATTTGTGTTGTAAAGTTCATATATATATTTGTATGTAATTTGTTGTTGAACGCGTACAAATAGCTTTTGTAAGCGTAAGGTGTGTTGCACTATGCGAGTCCTTTTCGTTAGCCTGGCCATCCCTTTTATCAACCTGCCAGGTGCGTTGCAGCTGGGTTGAGTTTGTGTTAAGGGGTTCAATTGATGTGCCAGCTACTCAGGATGTCATGTTTATTAGTTCGAGGAACAAATGTGTGTAGGCGTAGCCCCCAAGTATAATAGTAACAGAAGTGAAAAGAAAAAAACACAGAGTTTTGGGGCACTTAGCTTTTATTTATTTCGAGAACAGTACGAGGTACAATGTGTGGCTAAGTAGCCTTGGCTAGGTAGCCTTATTTGCGATGGAAAAGTAAAAACAGCTAGGGTAGAAGCGTCACAGTTGTGCGACGTTCCAAGGGTTGGAGTATGCAACTCCTGTTTCTAGGTCTTGAAGGTGATAGGAGCCACCTGGGATTACTTCTGTAACCAAGTATGGTCCTTCCCAGGGGTACTCGAGCTTGAGATGCCCTTGTTGCTTCAGTCACAGGACCAGGTCACCTTCGACGAAGGATCTGGGGCGAAGCCTTCTACTGTGGTAGTTGCGCAGGTTCTGCTGGTAGATCGTGGATCTTTCTGCGGCGATTTCTCTCGCCTCGTCGAGGAGGTTGACGGAGTCTTCGAGTGCAAGGGATGACTCTTGTTCGCTGTAAGCGACTATGTGCGGCGCCTTGTACCTTACTTCGGCGGGTAGTACTGCTTCTGCCCCGTGCACCATAAAGAATGGCGTGTAGCCTGTGGCGCTATTTGGAGTTGTACGTAGGCTCCAGAGTACGGATTGGAGCTCATCTAGCCAGCAACCCGCGGCTCGTTCGAGTGGTCGAAGGAGTCGCTTCTTGATGCCGCTGCAGACGAGCCCGTTTGCTTTTTCCACCTGACCGTTGGTCTGTGGATGCGCGACTGAGGCATAACTGATGTTGATCCCCAGGTTTTTGCAGAATTCTTGGAACTCCTTGGATGTGAAGTTCGTCCCGTTGTCAGTGATGATGCTGTGCGGCACGCCGAAGTGGTAGACGATGGACTCGGAGAACTTGACTGCGTTGTGCCCTGATTGCTTGGTTACTGGCATGGCCTCGATCCACTTGGTGAATTTGTCGACTGCGACCAAGAGGTAGACGTATCCTCCTTGCGAGGACCTTGGGAGTTTGCCAACCATGTCGAGACCCCACTGGGCGAAGGGCCAGGCCAATGGAATAGGCCGTAGTTCTGCGCCTGGTGCGTGTGGCTTGTCGGCAAATCGTTGGCAAGCGTTGCATTTTTGGACTATGTCTTTGGCATCGTGCATGGCCGTGGGCCAGTAAAATCCAGCTCGTAGAGCTTTGGCAACGAGGGCGCGACTGCTGGCGTGGTGTCCGCAAGTCCCCTCATGTATGTCGAGGAGGACTGCTCTTCCATCGGCCAGGGAGACGCATCATTGTAACACGCCTGTGATGCTGCGTTTATACAGTTCGCCGTTGATAACGGCGAATGCCTTAGAGCGTCGCGCGATGTGCCGTGCGTCTGTTGGGTCGTCCGGTAGGCGCTTGCTGAGAAGATATGTAATGTATGGCTGCGTCCAGGATTGTTCGATCATCATGACGCTCATTGGCCCTTCGAGTCCTGTGTCTGGCTCCAAGTTTTCGAGTGCCATTGGCTCATTGGGTGGTGTAGCCCCCGAGTCTGTTGCTGCGCTTGTTTTCTTCTCTGCGTCCTTTGGCTTGATGGAGCGTTCGCAGATGCGCTCGAGAAATACCCCAGGTGGTATGGGGGCGCATTTAGAGCCTATGTTGGCGAGTGCGTCTGCCTCCTCGTTGCTTTCGCGACCTACATGTCGCAACCCGCAACCGTCGAAGTCTCCCTCGAGTGTATCGTATAGGTCGCGGTATGCGATCATGTTGTCATTGAGTGCATCGCACTCGTGCATTGTTTGGTTGACAACCAGCTTGGAGTCGCCATATATGATGAGCCTCTTTGCGCCGCAGGCTTTTGCCATCCTCATCCCGTGCAACAGGGCCTCGTATTCAGCCTCGTTGTTTGAGGCTGTGAACTGCATTCGCAGGATGTATTTCAGCTTGTCTCCTTGAGGTGACATCAATATGACACCTGCTCCTGCTCCGTCTTTCCGCTTGGATCCATCGAAGTGCATTGTCCAGAGGTAGGACATATCTGGCTTGTCTGGGAGTTGGTTTTCCATCCAATGCACGAGAAAGTCAGGGAGAACTTGTGACTTGATTGCGTCGCGCTTTTCATATGTGATGTCTCGTGGAGACAGTTCGATTCCCCAAAGCGCGACTCGTCCCGTGGCGTCGGGGTTATTGAGGATATGTCCCAATGGGGCGTCGCTGACTACCACGATTGGGTGTTCCTGGAAGTAATGGCGCAGTCGCCGGGCGGTCATGAAGACGCCGTACGCCAGCTTCTGGTAGCGTGGGTACCGCTGTTTTGTTGGCGTGAGGACCTCGCTGAGGTAGTATACCGGGCGTTGTATGCCATGGACCTTGTTTTCCTCGGCCCGCTCGACGATGAGCACTGTACTAACCACTTGGTTGGTAGTGGAGATGTATAGCAGTAGTGGCTCCCTTTCTCGTGGAGTCACCAGTACTGGCGAGGTGGATAACAGGCGCTTGAGATCTTCGAATGCTTCTTGCGCTTCCTTGGTCCACTCGAATTTGTCAGCTTTGCGGAGGAGCTGATAGAAGGGCAGTGCCTTTTCCCCCATTCGACTGATAAATCGACTGAGGGCCGCGATTCGTCTGGCTAGTTGCCGGACGCCCCTTATGTTCTTTGGCTTCTCCATGGCCAGTATGGCCTTTATATTTTTTGGGTTTTCCTCAATCCCTCTCGCGGAGATGAGATACCCAAGCAGCTGCCCAGATGGTACGCCAAAGGCGCATTTGTCCGGATTGAGCTTAATCCGGTAACGATCAAGGTTGGCGAATGTTTCGCGCAAGTCGTCGATTAGAGAGGCTTCCTCCTTGGTTTTGATTACTATGTCGTCGACATAGACTTGGATGTTGCGACCCCATTGCTCCTTGAGGCAAGCCTGCATGCACCGCTGGTAGGTGGCTCCCGCGTTTTTTAGCCCGAAGGGCATTGTGTTGTAGCAGAACACACCAAAGGGCGTTGTAAACGCTGTTTTCTCTTGATCTTCCTCCTTCATTCGAATTTGGTTATAGCCTTAGTAGGCATCGAGGAAGCAGAGGCGCTCGCATCCAGCGGTGGAGTCGATGATTTGATTGATCCGTGGTAGCGGGAAGTGATCTTTTGGGCAGTGCTTGTTTAAAGAAGTGAAGTCCACGCACATCCGTAGGATATCCGTGTCCTTTTTTGGCACCACCACCGTATTGGCGAGCCAAGTGCTTTCCTTGATCTCGCGTATGAATTTGGCCTCGAGGAGTCTGTTGATCTCCATGCCAACTGCCTGCGCTCGTGGCTCAGACAGTCGCCTGATTGTTTGCTTGACTGGCCTTGCGTCGGGGTTGACGTTGAGTGCGTGCTCGGCGAATTCCTTGGGAACTCCTGGCATGTCCGCAGGACACCAGGCAAAAATTTCCCAGTGCTCACGGAGGAATTCGACGAGCGCAAGTTCCTATACGGGACTCAAGTTGTTGGCAATGAGGGCCGTTTTGGCGGGATCTGTCAGGTGGACCTGCACCTTCTTTGTGTGCACAGATGAGTCGAAGGAGAGATCAAGTGAGCTTGGGCTGCTTGGGGGAGGCAGGCTGTTGTCTGGCGTTTCTTTCAATCGCGCGAGCTCCTCCTGCATGCCGAAGGACTGGGATATTCTGTTGAATTCCCTGTCGCAACTGTCAGATCGCTCAAAGCTTCCGTTGATCGTGATGACACCGTTGGGACCTGGCATTTTCATCTGTAGGTAGGCGTAGTGGGGTACCGCCATGAACCTAGCGAACACGACGCGTCCAAGGATGCAGTGGTATTGTGAGGGCCAGTCGACGACCTCAAAATCGATGCGCTCGCGCCGGAAGTTCCTTGGCGTGCCGAATATGACGTCGAGGTTGATTTTGCCCAGGGGGTATATGTCTTTCCCTAGGACGATGCCGTGGAACGTTGTGTCCGATGCCTCCAAGCAAGTTAGAGGGATCCTCATTGCTCGCAAGGTACTCGCGAATATGAGGTTGATGCCACTTCCGCCATCCATGAAGACGCGACTCATGTTGAAGCCTCCAATTTGCGCCTCGAGTACGAGGGGGCAATGGCCTGGGCGAGGTACTTGAGGCGGGTGGTCTCGTTTATCGAAGGTGATGCACGACTCGCTGCCACTGAGGTACTCAGTGGTGGATGGTGGTGAGTGTGTGGCCAAGTTGACTCGGCGAGTGATGGCTTTCTGCACCCTGTTGGAGGGGCGCCCCTTTTGGATCATCATGGTACCCATGGCCCGTGGGTACGGTTCTCCTCCGTGGTGTTGGTCCGGTGCAGCTCCGTTCGGTGGTGACCCTGGTGGAGGTGGCGGTGCGCCATGTGCCACGGCGCCTGGAGCGGCCCCGTAGCCTCTTTCGACTGCGTTGCGGTTCATCCGAACCAATCCCTCGTGTAGTTTGAGGAACTCGCGGCAGTCCTTGAGGAGGTGGCTGGACTTTCTCTTGCCATCATGCTTGTCGATGTAGAAGTGTACCATGCATGGTCCGGACAGTTTTTCCTCGATGGAGGTCGTGGGTGCCTCGTCGCGAGTGCGGCGTTGCCATACTTGCATGGTTTTCCCGGAGTCGCGGTATCCACCACTGCGGTATCCGCTGTTGCGGTTGTCGTCGCATCTATCGGCGTAGTCGGCTGCGACCATGTTGACGTTGTCACGGTCGTCATAGATGCGCATGCGGCATTTTCCTCGGCGGTCGCGTCTGCGTTCGAGTTCTGCCTCCTCGTCAGAGTGAGCGCAGTTCTTCACCGAATCTTCTCCATCAGCCCACCGGTTCGCGATCTCCATCAGGTGGTCGATGGTCTGGGGCTTTGAGCGGCCCAGCTCCTCCCTGAGCTCTAGACGACGGACGCCACCGTTGAATGCATCAATCGCGCGGTCTTCCGAGATGTTTTCTGCGGAGTTCTTGATGATGGACCACCTTCGTATGTATGAGCGCAGAGATTCGCCAGATTTTTGCTGGCAGCATCTCAGTTCTTCGATTGATGTGGGCCGTTTGTACGTGCCTTTAAAGTTGCGCACGAAGCTATAGACCAGCTCATCCCAACTGCGAATGGATCCGCGTGGGAGGCTATTGAGCCATGCTCGGGCGGCGCCCTGCAGCTGTAGCTGCAAGCATTGCATGGCGGTACTTCGACTGCCTCCGTGGAGCCTGACGGAGGAGATGTGATCCTCTAGCCAGATTTTAGGGTCCTGTAGACCATCGAACTTCGGATTTTCTGACGGAAGTTTAAACCCCTTAGGCATTCGCTTCTGCCTAATGGATCCGCTGAAGCATCTGGCGCCGCAGAGTTCCCCGTCTTCCTCTTCCGAGTTAGTCGACCGAGCACGTCGTGCTCTTGACTTGTCGATCTTGCGTTGTGTGAGGTCGTTGCGCGCATCGTAGTCGCGATCGTGTCGCCGTGAACGACGGCGTCGAGACAGGTCGTGACTGTCATCGCTGGATGAGGGTGAGGAGTAGCGTTTTTCTAGCGCTTTGCCCTTTTTTGGGTTTGGTACCGGCTCCTTGTCGAGGGTGGCCTCGATTGGCTCCAAACCTGCGATCGTAGATCGGTGCATGGCGGTTCGGGGATCTCTAGCCGGTGGCTGGTTGTTGAGGAGGTACATGGTGGTTGCTGTCACCGCGGCCTGCGGCGTCCTGGGGACCATGTTGCCTCTCGTGTCGACTGTCATAGAGCCGAAGTCGAGGACTTTCGCGGCGTCTATGCGCTCTTGTTCGGTGAGGTGAGCCATTCGCGACTGCCTCTTCTTGGCGATGTACTCGTTGCCTCGTGAGGAGGATCCTCCGTAGGAGGAGAGCCCAGCGCGACGAAGGCTCGACTCGTCCGCCGCCTTTTTACGCGCCTCAAGTTGCGCGATTGCTTGTTTTTGGCGCGTGAACTCCACTTTTAGGAGCCAGTGGTTGCCCATCAGTAGTTCCTGCGGGGACCCGAGGGGTAGCGGTGTGCCTCGTAGGGCCTCGCGGCAGCGCTCCCACTCTTGCTCGTTGAGCTTGATTACGACGCGTTCGCCGGTTTTCTCATTGATTATACTGGGAGGTTCGACTGCTCCCCCGTTGGCGCCGTTACCGCCGTTGCCGCGATTGGCGGAGGTGTCGCCTGCGTTAATGATGGCGCACATGAAGTGATTGGGGAAGCTGCTGCTTCCACAACTTTCAGATTCAGAACCGTAGGTTCCATCTTCTGTGGCCAGATCGCTCAGATCGGAGTCGCGACTGCTGTCGCTGATCGTGTTCCCGACTGCCACCGGAGCATTGAGCTCACTGAGGGTGCCGATTGATGGAGGAAACCATGATGCCGGGGCAATCGCCGGTGTCGTCGGTTGATCAGGCATGCGAAGCGTGCCCATCTGACCAACTTGGAAGCGGAAGTTCCCAATCGCCAGGCTGATTCCGTCGCCCACGGATTCGAAGGCCGGGCGGGTGGCCGGCGTGTGGACGGTGAAGTCGAAGGCGCCGAAGAGCTGGCAAATCTCCGCTGTTGCGGAGTTGTAGATCGTAGTTGATGGGGTCGAAGAAGCCGCAACATCAGCACTCCCAGTTCCCACAGACGGCGCCAATTGACGAGGGTTTAACTCATCAATGCCCATTGTTATGGACTTGGGTTTTGGAGAAGGAGGGAGTGCTGGAGACATCTATCGGCTAGCAAACAAGCACACAGGGGACAAAGGATTTACCCAGGTTCGGGCCTCGTAGAGGTCCCTACTCCTGCTTGTCTGCTCGTGGAATTATCAAAGGAGTCGAAAGTTACTATGGTGCGCAGATGCAATCTGGCGAGAGTTGTGGAAACTAGGGTTGCGTGTGTGCCCTCTTCGCCGCCCCCTCCTAGCCTTTATATAGATAGGCTAGGTCTCGGGTAGCAGGTCGAGTCGGTTACAAGTTAGGGTTCAAACTTTCTATCTTTAGCTTCTTCTTGTCTCTCAAGCAATCGAGAGTCCGCAGTTTACTCGAGTCCTTTCGTCTGGGCCTTGGCGACACCGTGGGCCTGTACATATTTAGACCGTATATACCAAGCTCGAGTACCTGTAGGGTATACCCATGTCAGTGCCATTTTAATCAACATGCCTACTTTGGATATTCCTAGGACTCAATTCTTAATAGAAACAAATATGGATCTTTGCACCCCTTGCTAGTACAAGTAAGTGATGTACCAAGGCCCACTTTGTGATCTACCAAAAACTTTCAAACACTGAATTTAAATGGCATTTGAAAATTGAATCTAGTGTAGGTATCAAGATCACACTTATTCAAAAACCACTCAAATGAACTCCATTTTCAAATCCCAAGAAACCACAGATGCTTAAGGATGTGACAAACAACTCCACCAAAAATCATCTCAAAATTCAAAACTTGAATTCTTTTGGCCATTTCAACAAACACCTTGCAGACAGAATCAATTTAGCCTAACTATTACTGTTTTGATCAATTCTTGTCGAGCCATTTGGTTTGCATTGATCATTCTTGTCTCCCCTGAGCCCAACCAGACCAAAACCCACCCTAGTTCTAGCCCCTGGCGCCAGTGCAACGCCGCCCCGACGCCATGATCGCCGGCCAACGTTGCCAACGCAGCAGCAGACCGCCAGCCCCTCTCCGCCGCTCCAGGAAGCTAGGCGCCACCCTACCGCCGCCCATGGTCCACCCCACGGCCACTACCAGCCACTAGACCACTCCCCAGCACCGTCGCCCATTCTCTCTGCATCTAGCCAGAGCGCCCTCACTGCCAGCACGCCACAGACCGCCCCTCGACCCAATACCGTGCACGCCGCTCTGCCTCGACCCCAGCAACCCGCCAGACACAGCCGTGCGCCGCCGCGCGACCCACAGTCGCAGAGCGCCGCGTCGAGCACCGCCTCTGTCTCCCAGAGCGTGGGACGCTCCTGACCAAACATCACCGCCCCTAGTCATGAATTTAAGCCGTAGAGCACCACCCGGAGGCAGGCCACCGTCCCCTACCTCCAGCCACGACGATAGCTTGCTATACAGCCCTCGCCGGAGTCGCCAACCCATTCCGTTCGGTCGCCTCGTCGACCTATAAAAGGAGGCCACCCCAGCACAAACTCCTCACACCATCTCACTCCCCCCTCTCCACTGATCCTCCCACCCCATCCCCGGAGCAAGGCGGGCCGCCGTTCGCCAGAATTTTGTCGGAGCTTGCCACAACAGAGGAGGAGAGGCGCCGTTGATTGTGACCACCCCAGAAGCCGCCGTGACCACGCCTAGAACTACCGTTGTCCACCAGCTCGATCGCCCCCATCGCCATGTCTAGCTGGAGCCCTGGTAAGCCCGCACGTAACCCCATCGAGCCGCTAGGGTTAGCTCTCGTCGGTGACCTGTTCACTGGGGATGACGATCCTCAGCCGTTGATCCATCTTTTAATCGTAGCGCTAAGAGTGGCATGTACCGCTTCGCGTTTGATGTGTCGCTGACCTGCGGGACCCCCTGTCAGTTGTCATCCGTGCCGCGGAGTGCCACTGGGCCGGCCCATTAGTTTTCCCGCGCGACCCAGTTAGTTCAAATATAGATTTTTCTATTTTTTGTTGAACTCACTTATGTCCCTTAGTTCAAAAATCCATTCAAGAAGATCTACTGAACCAAATTGAGTGACTCAAATTTTGGTAGAAAGCTACTCAAAATATCTATCCAAACCCGTTGGATTTAATTCATTTAGAGTTAGAGAACTCTCCTAGTAAAAATAACAAGACAGAAGCTTTTGCACATTCAAACATTTTTATAAAATCAACCATAATAGCTTTGGAGTTGATTCCAACTCTCAAAAATCACATTAAATCATACCTATATAAATAGGTAATAATATTAAGGTTTGCATACAGTGACTTTGGACTAGTACCAAAATAATGCTATATAGGCATTTCTAGTCACTTTAAATCATTAATTATTAAACTTGAACTTGTTAAAATGTGATCCAACCTTTAAATCACATTCCCATATGTTAGAATATGTGGTGAGGACATGTGTCCACATGATCCCATATTTTAATTGGAGAATATTAAATCTTAGTTAATTTCAATGAGTAGAAATTACTTTTCTTAAATAAAAAGAATGAAGCTAGTTAATAAAACCTTGTGATGCTTGTGATGATAATAGATCATCAAATGTGTGCCTTAGAGTGCTAAGTAGACTAGTTAAGTATTGTTTGGTGATTGTGTACTCCGTATGTATTTATAGACAATAATACCGACCAAGCTTTCGAGGAGGAAGAGTTCTACCAAGAAGAGGAGGAGGAAAACTTCAATCACTACACTACCCAAGGCAAGCTAGCACTCTACAAGTCAACCCTTGCAAGTTTGACTTGCAAGCCTAGCACTTCAAGTAAACTTAGCAAGATATTGTTAGCAAGCTAGAATTTAGTTAGATAACCTAAGCAAGATGCCTTAGGCATGCTTTGGTTATACCACTTTGACTATTACCTACCCCAAGTTTTATTTCCAAGCTTGTACTTCTTTAATTTATTAAAGTCCTTTACTTGTTTTGAAGGTAGCATAAAGAGTATAAAACTTGACCTATCTAGATACCCTTAGATGTCATTCTATGGCATGAGATTGATCTTAGCATCCCACCTTAGTGAACACTCTTAACCTAGTAGTTAGAGATAGATTAAGACTTGACTCACTTTAGATGGGAATACTTGGTGAAAATGAATTGTGAAAACCTTGGAAATTATGAGTCATTCTATTGAGATGTTTTGACATGTGTTGAGAAACACAAATGGTTTATGATGGTGAAAATGTTGAGGCATGAGCCTTAGCCCCTTTTACAAAAGTGATGGTTGGATTCAGATGCGATACCATTCCAATTTTACCGTACAACCACAATACCTGAATTGGGTAAGGCTTAGCCGGAAGTTTATATGCATTAGTATTAGTTACCTCGTGGGAGAGGTTTGAGCTGAGGCTACCTCTCAATGTTGTCCACCTATGCAGTGCCCAAGATGACAGATGGTCATGGTTGGAAGGCCATACTCATAGGAGAGGTGCTTATACTAGGGTGTGTAAAGGAAAGGTTATGTTTGATTATCTGCATACTAAGTATGATGATTCAGGGTTATCCCTGACAGATGTATCGAATCTTGTGGTGAAAGTGTACCACCTCTACAGAGTGTCAAACTATTCGAATAGCCGCGTCCGCGGTTATGGACAGTTAGAGTGGCCATACTGTTTCGTTGTCAGATATTTTCAAAATGACTTATGAAATGAATGATGAATCTTGACTTGACGACAACAGGGTTGTGACTATGACCCTAGCTTCCCAACTTAAGTGATTCTAGAATTTTATTTTATCTTTCTTTGTTTCTAAACTCAGCGTAGGTTTCAAACTTAACTTTATAGTTAAAACTTAAGAGTTTAGCATTTCCCACTAGAACTATCTTACTTGTTAGTGGTAGTTTGCGAGTACTTAAAGAGTACTCATGGCTTTTGTCCCTGGATATTCCTATGGCCAGACTATGAAGGAGACTACCAAGATGACTGATACATTGCAAATGTATCTATAATTTTTGATGTTCCATGCTTGGTTTTATCCACTTTCTTGTGTTTTGTTCCAACTTTGGAGTACTTTTCATATGATTTCTTGGACTAACCTATTAACAAGAGCCACTGTGCTAGCTATCTGTTTTCTGCTGTTTTTGGTTCCAGGAAAGTCAAAAAATGAATATTCTCGGAATTGGACGGGACAAAAGCCAAAGTGCCTATTTTCCGAAAGTGATCAAGTGCCAGAATACGAGACGGAGACGGGCCAGGGAGCCACCACACCACCTTGCCGCACAACCAGGCCTGGCCCGTGCCAGGGGGTGGTGTGGCCGCTCCCGGCACCCCCTCGGCCTCTCCTTCCGCCTATATATTGCCCTCGGGATGAAAACCCTAAGTACCCGATCAAAAATCCACGAAAGAGTCTGTAGCCGCCGTCATCTCCATCCCTAGATCGGGAGGGATCTGAAGCTCTTCCCGGCACCCTGCCGGAGACGGGAATTCACCCTGGAGGCCTTCTTCATCACCATGCAAGCCTCCGGTGTGATGCGTGAGTAGTTCATCCTTGGACTATGGATCCATGTAGTAGCTAGATGGCTGGTTCTCCTCCTTTGTGCTTTCATGTTTAGATCTTGTGAGCTCCGTTCATGATCAAGATCATCTATTTGTAATTCATACATGTTGTGTTTGCGGGGATCCGATGGATATTGAGATGCTATTTCAGATTGATTATTGATTCTATCATGTCTTTGTTATTTGAGATCTTGCATGCTTTCCGTTGTTAGTAGCTATCTTGGCCAAGTAGATGCTAGCAACTCCAAGAGTTAGTATTTATGCTCGATAGTGGGTTCATGCCTCTGGTAATCTGGGGAAGTGACAGAAATCTCTAAGGTACTAGATGTGCTGTTGCTACTAGGGAGAAAACAACAATCCTTTGTTCATAGAATAATCGTATTGTTTACTTTACACGCAGTTCATAAAGCAATAATCTGTTGCTTGCAACTTAATACTGGAGGGGGTTCGGATGATAACCTGAAGGTGGATTATTAGTCATAGATGCAGTTGGATGGCGGTCTATGTATTATGTTGTAATGCCCAATCAAGTCTCAGAGGAGTCAAGATGATTAGTATATGCATGTATTGCTTTCTCGGTGTTTGTCAATTGCCCCGCTGTAATTTATTCACCCAGCATGTTATCTATCTAAGGAGAGCCACCTCTAGTGAACTATGGATCCCGGTCCTTTGTCCTTACATACAATCTATAAACTGTTACTGCTTTGTGTTTACTTTCTGCAAACTTTTACTTCTTTCCATTCGATACGTTTAATCCTTTGTTTTCCGCAAAACACAGTGAGATTGACAACCTCATCATAAGTTGGGGACAAAGTTATGTGGTTGTGTTGTGCAGGTCTCCACGTTGCTACTAGAACCGGTAGTGCGCCCTGCCAAAGCTCAGGTAGTAACACCTTTGGGGTGTTTCCTTGCTCCTACTGGTTCGATTAAACCTTGGTTTCATAACTGAGGGAAAACTTACTGTTGTGCTCATCATGTTGGAGATATGCCCAAGAGGCAATAATAAAGTGCTTATTATTATATCTTTATGTTTATGATAAATGTTTACATCCCATGCTATAATTGTATTAACCGGAAACATTAATACTTGTGTGTTTTGTAAACATAAAAGAGTCCCTAGTAAGCCTCTTGTTGAACTAGCTTGTTGATTAATTGATGATCATGGTTTCCTGATCATGGACATTGGATGTGATTAATAGCAAGGTTATATCATTAGGAGAATGATGTGATGGACACACACCCATAGTAAGCGTAGCATGAGATCAAGTCATTAAGTTCGTTTGCTATAAGCTTTAAAATACATAGTAACCTAATCCTTCGACCATGAGGTTATGTTAATCACCATCACCAGATGGGTACTTTGATGACATCAAACACCGCTTCGTAACTGGGTGGTCATAAAGGTGTCATTGGGTATTCTGAAAGTATGTGTTGAAGCGCATGAACCAAGATTGGGATTTGTCCATCCATATGACGGATAGATATGCTCTGGGCCCTCTCGGTGGAATGTCATCTAGTTAGCTTGCAAGCATGTGACTAGGTCACAAGGGATGACACATCACGGAACGAGTAAAGATTACTTATCAGTAACGAGGTAGAACTAGGTATGGAGATACCGACGATCAAACCTCGGATAAGTATAGTATCGCGTGACAAAGGGAATTGGTTTCGTATGTTAATGGTTCTATCGATCATGAAGTCATCGTTGAGTATGTGAGAGCCATTATGGATCTCCAGATCCCGCTGATGGTTATTGATAGGAGATGTGTCTCTGTCATGTCTGCATATTCACGAACCGTAGGGTGACACACTTAAGGTTCGAAGTTGTTTTAAGTAGATATGGAATGTGCGTTGGAGACCGAATGTTGTTCGGAGTCTCAGATTGGATCCGGGACATCACGAGGAGATCCGGAATTGTCCGGAGAATAAGATTCATATATTGGGGATCATTTTCTGAGTTAGGAAATGTTCCGAAGTATTTGTATGAGGTTTCTAGAAGGTTTCGGAATGTTCCGGAAGGTTCTGGAAGATTTCTTGGAGTTTGCTTGAAAACCAAGAAAGGATCAAGGAGTCCTTGTGGGGTAAGACAAGGATTCGTGGGGGGGGGAGGGGAGGACTCCTCCCCCACCTCCCAATCCGCCGGCCATAGGAGGAAGGGGAGTCCTACAAGGACTCCCCCTCCCATGGCGCCTCCCCCCTTTAAATAGAGGGGAAGGGGCGTCCCCTCCAGGCTCTCCTGAACTACTCCAAATCTCCACCGCCTCTCTCCTCCTCCTTTCTTCTGCACAGGCATAGGCGAAGCCCTGCAGAATTCTCTACTCCACCACCACCACCACGCCGTCGTGCTACTGGGATTCCGTGGAGAAGATCTACTACCTCCGCTGCTCGCTGGAACGAGGAGAGGAACGTCTGCTTCGACTCCGCACGTGTGACCGACTGCGGAAGCGCTGCCGGAACGCGGCGCCGGAAGGATCATCCACACGATCTTGATATCGGCAAGTGATCGACTACATCAACCACGAGATCTAATCTCGTTAACGCTTTCGGATCTATGAGGGTTAGTTCCTATCTATCTCGTTGCACATATCTAATAGATTAGATCTTGGCTTTTATCTAGATTAGATCTGGGTTTTGTTCGTTCTTGCGGTAGAAATTTTTTGTTTTCCATGCTACGAACCCATCAGTGGTATCAGAGCCGTATCTATGCGTAGATCTGTTGCACGAGTAGAACACAATGGTTTTGTGGGTGTTGGTGCTCGTGCCATATTTTGCTTTGTGTACTTTGCATCTTGCGGCATGGTGGGATGAAGCGGCTCGGGCTAACCTTACATGTCATCGCACATGAGACTTGCTCCACGCTTGACGTGTAACTTTCTTTGCACAAGTGGCTTTGCGGGTGTCTGTCTCTCCCACCATAGTATAGATCCAATTTTCACTTTGCACTCGATAGCACTTGTATCAACGTTGTGGTTCAGTTTCGTAGGTAAGATCCGTTATTGTTCGAAAGCCCCAAGCCACGTAAAACATGCAAAGAAAATTAGAGGCGTCTAACTTGTTTTTGCAGGGGTTTTGTGATGTGATATGGCCATCATGTGATTGTGATTATATTTGATATATGCAATGATCCTTGTTGTAATATGGCAACCGGCAGGAGCCTAATGGTTGTCTTTAATTCTGTTAAGACCTGCGTGTCTATTCATCTTGTAATAGCTTTGTTCCAAGTAGTTTTAATAGTTGCTGTTGGTGATGGACAGCCATGAATCGGCGCCACGGACCTTGACGCCATGCTGGTGATGATGGAGATCATGTTCGTGCTTTGGAGATGGAGATCAAAGGCACAAGAAGAAAGGCCATATCATATCACATATTATGAATTGCCTGTGATGTTAATCCTTTATGCATCTTGTATTGCTTAGATCGCGACGGTAGCATTATAAGATGATCCCTCTCACTAAATATCAAGTAATAAAGTGTTCGTCCTTAGTCGGCACTGTTGCTAAGACTCATCGTTTCGAAGCATCTCGTGATGATCGGGTGTGATAGACTCTATGTGTGCATACAACGGGTGCAAGCCAGATTTGCACATGCGGAAACTAAGGTTAACCTTGACGAGCCTAGCATGTACAGACATGGTCTCGGAACACGGAATACCGAAAGGTAAAGCATGAGTCATATGGATGATATGATGAACATGTTGATTGTTCGCCTTTAAAGCTACATCATCTCACGTGATGATCGGACTTGGTGTAGTGGATTTGGTCCGTGTAATCACTAAAACAACTCGAGGGATGTTGTTTTGAGTGGGAGTTCATTTGTAATTTGGATTAGTCGAACTCAATTTATCATAAACACAATCAAAGTGAATTTGCATAGTTTGTTGTAGTCATTGGCATCCGTTCACCACCTTACGCTTAGTTATAGTTGAGATAGTGGAACTATAGAAATTCTGGATATTTACTTTACGAACTGGTATCGTATTGTTTTGAATGTCAATTTAAAGTTTATAAGTCCTATTGCAAACTTTCAGCAAACTCTATTTACTCCATGAAGTTTAATAAATAGTATTAAATCAAGAGTAACAATTCCAGTGTTAGTATCTAATGTATCATGTTTGCCTCCATGATTCTTGATACTCAAAAGATTGTTTTTAATATCAAGTTTATCTAAGAGCTGAAAGCAATGTTTCAAAAACCATCATATGCGAAAGGTATTGCGATATCTAAAACAATGTGTTGGTTACAACATGATAGAGTATACGTCCTCATATTTGATGAGAATTTGTGAAGGTTGGAGACGCTAGTCGTCCTAATCCTCCAAAAGGTTTTGAAAAAGAAACATTATACTCGCAATTCACCTTTATAAGCTATAGCAGCTTGATCATGAAAGTTGTCATGATAAGGATGAATAGAAGATGTAAGTAAAATGTTTACTACACTAAAAGATTACTAAAGAATGGATTTTTGAAAGAACACCAAACGTTTGATGATGGTGATCCACCTCAAAGTGCAAGTCCAAATGTATTAGTAGTTGACTATATACGCTTTGTACCATGTGTCATGTTGATGACACCACTATTGATGTTGATAGATTCTTTTAAAAGAAAAGGAATTGCTGAAAGAGAATCTATAAAATATTTGGCAGAAAATAAAAGGTTGGAGATGTCCAACTTAGGCATATAGAAGATACATGTTATGGCTGTATTCCTTGGTTGTTAAACAATGTGGTTCTGCGGTATTGGATACCGAATTGGTTGGTATGAAGTGTCATACAGGACAACACAATTCATGAACTACAATGGCCTAAGTAACTAGCAAGAGAATGAGTGATGATGTTCATCGAAAACAAATAAAATATTATTGTGTTTTTCGTTGACATCAAAACTAGCCTTCAAGATTTGTTTTAATAATTGTTATTTTGTTCCGGTATTACGAGAACAATGGTTGTTCAAATAATTACCGTATTCCATAAAGGATGGATGACCTTTTACAAGTCTGGTGGGAGAAATCACATCCATAAACACTATTGCTAAAATGTTGCAAACAAATGATTGAAAGATCACTTATGAAGTGACATCGCTGTTTAAATTATATTTGAAAGAAAACATGAAGAAACTCCATGTTGATGGAATTTTGGAGTCTTTTGATTTTGATCAATTGACGCATGTGAGACTTTCCTCGAGATAATTGAAACTCCGTCCATGGGCCAGAGAGGAACGGATGACTAGCTTATTGGAAATTGAGCATGCTGATGTGCATAGTCCATTATGTGTAGCCATATGCGATGGATCTTTTTGCTTCATATGCTTTCTCCGAAAATGTGAGTGAATATATCTATATATTTACTTAATAAAGAGGAAGTATGACAACATTTGAAAGTTGTTCAAAGACTTTCAAGATGAAGTTGAAAATCATTGTAACAAGAAAATAAAGAATTTATGATTCGATCATAAAGAAAGATGTTTGAGTTACAAGTTTACCAAAACACCTAAGATTTGAGGAATCGTTCCATGGATTTGCATTTCCCAAAACACCATAGGAGTATGGAGTGTTCAAGATATGTAATGAAACCTTGTTTGACATGGTAAGATCAAAGGTGTCATTTATAAAACTGCCATTATATATTAAAGATTAAAGCTTTAGTGACTACCGCTTTTACACTGAAAAGAGCTCCATCGTGATCTGTTGAAATGACACCATATAAGTCATGGTTTGGGATAAAACCCGAATTATCTTTTCTTAAATTTTGGTATGTTATGCATAAGTAAAATGTTTACAACCAAAGTCGAATAAGCACGTCTTTGTAGGTTATCCCAAAGAATTTTTTGGGAATTTCTCCATAACAATGAGGAAAAAGAGTTTGTTACTTGGAACGTCAAGTTTCTTGAGAAGGAATTTTTCGTGAAAAGTTAAGTGGGAGGACAATAGAACTTTGATAAGGTTGTTGAACCTTAGCTATATGTGCTAAGTAGCGCAGCGCCGGAAAGTGTCCCGGTGACGGCCACAATGCTCATGGCTCTCGTGATTACAAAAGGTGTGATCTCGGAGATTAGAGTTCCTATAGAACCATGTGGGTCGGTAAGAATCAAATAGTAAGATTTGATAAGCAAGTCGTTATTGTTTTGACAATGATGAACCGACTACATGCAAAGAAGCGATGATGGGCCCTGACTCCATAAAATGACTAGAAGTCATGGAATCCGTGATAGCATCCATACACGAGAAATCATGTTTCTGAACTTTGAAGACCCTCCGGAAAGGCGTGAAGCCTATCGGTCGTGTTTGGATCTATAAAGAAATAGACATGGATGTTTCAAATCTATGAAATAGTCGACATGTCGGAAAGAGTTTACGACAATGTTCAAGGAATTGACTATGATAAGATTTGATCTTTCATAGCGATATTTAGTCTGGACGGATTAATGTAGCAACCACTACATATATTTTGGTATATGGTAGTTGAACAAACAAAACAAGTTCTTCTAATAGAATGGTTACCTAGGACGTGTAAATGACACGATCCAAAGGGTTTTGTTAATTCAAAGGATGCTAAAAGAGTATGCAAAACTTCAATGGTTGAAGTAAGCATAGCGGAGTTGGAATCTTCCCCATGATGAAACTGTTAAAAGAGTTTAAATTCATCGGAGATGATGAAGATACTTGCATTTGCAAGAAATTAAGTGGGAGCGCTGAGACATATTTCTAATACATTATGTAGAGGACATATTGTTGATTGGAAATGATGTATCTTGTATTGACACAGGTTAAGAATTTCATTTCGATGAAAGACTTAGGCATAACTCAAGAATTAGGCATCAATGTCTATATAAATAGATTGAGGCGCTAATATGGTTTTGCCAAATGTACATAGATAAGACGTTGAATGAGTTCAATATGGAAACAACAAGAAAGGTTCTTGACGCACGGGAAGGACTGAATCAAGATTCGAGTGTGTTGACATGTGATTCAAGTGTTTTGACACTTGGTGAAATCACAAGAATATTTTGATCAATCATTCTTTGAGATGTACACATCCAGATATGTCATATGCTCTAAATGTTATGAGCATATACCAGAATGATTCATAAGATGATCATTGGACAATAGTAAAGATATTCTTATGAGCTTTGGAAGAACTAAGAATATACCATGTATAAGTGACAAATAGTTAAAGGTAGTTCATTGTAAAGCGTTACATTGATACTAATTTTGTCACAAGATACAAATTAAATTTATCTCAATTTAAACTATGGGTGGCACAATGTAATGGAAAGGAAGTTCCATAACGGATTTGGTTGAGTACCAAAGTTAAAACATTGTAACAGGTACTACAACAAAAGGCTAAGTATATGACTACTATTATAGCAGTAAATAAGGGCATTTGCTTCAAGTAGTTTTGTTATCAAACTAGGTGTGGTTCCTAGCGGGCTAATACTATGAAGATATATTGTGTGACAATAATATCAACATATTTTGAGCCGAAGGAATTAAAGGTTTCACCAAAGGACCAAATTTATACAATGCCATCTCATTGGAGAATGAGTAATGCGTAGAGACGCAAGGACATGCAAATACACACGGACCTGAAAGTGTCAGATCCAAAGATTATGTTTACCACTGGCAATAGTGTCTATACAACACCAGAAAGCCATAGGTGTTGAATGCACAAGTTTTTTAGCTAGATTATTGACTCTAGTGCAAGTGGGATACTGTTGGAGATATGCCCAAGAGGCAATAATAAAGTGGTTATTATTATATCTTTATGTTTATGATAAATGTTTACATCCCATGCTATAATTGTATTAACCGGAAACATTAATACTTGTGTGTTTTGTAAACATAAAAGAGTCCCTAGTAAGCCTCTTGTTGAACTAGCTTGTTGATTAATTGATGATCATGGTTTCCTGATCATGGACATTGGATGTGATTAATAACAAGGTTATATCATTAGGAGAATGATGTGATGGACACACACCCATAGTAAGCGTAGCATGAGATCAAGTCATTAAGTTCGTTTGCTACAAGCTTTAAAATACATAGTAACCTAATCCTTCGACCATGAGGTTATGTTAATCACCATCACCGGATGGGTACTTTGATGACATCAAACACCGCTTCGTAACTGGGTGGTCATAAAGGTGTCATTGGGTATTCTGAAAGTATGTGTTGAAGCGCATGAACCAAGATTGGGATTTGTCCATCCATATGACGGATAGATATGCTCTGGGCCCTCTCTGTGGAATGTCATCTAGTTAGCTTGCAAGCATGTGACTAGGTCACAAGGGATGACACATCACGGAACGAGTAAAGAGTACTTATCAGTAACGAGGTAGAACTAGGTATGGAGATACCGATGATCAAACCTCGGATAAGTATAGTATCGCGTGACAAAGGGAATTGGTTTCGTATGTTAATGGTTCTATCGATCACGAAGTCATCGTTGAGTATGTGAGAGCCATTATGGATCTCCAGATCCCGCTGATGGTTATTGATAGGAGATGTGTCTCTGTCATGTCTACATATTCACGAACCGTAGGGTGACACACTTAAGGTTTGAAGTTGTTTTTAGTAGATATGGAATGTGCGTTGGAGACCGAATGTTGTTCGGAGTCTCGGATTGGATCCGGGACATCACGAGGAGATCCGGAATTGTCCGGAGAATAAGATTCATATATTGGGGATCATTTTCTGAGTTAGGAAATGTTCCGGAGTATTTGTATGAGGCTTCTAGAAGGTTTCGGAATGTTCCGGAAGGTTCTGGAAGATTTCTTGGAGTTTGCTTGAAAACCAAGAAAGGATCAAGGAGTCCTTGTGGGGTAAGACAAGGATTCGTGGGAGGGGGGGGGGAGGACTCCTTCCCCCACCTCCCAATCCGCCGGCCATAGGAGGAAGGGGAGTCCTACAAGGACTCCCCCTCCCATGGCGCCTCCCCCCTTTAAATAGAGGGGTAGGGGCACCCCCTCCAGGCTCTCCTGAACTACTCCAAATCTCCGCCGCCTCTCTTCTCCTCCTTTCTTCTGCACAGGCATAGGCGAAGCCCTGCAGAATTCTCTACTCCACCACCACCACGCCGTCGTGCTGCTGGGATTCCGTGGAGAAGATCTACTACCTCCGCTGCTCGCTGGAACGAGGAGAGGAAGGTCTGCTTCGACTCCGCACGTGTGACCGACTGCGGAAGCGCTGCCAGAACGCGGCGCCGGAAGGATCGTCCACACGATCTTGATATCGGCAAGTGATCGACTACATCAACCACGAGATCTAATCTCGTTAACGCTTTCGGATCTACGAGGGTTAGTTCCTGTCTATCTCGTTGCACATATCTAATAGATTAGATCTTGGCTTTTATCTAGATTAGATCTGGGTTTTGTTCGTTCTTGCGGTAGAAATTTTTTGTTTTCCATGCTACGAACCCATCACATCATACCTTCCTCTTGGGGTTTCCAACGAGCTCTACTTGAAAGTCGAGCGCATCAAGATCTTTTCTGGCGCCGTTGCCGGGGAGTCAAGGACATCTTCACAAGGGAAGTCCCTCACAACCAATCTCTTTACTTTGTTGTTTTTGTTTTGCTTAGTTTTCTTTTTTGCTTTGTTTGCTTGTTTTGTTATTCAAAAACACAAAAAAATTAGTTTTACTTGGTTTGCTTTCTTATTTGAAAAACACAAAAAAATTAGTTCCTATCCTAAGTTGTCACTATGTCTAGCCTTGCTCCAATCACTATGTCACCCGAGGATATGATTTTCACTTTTAAACAAGGAATTGAGGAAAGTTTTAAGGAAGCTTGGTCTAGAATCTCCGATCTACATGAAAAAACTGAGCCTAAAATGACTCAAAGCTTGTTCCTTTGCAGTTTTTACCTTGGAATTGCTCTTTTCTATAGATATGCTTTAGATGCTGTTGTGGAAGGAGATTTCCTCCATTGTAATGAGGATGATGTTATTAATGCTATAAAGAAATTGATCCTCACTTACAACTTGCCTAGCCAACACTACAACATGACCCACCCTTCAACAACGCATTGATGCATTGCCAAATGTCTATATAAGCGTTGGTTAGGTCTATACCAAAAGATTATTATGTATTGTTGTTGGTGCCGTTGCAAGGGTCTACCACAACACAAAAACATGCGTTGGTAATCGATGTCTATAAGCAGAGGCTAACCATGCTTTGTATGCGTTGGTAATACCATACAGGAATGGATTTCAAAGCTGGCATAACAAAACTTTGGGGCACTTAGAAACAATGCTACATAGCATACCAGTTAATAATATTTTACATACTGCTAGCAACAATCACTACGTCAATGGAAATAGTGCACACATGAGCTACGATATACGAAACAGAAAATTTTCTATATAGTATGTTGACTATGTTGCATTCTAGAGAACAAGATTCAGAGAATACAAATTATCTAGTACTTCCATTGTTACAAATATATATGTTCCGTTCCGAACATTGAACATAAAAATGAGATTATAAAATATAATTAAAGCTATCGTGTCGTAGCTGCAGTCCCCATCTCGTAATCAACAGCTCAATCGGGCATCATCAATTTATCTTGGAAATCTACAAGAACAAATATTGAGAACAGTATAGAAAACTCATTAAGTTGGAAGTAGTAAAATTAAGAGATAGGGGTAAAATTTACAAGAGGGTAACATACAAAGGTTGACGGCCATACTATAATGAATCTGGCTTCATGACCAATAATCTTGACCTTTTGAGTGGGCGTATCAACTCATCGGATTCTTCAAATGTTGAATTGATTTCTAATTTTAACTCCTTCAATGTATATTCTGGGTTAGTTCTTTGGATTGTACTAAGAGGAACATTCTTGTTTGGATTTTACAAAATCTTCAAAAATATGATAGTGCCAACCTTTTACATAAACAAAAGTAAATGTGTAAATAATTTCCAATGCAATTTGAAGCTTGTGAAGAATCATGAATAAAACAAACATAATACACATACATCCATCGAGTTGGCATCCAAGAAATTTGTATCAGGACGCAATAAACTAAATCATAAGCAAACTGAAAAGGAGAAGTCAAAGATATAGACATTTCATGTCATAGATTAGCATGATTTTTTTGCAGTACCCTCTTTAGAACTGGAACAAGCCTGACATGGCATATGCAAATATTTCCGATCCTGACATTGAGAGTAAATGAACTCTCTAAAAGAAGGCAAGAACAAAATAAAAAATAGACATTTAGGGAATAGGTTCTCTTTACTAACCTTTATGGTATCAAATTTGACCGAATTCTTCAATAAAAGGCATTTATTAAATATCCCAATGGGTGACGAATTCCTAGGTTTAAGGTTTAGGGTTTAGGGCAAGAAAATACTTGGTATAGTTAAAAACATACAGTATGCGGCAAGAAAATATGTTCTTTGCAGGCTGCAGCAGTAGATAGCCATGGGATAGTTAAAAACAATATATACTACTCTATATATACAGCCTGTTTAATAAAAGTGTGAGAAGTTCGTATTTGATTCATACATACCTTGGCTAAAATTTAATTTTCCATAATATTAGTGATATAAAATAATGCAAAAAATTCCATGAGCCGCCTGTGTAAGTATTACATATATGACTATGTAATAAGCCCGCCTGAAATTATCATATAAGAGGAGAGTCTGATGTTTGTGTCCTCAGTGTTGACTGACGTGCATCCGTATTATGACAAAACTACTACCTCCAAACTCCAATCATCTAATTTTTGTCTTACCTGCAAATAGTAAAAACTTCAGGGGTAGTCTCCCAAGTAGCTAGAAAAATCTTCAAGGTCATGGTAAATTGGTGTAGTATGTAATACGCTTTCGGCTACTTAATCACTAAAGAGAAGATTTGATTAGAAAGTAGTACAACCGTATAAGAGTGAACCTCCTCCAGGAAGTCAGGGTCCATGCAGGGTTGCGCATCGTGTATCTCCACCACCTCCATGAAGTCAACTTCCAAGAACTTGGCCACGAACGCCCACACCATGTATGCTTCCTCAAAATTTATCTTATACGATTATGTACCTATGCATGTGTACAGTACCATCACATTGTTCTGTTGTCCAAGTGTACCAAGATGTTGACTAGCGAAGATCACCATATACTCTCTGTCAATCCAAAACCAAATAAGAATAAGATCATATTTGATTAAATGACTTTGACCTTTCAAAGGAAATATATACTTTAATTTTGAGTGTAATTAATAACAATGTACAAAACCACAAGCAGGACAGCCTGCGGAAGCACAGTTAAAATCAGATTATCGAAAGCATGTGATTCCATTGAACAGAACTTTTCTTAACCGACAACTTCAATCATCTAATTGCTAGCATAAAAGTGAAGTTCCCTACATGTTACAAACTCAAAAGAAATTTGATTCCTACTCAAAGTTGGGTTTTAGGTAGATCTGTACATAGGTTCATCGAATGAAAGGAAGCCTATGCGAGCCTGCTGCTCCATCCTTTGGCCTTTGCTACCTCCAGCTACTCAGGTAATCCCCATTTAGCTTAGTTTCTGCTAAACAACTGAGTACAAATATGGCTACCTCTTCCTACTCAACCATTACCTTGCAGGTCTTCTAATGAACAAGATACATCATAGAACAAACAGATTTTGACAAAAGAACAAAACCAATCCACACCTTGCTGGTTTCTATTTTCCAAAATCTGCAACGCAAAAAAATTCAGCAATGAAATATTCGATTTTTTGAACTAAGTACGGCTGGTTGAATAGCATGCATATACCAAAATACTGCAAAAAAACAACAACAATGGCATGATTACAACTGATTTCATTAACAGTCAGACAAATCAAGTTTGTGCTATACAGAAATTTGCATTGTAGAAGAGCTCACTGCTATATGATGTTGCCAACCCTATGATCTGCACTGCTACACAAATCCAGGCATCCACCACACGCACCGACCTCCCCTGGTAGAGAATTATGGGGGCCAATCCCTAAGAACTAGGATGTTGAGCAACATCTCACTACCCACGGAGAGAGATATGTGATGACCTTGAACTTGAATACATAAGGATAGCGTAGGCCAAGGGGAGGAAGAGTCCGGCCCCAGATCCTTGGCCGCCAGCGGATGTGGCTGCCCCTCGGGCAAGAGGCGTAGCACAGTGTGGATGTGGTGGAATCGGTGCTACTCCGGTCGGAGGTGAGGAGGTGTCCATGGTCCAAGATCGCGTGGACGAGGATGGCAAGGACGAAGAGGCCGAGCGGCGATATAATCATGGCCTCGCGGGTCAGAGTGAGATCCGGCTGGCGGCGTGATGCGTGGTGGGTGAGATGAACGGGCGGGGTAGCCGGATGAACCAGATAGAAGGAAAGTAGAACCATGGGAGAGGAAGCACTGACCTGCAATCGAAGGGAATGGCTCTGAATCGCCCGCCGCCGCTAGCCAGCACAGGCTCCCTCGAGATTCTGTTGGAGAAGAGAAGGCACGACTTGTGCATTTGAGATACGGAGGTACGGAGATTTAGGGGCAGTTACCTTAATATTTTTTCTTCACATTTTAAGTCAGACCAGTTTAATTTCTATGGGAGGTGGGGTCACTTAAATAATACCATGCCATTCAGAACTTCTTCGCGTTAAATGAGAGAAAAGCGCGTGGGTAATCTGTAAAAGCCTAAAAGATTTGGAGGAAAATGAAAAAAAAAGGAGGGAGAAATAAAGGGAAAGGGAAATACACGGAAAAATGGAGGGAGGTGAAATTAGTTCTCCACGACTCCCCCTCGACAATTGTTCGGTTTAGTTAGCTTGGGGATTGGATGTAGTAGAAAAAATACGATGGATAACGGCCCAAACGTGATACTTTGGGGTATTAAATATATTAATTTCTTTTATTGGAGATAAAAACAAAAACACCTTTTTTCTAGAGATGCAGTCCACAAGTTCCTTTTTTCTAGACATGGAACCCACGATCGAAAATGTACTTCCCAGGATTAATGGAGTTGGAAAACAAAACAAACATTTTTCTATGCTTTGTTTTGTTCAGTCCCGTAGGTCAGCAACCAGTTTGTAAGGTCATCATTACGCACGCCTCATGAGTATTGGTGTGTTCCAACACATAGGCTGCAACACATAGTATCCGTTGTCATTCCTATGGCTGAGAACGGATTGACTAACCAACGCAAATATGCATAGCTATTTAGATATTTTGCGACGTATTTTTAAAGTGTTGCAAAATATCCATTGCTATATGGGGGATCTTGTTGTAGTGCAAACTGATACTTTTTCGCAAAAATATTTGCTAGGTTGGACACTCTTGACGCTAGCATTACTAGATTAGAAAGTTGCTATAATACGCTTAGGGAGCATCACGATTATGTTCCAAAAAACTCTGAACCATCAAAGTGGTTTCCTACAGTAAAGATTGAGATGAACACTGAAATTTTTCAAGCTCGCTGTGATATCATGTCTGAATTTTGCCTTATGCAAAGACATTTATAAATCTCTGAATACTTGGGGGCTCATTGAAGGAGGAAAATAAATATTTCTTACCAATAATACTACCATATTACCTCTTGGAATAGTTGAAGGAGTGTTTATAAAGATCCTTGGGAAAACGATTTCTATTGATTATCTTGTTATTGAATGTACAGGAAAAGGACAAATTATACTTGGAAGGTCCCTATTTGAACTCCTTGGAGCAATAATAGATGTGGGAAAGGGGACCATGCACCTTTCTTCTCCACCAAACAATCATATTTTTCCCAAGGTTAAGAATAAAAGTAAGAGAGGTAAGGGCAAGAAAGTTGGTTTTAATGCTTCTTCATTTGAGAACACTTGATTCTTTCTTTGCTTCTTATGCCTAACATAAAGGCGTTACAGAAAAGTACTTGTTGGGAGATAACCCAAGAGTTTTAGGTGAGTCTTGGAAGTTGTTACCTCTGTAATAACCTCTCCTTATCCTTTTTATTTGCTTTTTGTGCCAAGAGTAACCTCTAATGAGAGAGAAGTAATGATTGGGAAAGTTGCTGTCCCGAAACAGATTTCTGTGCTTCACCGTAAAAATTTGTGAGAGAGCTCTATATGTCGGATTGAGCTGTAATTTTTTGTGCTTCTTCCCTAGGTTGTTATATAACTTTCGTTAGTTCAACACTTTTTGATTTGAGCAACATAAGGTCTTCGCAAAATTCGTCTTTACCTGCTGGTCTGTTTTGACAGATTTCTGCCATTTTCTGCATTTGCTTCTTATTGGTCCCTTCTTGAGTTCTTTTGGGGAATTGAGCTTTTTGAAGGAAGTACTACAGTAGCTAGTATTCTAATGGAAGTTTATTTAGTGTTAGAACTGAACCTTAAGAATTATTTATCTTAAGTGCACTAATGCTGCTGCCGCCAAACCGGAGGAAGAAGACGATGAAGCCATTTCTCCGGTGAGAAGATGACCTAAAAGTGGCGGCATTGGGAGTTTCTACAGGGGGAAGGACGAGAGAGCTCTGAGCACGCAGGAGGATTGGGAGGAAAGGAAACGGCGAAGACTGGTGGAAAGGAGAAGGAGAAATCCAAACCCCTTATATCCACCTAACTGTGCCAAGATTCGTGCAAATGCTATAGTGTAACCGCCGCGCGTCGTGGAAAGAACTGAGAAGGACCCACGCGATGATTGCATCTCCTCGATCTCCATGCTCGCATTGAAACGGCGCATCGGTTCCGCGAACCGCGGACCCACCAACGGTCATGCTGATGGCACGCCTGTCAGATGACGTGACTTGACCATGCTTGTGTCAGGTGGCGTAGAAACCAAGTTCCGGCTTAGTTTAAAATTGAGCTGGAAAATCCGAGTAACTAATTGATAGGTCCGACTTATTTTTAAGACCCGGATCATATCTTTTGTGAAGTTTCAGGAACCCTTCAAGATTCTGCAAGCCGAAGATCAAGCTAGACGATGATAAAATCCGACTTTGGATCTTGGAGGCCTCCGGGGGCTGCTGTTGGGGATATACTTTCCGGGTATCCTCACAGTTCCTCACTGACAAGGGTGGCCCACTTCGGGTTTGAGCTTTGCTTCACAGGCAGCCCAGTCAGGGAGAGAAGACGGAGTCCAATCCGGCTACGGAAAGGCCCAGAAGACTTACCGACTTAGGCCCATAATGTTACTTGTAGTTCAAGATGTACTATGTAACCAACTCTTAGTCGTAGCCAGATTGATCTCTCATGTAAACCCTAGGCCGGATATCTATATAAGCCGTCCTAGGGAGAGCCTTTAGACACACCAATACTTTAGACCCTCAACTCGCATAGGCGATACCCTTGTAACCCATATTCCGGCTCTGCCGTATTACTGGATTGCTAGTAGGAGTAGGATTCGTCCAAAGCCAGCGGATTCGAACCTGGGTAAACTTGTGTGCTCACCGTCCCGGAATACTGTACGTCTCACACCCCTCTCTTCCGCATGCCTCGAGGACCCCCTCATGGCGTACTTGTCCTCAATCCGACGACATGCATGACTCTCCCATCGAAGGAAGACAAATATTTCATCAAGGAGGATCTTAGAGCTTCTTCATGTGGATCTCTTTGGTCCTCCGTCTCATGCAAGCCTAGGTGGGAAGAAGTATTGCCTGGTGATTGTTGATGACTATTCAAGATACACATGGGTTTACTTTTTCAGGCAGAAAAGTGAAACTCAACAAACTGTCATTGACTTTGCCAATGAGGTACAACGTCAACACAATGCCCCCATTTTGGCAATAAGAAGCGACAGCGACTCTGAGTTCAAGAACTACACATTGAATGAATTCTTGAGTGAAGAGAGGATAAGACATCAATATTCCGCTACGTATACCCCTCAACAAAATGGTTTATACAAGAGGAAAAACGGACTTTGATGGATATGGCAAGTTCAATGTTGGCTGAATTCAAGTCTCCATACAACTTCTGGGCTGAATCCATATCCACCGCTTGTCACTCATCAAACCGGCTTTACCTCCGCAAGATCTTGGACAAGTCTCCCTATGAGATACTTACCGGTAACAAGCCAAATGATTCATACTTCTGGGTATTTGGTTGTAAGTGTTTATTTCTCATTAAAGGAGTTCATTTATCTAAATTCAAGTCTAAGGCTTTAGAAGGCATTTTGTTGGTTATGGTGCCAAATCCCACACTTATAGATTCTACAACAAGACCACCGGGATTGTTGTGGAATATTGTAGTGTGGTATTCGAAGAGAATGATGGCTCCCATGTGGGCCAAGTTGATGTTTGGGACATAGATGTTGAAATACCCCAAGATGCCATAAGAAGAATGGGTGTGGGTTTCTACCGCCCCATTGAGGAACCCCTTGTGGTGGATCGGGAAGGACAATTCTCTACTCAAGTAGAGCCCTCATCTACCCAAGATCAACGAACTCCACCTACTGAAGCAACCACTACACCAACCCAATAATCTTCTGAAGATCATCAAGCTGGAAATCCTAGGCCAGATTATCTGGCCAGGGGGTGGATTAACCGGCCCTGTTTCTCCATCACATTCTAGGAACAAATATCAAGATGGAAGTCCTAGGCCAGATTGTCCGACCAGGGGGCGGACTTTCCGGCCCTGCATCTTCCACCCAGGCAAGAAACGACATCGAAGCTAAAACTCCCAAGCTAGATTATCCGGCCACCCCAATGGACGGATTAGCTCAGAACAATAACCTACTGTCATGGTTGCTGAACAAAATCAAGGGCAAGTTTCACCATCAACTACCAGTGCTGAACAATCTATCGGTCAAGCTAATAGTCAGGATGAAGAACAAGATGATGAATTTATCCCTCCAAGGAACAATGAAGAAATTGAAATTCGTCACAAAGCTCGAGCTGAACGGAACCTTGAACTCAGGGGTCACACACTTGATAAAGTGGTGGCTTATCTTAGGAGAAGGGTAGCCACAAGGGTGAGCTAGCAAGATTCAGCGATCATCAAGCACATATATCCATGGTGGAACCCAAGAAGGTTTTTGAAACTCTTGAAGATCTAGACTGGGTTGTGGAACAAAGGCTGGAAGCTTGTTGAGAAGCCTAAAGAGCGCAACAAAGGCTGGAAGCTTGTTGAGAAGCCTAAAGAGTGCCGCAATGTTATCAGCACAAAGTGGATCTTCAAGAATAAGCACGATGAGAATGGAAATGTTGTGAGGAATAAGGCAAAACTTGTGGCACAAGGTTTTTCCAAGTGGAAGGCATTGACTTTAGTGAGACTTATGATCCAGTGGCTCTCCTTGAGTCCATCTGTATCCTCCTTGCTTATGCAGCTCATCATAACTTTAAATTATAGAAAATGGATGTTAAATGTGCCTTTCTTAATGGTCCATTAAATGAGTTGGTTTATGTTAAGCAACCCCCGGGCTTCGAGGAACCCAACTTTCGGAACCACATCTACAACTCGATAAGACGCTCTATGGCCTTAAACAAGCCCCACGTGCGTGGTATGAGCATCTTAAAGAGTTATTGTTAGACCGGGGTTTTGAAGTTGGGCAGATTGACCCCACACTTTTTACTAAGAAGGTTAATGGGGAGCTTTTCATATGCCAACTTTATGTTGATGACATTATTATGGGCTCAACTAACCAAGCTTTCAACAATGAATTTTTAAAGCTTATGACTGATAGGTTTGAGATGTCTATGATGAGCGAGTTGAGGTTCTTTCTTGGTTTCAAAATCAAGCAACTACGAGAAGGGACTTTTATTAATCAAGCAAAATATATACAAGATATGCTCAAGAGATTCAAGATGACTGATCTTAATGGTGTTGCCACCCAATGCAAATGAATTGTCACATTGAATTAAATCCCAATGGTAAATATGTGGACCAAAAGGTATACTCATCCATGATCGGCTCTCTTCTTTACCTCTGCATCTAGACCCGATATTGTGTTGAGTGTAGGTGTGTATGCAAGGTATCAAGCGTCTCCTAAAGAAAGCCACTTAGTGGCGGTCAAGAGAATCTTCTGATATTTGGTTCATTCCCCTAACTTTGGTCTATGGTATCCAAAGGGCTCTAATTTTTCTTTATGTGGATACACGGATTATGATTGGGCTAGTGATAAGGATGATAGGAAGTCAACTTCTGGAGCTTGTTGATTTTTGGGAAGATATTCGGTTTGTTGGTCTTCCAAAAAGCAAAATTATATATCTCTATCCACCGCCAAAGTGGAATATGTGGCTGTTGCTAGTGCATGCACTCAGTTGTTATGGATGAGGCAAACTTTAAAGGAATACAGTGTCAATTTTGACAAAGTTCCTCTTTTATGTGACAATGAAAGTGCCATCAAAATTGCTTACAATGCGGTGCAACACACAAGGAAGAAACATATTGAGATCCACAATCATTTTATTCGAGACCATGTAACTCGCAGAGATATTGACCTATCATTTGTGAGCACAAAGAATCATCTAGCGGATATTTTCACGAAGCCCCTTGATGAAGCAAGATTTTGTTCTTTGTGGAATTAGCTAAATACCGTGGATTCAAGGAGCTTGACTTTATTTCCCTTACATACTCCCCTATGTCTCTTCCTCTGTTTGGTTTAGATGTGGGCATGTATATAGGGGGAGTGTGGTCCTAATTATTGGTCTAACCCTCCCCCCATAATTTCAAAAGCAAGATAAATCATTTCTCTTAATATCATTTTGTGATATGTGAGTTTATTGATGAGTATTGGCTATGAACCCAAGATACATCTTCGCGGTGTCATGACATCTACTCCTACATGGTGTCTTCGGCCACCGCCCTCTTCTTTATGAAGAGTTGGTTCTTTGAGATTTTTATTGGTTTTTAGTTGACCATCTTTTGTTCTTATGGAAAACACACCAACAATTGGCTTTTTATTATCTTGGTTTTTGCAATTCTTGGTGTGTAGTCCCATCTCAGTTTGGATCTCTAAACATAAGCCTTTATCCCTCCCCGAGACATGTATCTTGCACACACAGTCCATCATTTATCTTGCGAGGGTATTTTAAGGGGTTCTACTGGCCCAATTCCTATGTAAACAGAAAAATTGGAGAGGGTCGGATTATCCGGCCCGGGCGGTTTCGTCTGATATAGGGAAGGGCATCGGGTGGGAGGGCTCAAACAGAGCAGCCACTCCCACCCCAACCCCCTCTCCTCCCCCAGCCGCTACCGACACTCCTCGCCCTCCTCGACACCATTCTGGTCGCCGGATTTTCTTCACCACTCCTCCAGGTACCTTCTCCTTTGAGTTCTTCTTCCAATGCGTGAGGGTAATCACCTCTATAATCTTGTGTATGGAATTTGTTGTTTTGTGGTTGAAACTCGGTCTAGAAGTTTCCCATGTGTTCCTTTGCATGTTAGAAATCGTAGACTAGCAACCCCTTTGCCCGATCAGTGTTTGTGCTATTAATCTGAGATGTTCTACAAAAATTTCATTGGGGCCAGATTATCCGTCCCTAGCATGGTAGGACTATCCCGCCTGGCTATGCCAGATTATCCGACCTGGAAAGTTTTCACTTGCTGCAGTAGGTCTCAGAATATGGTGTAACATATGATTGACGTGTGGTTGTTTTTCTACTATTTTTAGCAATCCTCCTGGACTTGTGTGTGTGCTTATATTTTTGCTATCTTCCTCGTTCACTTCACAAGCTCGTGGTGTCACGGGTTGGTTCCCAGAGGAAGGGCAAGCGGTGTGAGGTGTATGTGGAGGCTGATATTGAAAGGGCTAAGAAGGACAAGAAGTCACGGGTTGGTTCCCAAAGGAAGGGAAAGCAGACAAGGGTCAGCTACAAGGACATGGACCTCATACTCAGCTCTTCGGCAGCGTGATGTGTATGTGGAGGCTGATATTGATGAGGAGCTGGGAACCCTAACTTTTGTTGTGCTCATTTCTTAGCCCAAATTATATCGAGCCCGTTGGGGAACCCCAAGAGGAAGGTATGATGAGCACAGCAACAAGGTTTTCCTCAGTTATGAAACCAAGGTTATCAATCCAGTAAGAGCAAGGAAACACCTCAAAGATGTTGCTAGCTGGACTTTGGCAGGGCGCACTACCGGTATCAGCAGCAACGTGGAGACCTGCACAACACAACCATAGAACTTCGCCCCCAACTTAAAGTGAGGTTGTCAATCTCACCGGTTTTGCTGAAAACAAAGAATTAAACGTATCGAGTGGAAGAAAGTAATAGTTTGCATAAAGTAAACAGAAAATAGTAAACAGTTGTAGATTGATGATAAAAGAAAGGACCGGGGTCCATAGTTCACTAGTGGTGTCTCTCCTTAAGATAGATGACATGTTGGGTGAACAAATTACAGCGGGGCAATTGAGAAACATCGAGAAAGAAATCATGCATATACTACTCATCTTGACTCCTTTGAGACTTGATTGGGCATTACAACATTATACATAGACCGTAATACACTTAAGCGTGAACTTTTCCTACTCTTTTCCAATCCCAACCAAACTATTTGAAAACCAATGCATGAAATAGGGGGTTCAACCAATTTATTCAGTAAACTAAGAAAACCAAGCAAACGAAAAACCAAAACGAAAATGAAAAAGAAGACCCTCCAAGAACAACACAATTGTGCATGAAACAATAAAAATGAAGTGTTTGGAAGAAACCTGGAATTTTTATTGATGAAGAAGGGGATGCCTTGGGCATCCCCAAGCTTTGACGCTTGTACTTCTTGGATATTTCTTGGGGTGACACGCGTGGCATCGCCAAGCTTGAGCTTTAGTCCATCCTTCATCTCATTACTCATTCCTTCCATACACCTGAAATTTTTTCCTTCATACAAAACTTCACACAATCTTTATTAGCAACATTAGTGCACTACAGATAATAAGTCTTTAGGTTCAGTTCCAACACCAATAAAACTTCCATTAAAACACAAGCTACTGTATCACTTCCCTCAAAAAGCTCAATTCCCCAAAAGAACTCAAAAAGGAACCAACAAGAAGCAAATGCAAATAATGGCAGAAATCTGTCAAAACATACCAGCAGGTAAAGACGAATTTTTTCGAAGACCTTATGTTGCTCAAATCGAAAAGTGTTGAACTAACGAAAGTTAGATAACAACCTGGGGCAGAATCACAAAAATTCACGCCTCAAAAGGACGTACAGATATTTTACACGGATTTTTACGGTGAAGCATAGAAATCTGTTTCGGGACAACAACTTTCCCAATCATTACTTCTCTCTCATTAGAGGTTATTCTTGGCACAAAAAGCAAATAAAAAGGATAAGGAGAGGTTATTACTGAAGTAATAACTTCTAAGACTCATCTAAAACTTTTGGGTTATCTCCCAATAAGTATTTTTCTTTAATGCCTTTAAGTTAGGCTTGATAGTTTGAGAAGATGCTCACATAAGAAACATGAATTGAAGTAAAAGAGAGTATCAAGAAGCAAATTCAAAACACATTTAAGTCTAACCCACTTCCTATGTATAGGAATCTTGTAAGAAAATAAATCAAAGAAGCACATAATAACAAGAATGGGTAGATAGAACAAGAGCAACTTCAAAACTTTCAGCACATAGAGAGGTATTTCAGTACCATGAAAACTTCTACAACCATATTTTCCTCTCTCATAATAATTTTCAATAGCCTCATGAATAAACTCAACAATATAACTATCACATATAGTATGCTTTTCGTGATCTACAAACATATAATTTTTATCAAGCTCAAAAATAGTGGGATGAAAGCCTTCGAACCCATTTTTAACAATTTTATAACAAGATGACTGATCATTCAATGTAGGACCATCATCTAGAGCTTTATCATAAACATTTTCTAAGCAAAACTCTATAGTACCATGCATTTCAAAGTTAGGCACAAATAAAGGATTATCACAGATAATATGAGCATAACATTCATCCTCCTTTGGTAAGCATGGGGGACAATCAAATAATGTAAGGGATAAAGAGTTACTCTCGCTAGAAGGTATGCATGGGTAGCTAATCCATTCTTCCTCCTTTTGTTCATCACTCTCCTCCTCTTTTTCATCTAATGAGCTTCCCGTTTCAGCAATTTCTTCTTCCATAAGCTCCTGCAAGGCATTAGTCTCTTTCGTTTGTGGAAAGCACCTATTAATATATTCAAGAATATAGCCACTTTCTTCCTTGTAATTATCAAAGAAAAATTTAAGTATATCATAAACCTCATATTTATAAGGTGAATCATTAGTATTTTCAAGCAAACTATTAAGTTCAAATGCACCCTTCCAAGCAATAAATTCTTCAATTTGTTCCACATCATAAAAGTCATAATTCCCCTTAACATAAGAAGATATGGTAACATCATCATTATGCTCACATTGAAAAGGGAGGTGTTTATACCTCTTACAGCAACAAGATTTATCAAAGCAATAAGTAACATTATAAGTATAGCACACATTTCTAGCAATGGTATACAATTTATCAATTTGTTCCCATAAGTGTTTCCCTTTTTGTGACAAGCGGTGTTCCTTATAATAATATCTTTGTTCTTCTGTGAAACCACCTTGCCAATTAGGTTCAGTTTCAAAGAAACCAACCATTGATAGAAAGCATGATAAAGCAAGACAATAACAAACCAACGAAAATAACAACTATAGTAGGAACTAATTTTTTTGTATTTTTGATAAAAAGAACAAGCAAACTAAGCAAAAATAAACTAAGCAAAACAAAAAATAACAAAGTAAAGAGATTGGTTATGAGGGACTCCCCTTGCGAAGATGTCCTTGACTCCCTGACAACGGCGCCAGAAAATCGGTTGCTTAGCCCAAAATATATCGAGCCTGTTGGGGAACCCCCAAGAGGAAGGTATGATGAGCACAGCAGCAAGTTTTCCCTCAATTATGAAACCAAGGTTATCAATCCAGTAGGAGCAAGGAAACACCTCAAAGATGTTGCTAGCCGGACTTTGGCAGGGCGTACTACCGGTGCCAGCAGAAACGTGGAGACCTGCACAACAGAACCACAGAACTTTGCCCCCAACTTACAGTGAAGTTGTCAATCTAACCGGTTTTGCTGAAAACAAAGGATTAAACGTATCGAGTGGAAGAAAGTAATAGTTTGCATAAAGTAAACAGAAAATAGTAAACAGTTGTAGATTGATGATAAAAGAAAGGACCGAGGTCCATAGTTCACTAGTGGTGGCTCTCCTTAAGATAGATGACATGTTGGGTGTACAAATTACAGCGGGGCAATTGACAAACATCGAGAAAGCAATCATGCATATACTACTCATCTTGACTCCTTTGAGACTTGATTGGGCATTACAACATTATACATAGACCGTAATCCAACTGTATCTAGGACTAATAATCCACCTTCAGGTTATCATCCGAACCCCCTCCAGTATTAAGTTGCAAGCAACAGATAATTGCATTACGCATTGCGTGTAAAGTAAACAATACGATTGTTATATGAACAAAGGATTTTTGTATTGTTATATGAACACATCTAGTACCTTAGAGATTTCTGTCAGTTCTCCAGATTATTAGAGGCATGAACCCACTATCGAACATAAATACTAACTCTTGGAGTTGCTAGCATCTACTTGGCCAAGATAGCTACTAACAACGGAAAGCATGCAAGATCACAAATAACAAAGACATGATAGAATCAATAATAAATCTAAAATAGCATCTCAATATCCATCGGATCCCTGCAAACACAACATGTAGAATTACAAATAGATGATCTTGATCATGAACGGAGCTCACAAGATCTAAACATGATAGCACAAAGGAGAAGAACCAGCCATCTAGCTACTACATGGACCCGCAGTCCAAGGGTGAACTACTCACGCATCACACCGGAGGCTTGCATGGTGATGAAGAAGGCCTCCAGGGTGAATTCCCCTCTCCGGCAGGGTGCCGGGAAGAGCTTCAGATCCCTCCCGATCTAGGGATGGAGATGACGACGGCTACAGACTCTTTCGTGGAATTTTGATCGGGTACTTAGGGTTTCTGTATCGGAGGTATCTTATAGGCAAAAGGAGAGGTCGAGGGGGTGCCGGAGGCGGCCAGACCACCCCCTAGCGCGGGCCAGGCTGGGCCGCGCGACCAGGTGGTGTGGCAGCCCCCTGGCCCCTCTCCGTCTCGTATTCTGGCTCCTTGTGTCCCTTAGTGAAAACTGACTTTGGCTTTTGTCCTGTCCAATTCCGAGAATATTCATTTTCTGACTTTCCTGGAACCAAAAACAGCAGAAAACAGGAAGTTGGCACTATGGCTCTTGTTAATAGGTTAGTCCAAGAAAGTGTATAGAAAGTACTCCAAAGTTGGAACAAAACATAAGAAAGTAGATAAAACCAAGCATGGAACATCAAAAATTATGGATACATTAGCAACATATCACTCATCTGAAGTTAATCTTTGATGGCATCTACAACCACTTGAAGATTCACCCCATGAGCCCTATGGATCTCACCGAGGCGGCCCGGAAGCCTCAATGTCTTGATGCTCTGGCTGTGACTAAACAGATGGGGCTGCACCATCTCATGGAACTTCAGTGCTCCTATGATACTTCCTTGGTGAAGCAGTGTTTCTCCACTCTTGTGGTGTGTGGTGATGAGCGTCGCACCATGAAGTGGATGACTGGTGACAACTTTCTGCAGGCTGATTTCTACGTGTTTGTTGAGGTACTTTCCTACTCTTTTGCTAGTCGATATCATTCTTGTGGCTATCGCATCATCACTCATATCAAGCCCAACAAGGACACTCTTCTTTCACCATGTTGTGGACCCACTGGTGTCAATGGTAAGGTTGACGGTCTCTCTCCACTCTATGCTCAGCTGGTTAGCATGTTTCGTGGTTGATAGCTTCGAGTGGGGGCAGCAAAGACTGTATCCGTGGTAACCTTGTTCAGCTGCTTGGCTTTGCTTATGAGTGTGCCTCCTCTGAAGACTATACTGTGGATTACAAGTTGGATGTGATGGATTTCATCTTCCATAAGATGATTGAGGCGTTGTACAACAGGCTTTCCATCCCATATGCTCCTTTAATCATGATGCTCATCAATCATATGCTCCCCAATGAGGATTTCAGTGGGAATCTTGATGGTGAGCACAAGGTCAAGAAAACCTACAACAAGGCTCGGAATACCTCTCACCCCTCTACAGTTCCTGAGTCCTTCATGGGAGATGCTACAGCGAGTGGGAGAAGGCCCCATGTGCCATTTATTTCTCGAGAGGTGAAGCAACTCAACTGGTTCCAACGCAACATTATTTGCATGGGGGTTGACACTCACAAGGGCAGTATGAGGCATACCGGTAGCGTAATGATATTGCTCACACTCAGCGGCTTATCATTCACCATGCCTCCGGGGCATCAGGGCCCCCTCCTACCCAGGCTGCTCCTACTCCGTATGCTCAGTGGAACACGCTAGGCATCAGCTATGGTGACTTGGAGCGTCACTTATTCCTGAGGGAGCCTACCCCGCCATCCGCTGATGATGAGGATGATTATGAGGAGTATGATGATGAGGTGGAGGCCTATGATGAGGATGAGTACGAGGACGAGGATGAGGAGTGATCTCTCAGGATGCTAGCATCGCTCTTTTCCCTTTTTGGCGTTTTGATGCCAAAGGGGGAGAAGTAGTGAAGGGGATTCGCAGTAGAAAACAAAAAATTCCTACGTTGGAACCCCAAAACTGCCTAGGATCTATCTATGTAGTAATGCGGTAACGGCCGATGCATAGAGAATACATACCCTTGTAGACTATACGCGAATAACGTTCCGAGGGGAACATGGTTGATGTAGTCGTACTCGTAGCCGACCTGAAGGTTGCGAAGCTCCTCGCAGGTCACCCCCTGCTCCTCCTTCATCGTGCAGCAGCTTCGGCTCACGACATTCAAGAGCCCCAAGTGTTACGCCTCGTGTCTTCGTACACATCCGATGCATGATGAGACCTCCGGCTCCCCGATCCCGCCGGGAGTGCGGAAGTTGATATCCGGCTAGGAATCCCTGCAGCGCAACGGCATACTGTAGGTGTGCCTTATTCGCACAGCCCAAACATGGGGCCATGGTCACAAGGGCTAGAGAGAGAGGGAAGGAGGAAGTCAACCAAAGGACTTATCCAAATATTGGTGTGTCTCATCCCACCCATGGGCACCCCTTTATATAGGGGGGGTGTGCCCTCCCCTTTGGGTTTCCCATGTGGGACTATTCAAGGGAGAGGGGGAGACGCATGGGCCCTTAGGGCACCATGGGCCGGCCGGCCAGGGGTGGGCCCCACCCCGCGCAGAACCCCAGGCTGGCCGGGTGGGCCCCTTGAGGCACCTAGGCCTTGGCTCTTTGGCCCTTGGCCCTTCCCTCCTCCGGTTTTCCCTCATGGGCCCTTTTTCCCTAGGAAGTTTGGCCTATTAGTGGAATACCCCTTCAAATTAGATTTTAATATTATATTTAATATTAATTACATTAATTAATATGCAAATATATATTACAAAATCCATCTTGACCCGAAACACCTTTCGGTTCCCTTTCGATTTCCTCCGAACGACTTCGGATCTTTCCCGGAATGATTCCGGTCCTTTATTCTTTCTCCGAACAACTTCGGATCTCTCTGCGGAACAATTCTGGCTTTCTCTTTCTCTACTGTGATTCCGTCTTACGAATGATCGCTCTCATCGTACCCTTAAGTGTATCCTCTCATGGCTCGGGAATGCTCTAGACATGATCTTTATCAATGATCAATAGAGGGACCAGGGATATCCATGTGACCCCTATGCATTCCTGATGACAATGTCGTTTGAACTGCTAAATGTAGCATCCAATTCCTTTTGTTTCTTGATATGACTTGTCCGAGATCCGATCATTGGTATCACATACCTTATTCAATCTTGTTCGCAACAAGTTTTGTTTTCTTGTTACCGTGATATTACATCCCCGTGACCGAGTCACATGTTGCAACATTTATGGATGTAATCTCACCAATTCGGCCGTATGTATCTTTACCCGTCATGTGGGTGAACAAATCCCGGTCTTGCAGTCACATGTCATCAACTGTTCCTTTGGAATACCCAATGTACACATTTATGGACACTGTATTACCAGATGACGGTTGATGCAATCAAAGGAGCCTCGGGAAACAGTGAGTAATATGAGCTCACAGTCTAAGGAAAAGGAGTCTAGGTATAGCTGTTGCAACAATCAACTACATGACTTGATCGTGTTGCAATCCTTCGAGGAATGTCCATCACATCATTCTCCAATGATTTGACCCTGTTATCAATTGGCATAAATGCCCATGATCTTGAAACCCAGATCATCCTCATGACCAACGAACTAGTATGAATAGAGGCTACTAGGGACTTGGTTATTTCATACCACACATGTACCAATGTTTCTACTTGGCACAGTTATAGCACAATATGAAACTATTATAAACTAATTGAAATATGACAATAAAAACCTATTTATTATTTGCCTCTAGGGCATATCTCCTTCAGTCTCCCACTTGCACTAGAGTACACATAATCTAGCTCGCATTTTACTCATATAAACCATATACCATATGCGTTTACAGATCATGCATGCTCATGGGAAACGTCATGTCCATGTTCTGTTTTACCAGATCATTATGTCTTTTGCAAATCGTTAATGTCTTCCTAATTTTGAGATTCACACCATTATCATATAATGGGTCGAAGTATTTGTTTGGCGACAAAGTGAGACTTTGTTTCTAGTGTTTATAATGACGGTATTTTTCACTATTGTCATCTAAACTTCGAAACACACTTTGCTATCCTTTGTGTATATACTATAGTCATGGCAGGAGAACAAGACCGGATTCCAGGAGCTTACAATGACTTTAGATCAACCTCGAGGGCTTTCTCATGGGCACTAGGCCCTGGGACACATCATTATACGTTAAAAGCGAACTAGCCCCACCATAACATTATACATCACATCAGATGGAGCCTTTATACTTCTATATCTATGTACATCCTATTACATGAAATGCAACTATGCCACTTACATTGCTTCTTGCCATTTATGTACAAACTTAATTCTGGTTCACTGATCAACTTAGGAATCACTTAAAGACATGCTCTTATAGTTAAGACTTTGTCCTTCCAACCAGAACCTCGGGTCACATTACGTCGAGTATACAACATGGTTATATGGAAGAACCTATGACTGAGGCATAGGATGCAACGCATCTCTTTCTTTCAACCTTAGTTGCAATACAAACTCAATGCTTCATACAGCAAGAACTTCTTTCTTACCTTGTTCCATTCTGAGATTCTTCAGAATCTTGTCTTAGGACATTCTGAACATCTTTCAGAATCAAGTCCAGGAAGCATTCGACATTTAGTGTTTATTAAACTCACCAATATATCTTGATAGATCTTATTGTTTAATAACATCAACTTCATCCTTATTTATCTAACTTAAATATTATTAACACCAATCACATCATTCACATATGCCGTCCATATATCTCAGAATGATTTCATGCTACCACTCAAATATGACATTCATGTTTGAGATCAAGGGATTTCACTTAGCTCCCACTCAAAATATTTCAGCTACATATTATGAATTAGGCAAGCTGATTTGCTCCCACTCAAATCTAGGCCCTCTTGATAATCTTGGACATTCCAAAATTCTTTGATCATCATCAATTTGAGAATTCAAATTACGAGACTTCAATACCCATATATTTCTAGTGTAAATCCAAAAGACTTAAGCATCAGTATTGTTGTAGTCAACTCCTTGAATTTGTCCAAACTTGTGACAAATCGAGCTTTTTGTCATTCATTAAGTTTCATTTCCTTCTTATGACTTTGCAGTCATTCAGAAATATCAAGTAAACTTCTTTACTTTAATAAGATCAAGTAACATGTTACTTTGCAATCTTAAATGTAACTAATATAGGATTTTATGACTCCTAGTCATTTCTTGCACTCAGGTACATCACGCTTCTTTGTAATTTGTAGGTATGTCTTGTTCAAAACATGACAAGTGAATCAACAATATAATTCCACAAACTTGTAGAACATATAGTTGAATCCTACCTTCATCAGTAAAAGTATTCCCTGAAACTTTATGATCATTATCATTGGTTTCTCCTCTGTTTGTAGGGTTTGGATTTATGAAACAAATTCCGCTGTGCCACTCAACAATTCGGAGGTAAGGTCAAATACCTTGTTTTGATCTTTTACATTCTTCCACATGTATCTTCATCAAGACACGTCAACTTTAGACAACAACAGGTTTGCCCCTTTATGGAAGATGCATTCATAGCTTCCTAAGAATGCTCTACAAAGACTTGTTTATTCGCCACGATTTAGACTCGTCGAAATCTCCAGAAACTCGAACTTGCCATAACACTTATGGTGTTGTTTCCATGAATGTTTTAGATGTTCCTTTGTATTTCGAATGAGTGTTTACTTATTTTTATCTTTAACTCTAAATCATAACTATAACCCTGATAAGAGATAATATTATACCATATGTATCTAATACATAAATGATTATGATGTTTAGACATTTCAACACCGTTCAAATTCATCCAATTATCATAATTTGTGAAACATCTTTCACAAGTCCCTTTTATGCTAAACTTAACTTGAATACTTTAGTCATGTCGATCAAATCGAAGAGACTTCATATTCTCATTAATTTCAATATCCTCTTATTGTTGTGAACTCATTTGAACAATTCAAATCATTTCGAACTGATGTTTCATTAAGTAAATACGCTTATTCACTTAAGTCTACAATAAATGATTTCCACTACTTGTTGAAAATACGATACATCACTATGTATAAGATTCAACATTTGTTCGCATATCACCATTTTACTAGAATGTGGAGTTTTAGTCATTCTGCCCAAGAGGCATGGTTTTGCAAAGTCTCTAGATTAAGCATCTAGGACCCCGATCTTCATAAAGAACATGCAATAACCAAAATGACTGAAACTATAGTGTCATCTCACTATTAAACTTTGTATATCTTTTAGCATTCTAATCCTTTATAAATGTTTAAACCATTATCATTAACATAGTGATGAGACTAACTTATTTATAATCATAATGTGACCATAAGGTATTGTTCATAAGAATAGTACAAACTGGCTTGTAACTTGTTCATATGAATAATCGTCTCGCCAAAAGCAAGACACACAAACTAGGATTACAAAATTATATTCAAGTCCACTAATCCAAATGACAAACTTCGAGGGAAGAGGTGATGTAGGCCATCAACTGTTTTCCTTGTCGTCATCAAGTCACATTGCCTAAAAACAACAATTCTCAAGCAGATCCTCCTGTTTTCACAAAACGGGACAAGCATCAAATACTTTGCAAACTGCAACGAGTTTTGCAAGAACCACATTTATAATTTGTATATCTTACATATACCTTTTCATCCATGACCTCCATTGCAATCAAGCCCTTCCAAAAGTTCTCAACTCTAATGCAAGATCGCTAAGTTTTTTTCCAAACAATCTCTTTTCATCCATGATGGAGGAAAACCCATCCAACGGCTCATACTCTATGTGCCTTATTTTGTAGAATAAAAAATGTAGCCTAACTCTCCATCGAATGGAGAATGGCTTATTGGATGATTATGGACAAAACACAAACATTTCGGAGTCATCGAATTATCTCCTAATGGTTATTGTATCAAGAAGAGAAGATCACCTTTTACGAGGATATCCCTCAGGCGTGGGTATTAATCTATGAAGTTGGACCCTTTTGCTAAGTTCAAAATTAAGCAATATATTCCCATGGTTGCAAAGGACCTCAATGGGATAGGCCATGATCTACTAAGCTATTTGTAATCAGACATCTAGACTAAGTTTATAATAAGAGATCAATTTATAATTGGTCTCCACTAAAATTGTCATCCCCTGGACGATTTTAGAGATCACATGATCCCTATCCTCTACACCTCCCCTGATCGTCATGGCCATTAGTGCAGTATCAAAGGTAGACATTCACTAATGCCAATCACATCATCCATGTGACTCATGCTCGATCTTTCGATCTCTTGTGTTCCGAGGTCATGTCTTCACATGCTAGGCTCGCGAAATCTAACTTTTGTGTATTCACTATGTAACATGGCTTACACCCACTGTATGCAAACGTAGATATGTCTAACCCCTACTCACTGCAGGGTGCCTCATACCGAAGAACTTTCTTGGTGGTGCACACACAAGAGGAACACGAAACATTGGAATTAAATAGGGATTATCTTATTTGCTACCGTTGAGTATCTAATACTAGCACACAATAAGATGTAAAAATAGGTATCAACATCATATGTATATTGTGATATGATATGGTCCTTCTTGCGCCTTGATCTCCATCGAGCGCTCCAACATGATCCCCATCTTGCCCTTGGTTTGACGCCAAGTCCATGATGCCCCCACTAGGTCGTCCATCGGAACGATGACTATTACTATGCTAGTTAGTAACAGAAAAGTAAACTACTTTACCTTCGTAATGACCAATGCCATATCATAATCACATGCCCCCTGCAAAATAAAGTTAGACGCCTCTACTTTATCTATTGCAAGTTTTACGTGGTTGTTAGGGCTTTCGCAATAGAACCGTTTCTAAACTAAGAACTTCCTAACCACAACATGGATCTGACAGTTGTCTCCATTACACCCCTTTCGAGGCCCTCCGTTGTAAATGCTATATCAACTATTGAATGAGAGGCAGACACCCGCTAGCCACTTATACGGTACAAGCCGTATGTTGAGCGTGGAACCAGTCTCGCGTACGAATATGCGTAAGGTCGGTCCGGGCCGCTTCATCAAACAATACCACGATATAAACAAGTACACGTTAGAGGGTAACAACTAAGGGATCAATGCCTGCACCATACTTGTGCGTACTGGCCGTACAACACTCCTACGCATAGATCAGCTCTGATACCATTGAAGGGGATCCGCAGCAGAAAACAAAAAATTTCCTACGTTGGAACCCCAAAACTGTCTAGGATCTATCTATGTAGTTATGTGGTAACAGCCGATGCATAGAGAATACATACCCTTGTAGACCGTATGCAGTTAATGTTCCGTGGGAAACGTGGTTGATGTAGTCGTACTCGTAGCCGACCTCAAGGTCACGAAGCTCCTCGCGGGTCACCCCTTGCTCCTCCTTCATCATGCAGCAGCTCCGGCTCACGACATTCAAATGCCCCAAGTGTTGCGCCTCGTGTCTTCGTACACATCCGGTGCACGATGAGACCTACAGCTCCCCGATCCTGCCGAGAGTGCGGAAGTTGATATCCGGCTAGGAATCCCTGCAGCACAACATCGTACTGCAGGTGTGCCTTGTTCGCACAGCCCAAACTTGGGGCCATGGTCACAAGGGCTAGAGAGAGAGGGAAGGAGGAAGTCAACCAAAGGACTTCTCCAAATATTGCTGTGTCTCATCCCACCCATGGGCACCCCTTTATATAGGGGGAGGGGGTGTACCCTCCCCTTTGGGTTTCCCATGTGGGACTATTCAAGGGAGAGGGGGGAGGCGCATGAGCCCTTAGGGCACCATGGGCCGGCTGGCCAGGGATGGTCCCCACCCGCGCATAACCCTAGGCTGGCCGGGTGGGCCCCCTTGAGGCGCCTAGGCCTTGGCCCTTTCCTCCTTCGATTTTCCCTCACGGGCCCTTTTTCCCTAGGAAGTTTGGCCCATTAGTGGAATACCCCTTCAAATTACATTTTAATATTATATTTAATATTAATTACATTAATTAATATGTAAATATATATTACAAAATCTGTCTTGACCCGAAACACCTTTCGGTTCCCTTTCGATTTCCTACGAGCGACTTTGGATCTTTCCCGGAATGATTCCGGTCCTTTATTCTTTCTCCGACCAACTTCGGATCTCTCTGCGGACAAATTCCGGCTTTCTCTTTCTCTACTATGATTCCGTCTTACAAATGATCACACTCATCGTACCCTTAAGTGTATCCTCTCACGTCTCGGGAATGCTCTAGACATGATCTATATCAATGATCAGTAGAGGGACCAGGGATATCCATGGACCCCTATGCATTCCTGATGACAATGTCGTTTGAACCGCTAAATGTAGCATCCAATTCCTTTTGTTTCTTGATATGACTTGTCCGATATCCGATCATTGGTATCACATACCTTGTTCAATCTCGTTCACAACAAGTTATGTTTTCTTGTTACCGTGATATTACATCCCCGTGACCGAGTCACATGTTGCAACGGTGAACAAATCCTAGTCTTACAGTCACATGTCATCAACTGTTCCTTCGGAATACCCAACGTACACCTTTATGGCCACTGTATTACCATATGATGGTTGATGCAGTCAAAGCAGCCTCGGGAAACATTGAGTAATATGAGCTCACGGTCCAAGGAAAAGGAATCTAGGTATAGCTGTTGCAACAATGAACTACATGACTTGATCGTGTTGTAATCCTTCGAGGAATGTCCATCACATCATTCTCCAATGATATGACCCTTTTGTCAATTGGCATAAATGCCCATGATCTTGAAACCTAGATCATCCTCATGACCAACAAACTAGTATGAATAGAGGCTACTAGGGACTTGGTTGTTTCATACCACACTTGTACCAATGTTTCTACTTGGCACAGTTATAACACAATATGAAACTATTATAAACTAATTAAGATATGAAAATAAAAACCTATTTATTATTTGCCTCTAGGGCATATCTATTTCAAGTAGTTCTATTAGATGTCGAGGGGATTTGCATCAGTCGGGCACAAGCTCATTTGCCATTTTATCATTTTCTCTTATCCTTGATTTGTGCCCATTTAGCATTGAACTCCCGTATTTGCTATTTGGTTTGTTTGTGTGAGACTATGTTGGTCTGTATTGAGTCATGGGACTATGAAATCCAGGGAGTCTTCTCAACCGAAAAAGGTTGTCGTTTGAGCCACGTAGTTCCACTCTTAACCTGGCACCAAACCCCTACTCTACTGTCGATTCAAAAGGTAAACAGCCCCCGAAGACTTTATCAATGAATCGTCCTGGAATCTGGACCCCCCCTTTTCCTTTGACCAACGGGTCCTCGAACCCATATAGAAGGATCAGGCTCAGTCATCCTCATCTGAATCATCTTCAGACGAAGACTCATTTAAGCCCACGAAGTTCGAGACAAAGTAAAAAATCAAAACATTCCATCCGACCCCATTACCGGGATCCGCAGGCATTGATCTAGCTGCCCTTGACTCTTACTCGACCAGAGAATTGCGTTACTGTAATAGCGAAGGTATCTATGAAATGCAGTACCAAGGTCAATGAAATTGAAAGGCACCTCTGACAACAGAATCAAAAGGGATTTGGCCGCTATAGACGACTCAGAGGGGTTTTCATAAAGAGAAGCTTTCGCGCAGTACACCTATTTACAACTTTTATGATCTCTTCCCGAACCAAACATGAACCTTTCGATTCATTTGGCTTCTATTTAGGATTAGGAATAGGTGTAATCAGACCTGCTTTTGACATATCTATTCTATCCTACCTATTACTTTTTTATTCTTTTTGGGCAGTAGCGAGCAAAAGCACTCATGCTAGGAATGACAGTGCCTTCTTGCAACATCTCAGTAACTTGTTTCGACCCGATCAAACTATTTCACTTATGATCTGGCCTGGTTGACCCACTTATTTTATAAGCAAAACATAGCGGAAAAGGTCAAGAAAACACCCAATTTATGGATTGCCAACATATATAAAACATTTTCTTGTTCAAGTAGATTCTAGTTCAGAATAATGGAGCGAAAATCATTGTTTCTAAAAGAATTCTTTCCCATTTGAATTAGGATCCTACAGAAATTTAATAATAAATAAGTCTTAAACAAACCCGTTTAGTCGTCTTTTTCGAACTATGTTTCATTCATATGATAGAATATGGGTTTTGTGCACCTGTCCCCAATAGAAGAATGAGTGATCCCTTCCCCTGCGGATCATGGCCTTACCACTAGGTCCCCGATGGCCAACGGGGGATTCGGTATAGCAGCTCACGTTCGTTTGCGCTTCGTGCCAGGGCGATAGGCGCTCCGCAGTCACGCATGATCGAGTCGACGTTTACGCGTGTATGGATCATCACACCAGTATACAGAACTCTTTTCTTCAGTCAATATGGATTCCATTGAATATCGTGATGGTGGAAAGATAAAATCATCTGTCACAGTCCGTGTCCTTTGCTTATAAAAAAATAGAGTAACAAAAGGAGATTCCTCTAGTCAAGTCTAAGGATTGAGTATGAGGGATTTCATCCAGTCTGTTTCCATTGCGGAATGTATGGTCACAGAATAGACTCATGCCCCGGCTTATAGTATGCTGCTTGGAAGGCCTTGGATTCACACGTCTGGTGCTGCCCCGTCTTCTCTGCATCAAAGAGTTCTTTTTGAATATCTTCTTACATCAACATATCATGTTGATTCATATTTTTAGTCAAAAGAAGGAATTTATTGTTGTTTCCTTAATGGCATAACAAAAGAAAATGGATTTCTAAAAAGAAAAGAAGTTGGAAGATAATTATGATATTGATATAGTGTGACCTGACCCCTGTTGCTCCAAGTGACTTTCGTCGTTCATGGTTCGATATTCTGGTGTCCTAGACGTAGAGGAACCACACCAATCCATCCCGAATTTGGTGGTTAAACTCTACTGCGGTGACGATACTGTAGGGGAGGTCCTGCGGCAAAATAGCTCGATGCATCGTCGGAGTAGGAAAGGGAAAGCCCTCGAGCTCGCGCAGCTGTCCCGCGTGCATTGGCTTAAGAAAGGAAGTCGGCACCTTAAATTCGGAATCGATTATGCGCCTCTTTTCCTCATTCAAAAAGAAAGGACTTGTGCGAGTCACTTTAAATGGCTTTTCACATCGCCTTATAGTAGTTTATTTAAGTCGTATTCGTATCCTTACTGCGGTTTAGTAAGGGTAACAAATAAAAGATTGAAAAGAGGTAGGGACTGGTCTATAACAATAAAAGCGTCGGAAAAGGGGATGTGACCATGAAGAGGTTGGGCTGGTTTTAAGCTGCCCTTAGACCGATTCTCTCTTTCGGTAGCAGACACCGAGATTTAAAGGCTAGGAAACCTTATTCGATACGATAGGACAGGTAAACAAAGCAAGGCCTGGGTCGAGAGCCAATTTCAGATTCTCCGGTTCCATTCCTGATCGAACTCCCTTCCTGTCATCGTATCTTGTGTAAGAATCGCTTTCCCATCCCATTATTCCACTTTCAACTACCAGTTACCTCTATGGATCTATCAATGGTTATATTTGGATTTATCTCTATGATATTCTAGATTTATCAATGTGGTTGTATCATCATGATGTTATTCTCGGAAGTCTCAATATTGGGGGTCTAAAATGTGGCTAGCATTATATTATTGAGGACTTCATTATGGATGGTATGACTTATCTCTATCTAACTCATCATTTGATAATTAGTTTCCAATTCATGAAAATGTATTGAACCTATGTGTGTGCATTTGTATTCAAATGCAAACTTAATATATGCACACATTTTAGGGGGAGTCCTTTTTCATCCTTAGAATGATGTGTTAGTAGGACTTTATTGCAAATCCTAGTATTCTCATCTAACAACAAAAGGGAGAGATTGAAAGAACATTTCATGATCTCTAGTGTTTTGTGTGTTAGATAACAATTCCAAGGATTATTTAATTGTGTGTTTGCTGGTGCAGAACATGCTCACACCCAAATGCAGCTAAACTACTATTTTGGGAGGCAGATTATCCGCCCCTACCAAGGGCTGGATTATTCGCCTCACCGGGGTCGTCAATATCCCCAAGGCGCGTCATGCAGAAGGGGGTGGAGTTTTCCTCGGATTAACCGGCCAGGGCCGAAGCTTTTGCCCAGGCCGTATAATCCGCCCTAAGGCATTTTCCAAAGTCCGCCAAGGCACGTCACGCAGAAGGGGCACGAAGTTTTCCCAGGATTAACTGGCCAGGGCTGGAGCTTTTGCCTGGGCCAGATAATCCGCCTCCCCACGAGTTTTCCAAAGGCGACCAAGGCGCATCATGTAGAGATGGGGAGGACATTTGGTCCAGATTATCCGACTCCGGGCCGGATGTTTGCCCTGGCCGGATAATCCGGGCCCCACTTAGGCTGGATAATCCATCCCCCGACTCGTCCAATGGCAGCTTTCTGGATGTGCTCTAAATAGCCCCTCAGATCCCCATTTTAGATCTCTTGGATCCTGCGAAACTGCTCTGCCCTGTTCATATCGATTCAAGCGAGAACTCCATCTTCAAACACTCAAAGACTCCAAGCTTTGGGGAATCTAAGGAGGATACTTTGATCTACACCGGCACCCATCAAGATTTTCACTTCCCCTCCATTCACTTGGAGGATTCTTGATCTAGTATTTCTTGCAAATATCTAGATCTCAATTTTGGTTATTGATTAACTTGTTCTTGTGGCAGCTTGTTGTCATCACGGGAGCCTCCAATTCAATTGTGGATGCGTTCCCCGCTAGTATTGTAAAGACATCGATTCCCGCCAGAAGGGTACCAAATAGTGGAAGGTGGATCAGGCGTTTGGTGGCGATATCCATCGGAGAACATGGTGAGGCCTTTTGTGGCGTGATGGTCTTAGTACCGCCCACCCCTCCAACGCAGATGTACTTCCCTTAACAAGGAAGGAACTATGATAAAACAAATCCAGTGTCTCCGTGTGCTCCACTATGGTTACCTCGTTCCACTCCCTTCGCCTTTACTCACTTAGTAGTTAGGTTTGCATATAGGGAAATTCCTCTTAGTTGCATATCTAGAGAATTTACCTTTGTATTAATCCTAAAATTAAAAAATAACTAAAAAATGGTGTAGCATCTATTTAACCCCCCCTCTAGGGGCCCATACGATCGATTTCATAGATCTCATCAGGATTTCCCTGTGTAGGGGCCTCCGTATGGAGAATATCATTTTGCGGCCCAAAAGTTGAGGCGCCTAGGCAACGCGATACCCAAGTTGCCTGTAATCAGCCGCGATGACCACAGTTGGCGTGCCAAATACTCAGAGGGTCTTTTTCGGCACGAATTCAACTTTACATTTCAATACAAAATATCGGGCTAATGCCCGTCAAGTTGGCCTCCTGTCAGTTTTCGCTGTTATGTCGCTCCCGTCGCTTAGGCGTGGTGGCTGTCACGTAGGCTTGCAGCGCTGGCGCAGTGGATAGGACAACACGACTGGCCCAGTGTATTGACGTGACAAAACAGGGCACATATATCATTGTTATAATTATTTTTTTGTTTACTCAGAAGCTGGAAAGGCCACCACCACGCGTCTCTCCATTGGACTTCCGTCCCCGTCGTTAACCACTACCTTAGAAATGCATTGACGGATCCACGGTTCCCATGTCTAGAAGAAACCACTCTTCTTCTTCCTGTCATCTGTCTTCTTTCCGTCTTCTCCTTGCCGCCATGGAAGGTCGTCGCGCTCTAGAGACAAGCTTCACTACCCATGATAACAACAATATGGACGTCGTCTACACCAATGAGGAGGAGACAGTGGTGCGAGTCCTGAGGATGTACGAGGGTTTGCTTGAGAAAGACGAGGACAATTTTGTGGGATTGGACCTCGAGTATACCCTGGAGGACCCATATGAAGGGAATGAAGTCACCGTCGTTCAACTGGCCATGAGGAAACACATCCTCGGCTACCACTTCTCCCGGTTTGTAGATCTACTCTCTGCAGTTAACCGCTTTTAGGGTTTTCTCCTCTTGTTCTTTATCCATTTGCTCATCTTGCAACTACTGAATTTTATTTAGGACTAAATAAATTATGAAAAGCCAATGTTGAGAGTCTTGATCTTGCATTTACTAAACTTTTTAAAATTATATTCAGATGATGATCTTGCATTGACAAAATATTTGTAGTTACAAATTTTGGTGATGACAAACAACATACTTTCAGGACTGATAGGAATTGTCCGGCGCTGCTCTAGTTCCTTGTAGAAAAGGAATTGTTTTCTGCACAGTCGACAATACAACTGACTTTTGGAAATTTCATCAAGAGGGAATTACAATTATGCACACAACTGGATCGATATTCAGAGTCTTGTGAAGATCATAGGCGGCTCGATGAAGGATGGAATGGCTACACTCGCAACTAGTATCCTTGATGAGCCGTACGACAGAATGAAGGCAAATTTCCCTACGGATATGCATGATTTCTGGGACAAGTGGCCATTGTCTGATAAAAACCTGAAGTATGCAGACATAGATGCTAACATGACCTACCAGCTGTACAAGAAGATCCACTTCTTTCTATGTTACCTCATGTTTTTCCCTAATTGCAAGAGGGAAGACGAGCTTAGGGGAGCTCTTTGTAGAAAATGCAGAATATCTGAGTTTGAAGCTGCATATGCAAAGAAAATGGCTGCATCTGAAGCAGCTGACAGAGAGGCTGTAGAAGTAGCTGACAGAGAGGCTGCAGCTGAAGCAGCAAACAGAGTGTCAACACCCGGATTTTTAATCCCAGATGCCTGTTATGCCATACATCGCAATCCTAGGATTACCATTTTTGCGAGACATAACAGATTGGTACCACAGTACCTCATCCATTGCAAACCATAATAAAGGTCTTACAAATAAAGGATCTCTTGATCCAGTCTTAATACAATCAAAGCAATGGAAAGTAAACGTAGTAGGGGCTCCATCTTCAGGGCACAGGCAATGCTGACGATGGGAGATGATCCTAGTTGTCATAGACCTCCTCCTGTCCATCTTCCTGGTAGTCCTCCTCATAGTCTGGCCACGGGAATAGCCAGGGACAAAGCCATGAGTACTCTTTAAGTACTCTCAAACTATCACTAACAAGTAAGGTAGTTCTAGTAGGAATCTTAAGCTCTAGGTTTATCTGCAAAAAGCCAGGTTTATTTCATAAGGAGTTCAAAAGTAAAAAACCTAATGTATTCACTTAAGTGGGAACCTAGTTTTCATGTCCACAACCCTTTTGTGGTCAAGTCAAGGTCATAGTTCAATTCACAAATCATTTTTGGAAACATCTGACAACAGAACAGTATGGCCACTCCAACTGTCCATAACCGCGGACGCGGCTATTTGAATAGTTTGACACTTTGCAGAGGTGGTACACTTTCACCACAAAATTCGATACATCCATCATGGATAACCCTAAATCATCATACTTAGTATGCGGATAATCAATCTTAACCTTTCAATTACACACTCTAGTATAGGCACCTCCCCTATGAGTTTGGTCTCCTAGCCATGGCCATCTGCCATCCTGGGCACTGCATAGGTGGACATTCACATTCATGAGGTAGCCTCAGCTCAACCTATTTCCACGAGGGAACCCATACTAAGGCATGTAAACTTCCAGTTAAGCCCTACCCAATTCAGGTATTGTGGTTGTACGGTAAAATTGGAATGGTATCGCATCCGAACCCAACCATCAGTTTTTATAAAGGGCCAAGGCTCATGCCTCAACAAGTTCCATCGTCAAATCATTTTGTGTTCATAACACATGTCAAAACATTTCAATAGAATGGACCATCATTCCAAGGTCTTCATAATAATTTTCACCAAGTATTCCCATCTAAAGTGATCAACTTATGTGCTTAGCACTAGCCACTAAAGTTGAGGGTATTCACTAATGAGGGTGCTAATCAAGTGTAACTAACCAAATCTAGTTTTCATGCTTTTGATGGCATCTAAGTATAACTACTTAGGCCTAGTTTTATACTCTTATGGTATCTATCCTATTTTTCCAATACTCACAATTTACTAACTAAAGGTAAATAAATTTGGTAAAAGGAAAAGAATAAAGTTTGCAAGTAAAACTTGGGATGGCTGTAATCAAAGTTGCATAACTGATGTCTACACACTTCTATTCTTGTAGACAGTTGTTGGGCCTCCAAGTGCAGAGGTTTGTAGAATAACAGCAAGTTTTCCCTTAAGTGGATCACCCAAGGTTTATCGAACTCAGGGAGGAAGTGGTCAAAGGTATCCCCTCTCAAGCAATCCTGCAATCAAGATACAAGAAGTCTCTTGTGTCCCCAACACACCCAATACACTTGTCAGGTGTATAGGTGCACTAGTTCGGCGAAGAGATAGTGAAATACAAGTGGGATAGATAATTATAACTGGTAACGGTGCTAGAAAATAGCTTGATGGCGTGGAAAATACTAAAGGCAAACTGAAATAAAGATGGAAGCAAGCAAACATGTAACAGATCTAGTTGCAAATGGTGTTTCAATGCTTAGAAACAAGGCCTAGGGATCATACTTTCACTAGTGAACACTCTCATATAAATATATTCTCCTTTATGATACTACGTTGAACTACTCTCCGGTTGGACACTCTAATCCATGGTAGGGCTATAACAGCACACCTCAAAGTAAGCCTTTCCCATCTAGATAACCCCACACTGTCACCTTGAGCACTATATGGGTCCAACAAACACCACAATTTCATAAAGACATCCAACTCCAAATATAACTCATAACAAGTATTTGTAATCTCTAGCCTAAGTGCCACCATGGTGTGCACACTATCAACTTCACACACATGGGGAGAGCAGAGATCTATTAAAGCACTTGAGTAGCAAGGTAGATCTATAGATTACAAGCTCATGATCTCAATAAGATCATGCATAGAGAGAGAGATGAACACATAGCTGCCGGTAGAAACCTTAGCCTCGAGAGAGAACTACTCCCTCCTCATCATGGGAATCAACAACGGCGATGGAGATGGTGGTGGAGATCGATGGAGATGGCTCCGGGGGCACTTCCCCGTCCCGGCAGGGTGCCGGAACAGAGACTTTTTGTCCCCCGAATCTCCCCTTTGGTGGCGGCAGCGCTGCGGAACTTCTTGTGGATTTCTGATTGACGATCTAGGGTTTTTACCTCGGGGGAGATATATAGGCGAAAGAGGCAAGGTCGGTGGCCGGCTAGGGGGCCCACACCATGCCCTGGCGCGGCCTGGGGGGACCCGCGCCTGGGGGGTGTGGCCACCATGTGGCCCCTCTTCGACTCTCCGTCTGGCTCCGTGAGTCTTCCGGGAAAATAACAACTTTGGCTTTTGTCCGGTCCAATTTTGAGAATATTCATTTTCTGACTTTCCTGGAACCAAAAACAACAGAAAACAGGAAACTGGCATTGTGGCATCTTGTTAATAGGTTAGTCCAAGAAATCATATGAAAACTACTCTTAAGTGTGGACAAAACATAAGAAAGTAGATAAAACAAAGCATGGAACATCAAAAATTATAGATACATTTGCAATGTATCAACATCCCCAAGCTTAACTCCTGCTCGTCCTCGAGTAGGTGAGTGATAAAAAAGAAAGAATAATTTTTGAGGTGACATGCACCATCATAAACTTGATCAAAGTATGTGTAAAACATTCAAAGCTGGGATCATAGTACTTCAATCATAACATGAAAGACAAATTTCTAGCAATAAGACAAAGAAACTATGTTGCAACATGAAAAGGCACAAACAAAATATTCATGAATAACAATGCTTTGCAAGACGTTTGTTTGTTTCACATAAAGAAAACATAGCATAATGGTATTCAGCTTGTCCCTCATAGAGTAGCAAACATAAATGCATAGGACACCTTCAAAGTTCATAAGAGTGACTAGATACAAATAGTTCAAAACAAGCAGTATCAAATCTATGCATCAATCAACAAGTCTTGGGACAATGCACATAGAACTAAAAATGGCCACTATGCTCTCAAAGTAGGTGCATAAAGATAGAAGGTGGAGACTCAATATATAAGTGGAAGAAAGGCCTTCATAGAAGGAAGTAGGGATTCAAGTCTCATAAAGAGCTTCCAAAAATTATGGTACTTAATAGCTTTCAGCTCTCATTGCCCCTATCATAAGCATCTTGAAGTGATTAAGGTTAAAGTGAACAAACTATGGTGTACATGCTTGACGAAGTATAAGTTAGAAATCTCATGTCCCTTAAATACGAGGGTCGCTCCTCATGCTACTCAGTTTAGTCACCGGTAAGTTCTTGTCATTGTAAGTACATGTGTATCATAGAGAACCGCCAACGGGGTACCCCTTGCCCGATGATACGGAAGAATCCCATAGCAAAATGACAAGGCAAGCAGACAGTGAGCATCTCAGCAATCTTCTTATTTACCATGGGAATATGGTGCTTTTTTCTCTCTTTCCTCTTTTCATAAACTCTTTTTTATTTTTCTCTTTTTCTCAATATGGGACTCTTTTTTTATAAGAAGAATGCTTCATAGACAGCTCATTATCGTTACGCTGCAGGTTTCCACCATGTCAGCATGGAGTAGACCAGCGGCCCAGGCGTTTCTCTAACACATATAAGTACTCCATGGACTTACAAGCTCCCCTTTCATTTCACATCGACAACATCCATAGACAAAAGAGCATGATATCAACTAGGTACAAAGTACAAGTGCAATGTTGAAAGCGTTCCCCATGACAGCATGGTTCTGCTAATCCCCAACATATAAGTGCAAGCATATACAACATAGACGACATAATGGTTCAAGTTTATTAGGGATAAGAAAAGTAAAGTGTGCCATCAAGTTCGTGAGAGCTTTAATCACTAGTTTTCCCATAACAAGTTTAATTTGGAAGGTAGATAAAAACATGAATATACTTGGAATAGCAAATGCTAATAGGTAGGTATGGTGGACTCTTTGGAATAACTTGGTTTTATTTGGAGTTGGATGCATGAGTGGAACTCATACTTGGTTATGGAGGCTAGCAAAAGACTAGGAGCGACCAACTAAGAGAGCAATAATAGCCATAATCATGCAAAGCGACAAAGCATCATTGATCCAAGTATAAAGTGGTACTACAAGTTGAAAAATAAAGGATCATAAAGGCTATGGTGACTTGGGATAGTCATAACATGGTGTGAGCATGTGCCAAGTCAACCCAAATAAAGCATCAAAGGAGAATACCACAATACTATGCTTTAATATGCTAAAACAACGCATGATCCTTCCAAGGCACATTAAGCAATCTAAATTGTTTATAACAAGTCATGCTATAGCAAAGAATACTAAGCATAAAGCCAAAACATTCAAAGCTGGGATATCATAGTACAAGAAATCATATGAAAAGTATCTTGTTAATAGGTTAGTCCAAGAAATCATATGAAAAGTACTCCAAAGTTGGAACAAAACATAAGAAAGTAGATAAAACCAAGCATGGAACATCAAAAATTATAGATACATTTGCAATGTATCAACATCCCCAAGCTTAACTCCTGCTCGTCCTCGAGTAGGTAAGTGATAAAAAGAAAGAATAATTTTTGAGGTGACATGCACCATCATAAACTTGATCAAAGTATTTGTAAAACATTCAAAGCTGGGATCAAAGTACTTCAATCATAACATGAAAGACAAAGTTCTAACAATAAGGCAAAGAAACTATGTTGCAACATGAAAAGGCACAAACAAAAGATTCATGAATAACAATGCTTTGCAAGACGTTTGTTTGTTTCACATAAAGAAAACATATCATAGTAGTATTCAACTTGTCCCTCATAGAGTAGCAAATATAAATGCATAGGACACCTTCAAAGTTCATAAGAGTGACTAGATACAAATAGTTTAGAACAAGCAATATCAAGTTATGCATCAATCAACTAGTCTTGGGACAATGCACATAGAAATAAGAATGTCCATTATGCTCTCAAAGTAGGTGCATAAAGGTACAAGGTGGAGACTCAATATAATGGTGAAAGAAAGGCCTTCATAGAAGGAAGTAGGGATTCAAGTCTCATAAAGAGCTTCCAAAAATTATGGTACTTATAGCTTTCAGCTCTCATTGCCCCTATCATAAGCATCTTTAAGGTGATTAAGGTTAAAGTGACACAACTAAGAGGATATACTTGACAAGTTATAAACCGACATCTCATGCCCCTTACTTATGAAGACCGAACCTCATGCTACTCAACTTTAGTCACAAGTAAGCTCTTGTCATTGTAAGTACATATGTATCATAAAGAACCGCCAACGGGGTACCCCTTGCACATGATACAGGAGCTATCCCATAATCAAAATGACAAGGCAAGCAGACAATGAGCATCTCAGCGATCTTTTTATTTGCTATTTGCATAGGTTTTTATTGATGATGCTTCATAGAGTGCTCATTATGGTGATCCTGCAAGTTTCCACCATGATTAGGCATGGCTTAGGCTAGCGGCCCAGGCGTTTCTCTAACACACATACAAACTCCATGATCTTATAAGTTCCACTTTTATTTCACACCGCCGGGATCCATAAGCAAAAGAACATGATATCAACGGGGTACAAAGTACAAGTGCAATGTTGAAAGCGTTCCCCATGATACATGATTCTGCTAACTTCAACTTATAAAGCGCAAGCATATACGCAACAAAGATGGACCCAATGGTTCAAGTTTATTAGATGCAAATAGGTAAAGTGTGCCATCAAGTTCGTTAGAGCTTTAATCACTAGTTTTCTCATAACAAGTTTAATTTGGAAGATAAACAAAAGCATGAATATACTTAGAATAGCATATGCTAATAGGTAGGTATGGTGGACTCTTTGGAATAACTTGGTTTTAGGAGTTGTATGCATGAGTAGAACTCATACTTGGTTATGGAGGCTAGCAAAAGACTAGGAGCGATAAACTAAGAGAGCAATAATGGCCATAATCATGTAGAGCACAAAAAATCAATGATCAAATCATAAAGTGATACTACAAGTTGAAAACTAAATGATCATAAAGGCTATAGTGACTTGGGATAGTCATAACATGGTGTGAGCATGTGCCAAGTCAACCCAAATAAAGCATCAAAGGAGAATACCACAATACTATGCTTTAATATGCTAAAACAACGCATGATTCATCCAAGGCACATTAAGCAATCTCAATTGTTTATAACAAGTCATGCTACAGAAAACAATACTAAGCATAAAGCCAAAACAATATCAAGCATGGCATGAAAAAGCATATGCCACAGTGAAAAACAAGCTCTCTTTTACCACTTAAGCATGAACTTTCCTACTCTTTTCCAATCCAAACCAAACTATTTGAAAACCAATATATGAAAGAGGGGGTCCAACCAATTTATTTAGAAAAATAAGAAAACCAAGCAAACCAAAAACCAAAAACAAAAACAAAGAAGCTCCAAGAATAACACAACTGTGCATGAAACAATAAAAATGAAGTGTTTGGAAGAAACCTGAGATTTTTATTGATGAAGAAGGGGATGCCTTGGGAATCCACAAGCTTTGACGCTTGTACTTCTTGGATATTTCTTGGGGTGACACGCGTGACATCCCCAAGCTTGAGCTAGTCCATCATTCATCTCATTACTCATTCTGTCCATACACCTGGAATTTTTCCTTCATACAAAACTTCACACAATCTTTTTTAGCAACATTAGTGCACTCAAGATAATAAGTCTTTTAGGTTCAGTTCTAACACCAATAAAACTTCCATTAAAACAAAATCTACTGTAGAACTTCCCTCAAAAAGATCAATTCTCCAAAAGTACTCAAAAAGGAACCAACAAGAAGCAAATGCAAAAAATGGCAGAAATCTGTCAAAACAGACCAGCAGGTAAAGATAATTTTTTTTGAAAACCTTCTGTTGCTCAAATAAAAAAGTGTTGAACTAACGAAAGTTATATAACTACCTGGGGCAGAAGCACAAAAATTCACACCTCAAAATGACGTACATAGATTTTACATGAATATTTACGGTGAAGCACAGAAATCTGTTTCGGGAAGCAACTTTCCCAATCATTACTTGTCTCTCATTAGAGGTTACTATTGGCACAAAAAGCAAATAAAAAGGATAAGGAGTGGTTATTACAGATGTAATAACTTCCAAGCCTTATCTAAAACTTTTGGGTTATCTCCCAATAAGTACTTTTCTTTAACGCTTTTAAGTTAGGCATGATAGTTTAAGAAGATGCTCACATAAGAAATACTAGATCATGTTGGCGCATGTTGCCGCGCCCGTCCATCAGAAAAATATATTGTTAGGGATTGATGGAAGTATATTTAGATACTAACATGTTCTGAATCATCTGAATTATTGAACCACACACAGGTTGAGCCTGTGAAGTACTCCCTCCGTTTAGAAATATAGAACCTTTTAGCTTTGTGAAATAATTGTATCTAAACATTTAGTATATAGGTTCACTCCGAACCTCTATAAACATATACACTAAATGACGTCTAGATACATTCGATTCACAAAGCTAAAACGTCTTATATTTCCGAATGGAGGGAGTACACATTTGCTGGATAGCTAGTTGAACCGTTATGAGGCATAGTAAAAACAGAGGTGCTAGCAATTTGATTTGGCTTCATGCTTACACTATTACATCTACGTAATATGAGGCATCCGGATAGTTTTTGGTTTATCACGTTCTGTTGCATCATGACCTGTTCAAACCCTAAACCCTAAGTTTCCCATCCGGCATATTTTGCTTTAACGTGGTGAAGTACAGTGTCTTGCTTTATTTTCTCAATAGTGTTGTCTAATACAATATGTCTGTAAAAAACAAACGTGCACCAAAAAATACTTAGCTGCAGCAGTATCAAAAGAATTTTTGTTTGATCTCTAGATTGCTTCATCCACAGCAAATAATGAAAAATATACTTATAAGGAATGCATAGATGGGAACGGAAGGTGCATCAAGAGATATACCTTCAAGACTTCAAGTAAGAGTAGAAGTATTTGGTAGTCTCGAAGCGATTGACATACAGCAATTATTAACTTGGATTTGAAAAGTGTAACAGAAGAAGCAAATTACTGTTCTGTCTTACCTCCTCTTTATTTCTGTGGTTAACTATTATTACCTTGAAAACACTTGAATTCAAAAGGAGAAAAACATGAGTAAATTATTACTTCCTATGTCTGAGTTAACATGAATATGTGCATCTCTAAATAATATTTTTAGTTATTATCATGCAAAACACTACATCATGTGAAGGATTTTCATTTATTGATTTATACTGTAGTGGAAAAGATAATCACACATCACAAATATGAAGATAAAGGAATGTTTGGCCTACATGCATATGGAAAATAAGTGCAAATAAGATTTACACGGTAGTAATCAAAGCTTCAATAAGTCATAGTTATTTAATTGAAATTTAGCATGGCAACCCAGCAAAATTGCTACACGGGGTAGCTCATGTCTTTACAGGAAATTAGAGCCAAATGGTGGTGTGAGGCGACTCACCATGCAATAATAAATCCATAAAGGAGAGAGAAATTTTAGAATTGCTTATCCTCGGACGACCAATATTCTGTTGATCCAACTTCCAGAACATGGAATGATGGCATGATCCGAAGAATCTGCTATGAACAGAATGCGGAGACTATACTGTGAATAAAACTACCAGAAAGGCCCGTTGATGATTTTGCCGCATGGCACTACAAACCAAATGGGATCTTCTCAGTTCGGAGTGCATACAGGCTGGGTATGAGGCAAAAACTATTGGATGTTGGTCCTGGACAGAGTAGCACTGCTCCAGATGGAGCGAGGAGCCTGTGGGACACGATTTGGAAGTGCCCGGTTCCCCAAAAAATGCGAGTGTTCACCTGGAGACTTGCAACTAATTCATTGGCAGTAATGGTGAACTTTCACCGGCGGATCTCCACGGTTTTGCTGAATTGCACCATTTGTGGGTGCCCTGAAGAAGATGAACAACATGCAGTGGTGGGTTGCACGCTAGCAAGAGCTTTGCGGGACGGACCGCGGAATAATTGGGTTTTGCCTTCGGAGCATGAGTTGAGAAGACGAGAATGGATTATCCAGCTGCTAGTAATGTAACAAAGGAGATGCGTGTGAAGATCAATTTCATCCTATGGAGGGCATGACATCACTAGAACAACATTGTACACGGCAACGGCAAGGCTTCAGTGGTAGCCTCGGTGCCATACCTTGTCGATTATGCAGCGTCCTGTGCTTCACCAAGCATGATCCCGACAGATACCAAAGGAAAGACAGTGATCTGTCCAATACCCGCACCCCAAATACCGGATGGACCAATTAGATCAATTTGGCAACCTCCCCCGGCAGGATGGATCAAAGTTAATGTAGATGCCGGCTGGGATGCCATGAGCAAGAGAGCAGGCACTTGTGTGGTCATTCAGGCCGAGAAGGGCAAAGTTCTACTAACGGCTTGGAAATATATTCCTGTGTGCACGAGTGTTTTGGAAGCAGAGCTGCTAGCTTGTCTCCACGGCCGCACACAGGTCGAATACTACCCACAACAGCATGCTTTCCTGGAAACAGATTGTGCACTGGCTATAAGTATTGAATTACATGCACTAACCATCTGAACCAAAAGTCCGAACTGATGAAAAGAGCTAGGCATGTATTATACAATAAGTACTATAAATGAACAGTTAACAGATAAGTCGGAGAGATGTACTATTATCAGAGAGATCAATAGAATGGAGGCTCTGATTCAGGTCAGACTGGAGAAAATTAGCAAGGAATGGTAACGGTGTGGCGCACAGCTTAGGCCAGTTAGGTAAGTGTGAGTCTAATGGGTGTTTATACGGTTCATCGCCTTCATGTGTGTCGGCGTTGATCACAATAGATTGTAATAACGTTGTTATCTAATAAATAAAGCCCATCGTTTTGCCCTGAAAAAATATTCTATGTACATATTGAGGACCATATTAAAACCTGCCCTGCAGTAGCGGAAATAACATCCACTTGCTTGAGGAAGTAATTGAACAGGTAGATGGGTACAAAAAAAGAGAAAAATTATATGGAAGAAAGTACGAAAAGTAAACTAATTATCTGTTAGAGGAAGTAATTGAACAGGATGTCACGAACTCCAAGTGATACTGCTTGTTTGCTTACCTCAACAATCAACATATAATATATTTGCAGTTTCCACATGAATATTTAATTAGCGATGAACTACATAGTCTCCCTGCCTTGCATCTTAAGTAGAAAATGATATAAGTAAATTGTACTTTAAAAAGTACCTGGCGTTGGCTCTTTATGGCATTGCACTTATCAGCAGCTCAAGTGCGCAGCCAAGTCTTAAATGGAATGCAGCGAATTCCTAATACCCGTCAGAGATGACCAACGATGGAATGGAAAAAAAGATTAGTAGCCTATAAAACAATTTGACAGGAAAAAAACCCAAATATAAGCAAGATCATGCGTTCAATGTTTCTTGGATTTTGACAAAGATAAAAGGGTGTTGAACTATTGGTGGTTAAAATTCGAGCACGTCAGATTTTTCAAGGAGAACTGACTCTTCCCCAACAGTTTAGCTATAGAGAATATGCATCCTGTATATATCCTCTCTTTGGTTGGGTCCAATCAAGAATAAACCCATCTGTAAATAATCAAGCATACCATTAGATGTCAGTAGTAAATAGCTAGATTGGACTAAGACTTTTTATTAACTGAGAAATTCTTTGTCAATCTGTACCAAAGTTCACTATGGTGATTTGTAAAATTCTTTCTCAAACTGTACCCGATAATGCAATTTTCATATTGGCATATCGAATCAGCTTCCAGTGGAAAAAATATGAGTGGCTTTGATAACAATCAAGAGAGCAACAGACCTGTGCAGAGACTAAAGATGGAGAGAAAATTTGTAGCCGCCGTGCTTGGTAGAGGGTCGCGGAGGTAGCGCTCCGGAGATAGCCGAACGAGGTGCGCCTTGGAAAAGCCGGCAGATTCAGAAGTGGCGATGGGGAGACGGCGCCGGTGGAGGGGCGTGGAGGAGAGGACCGGGGCAGGAGAAAGGGCGGTCGTGAGATGGCAGCGGCGGACGGCGGTGCACCTAGGTCGCGAGAGGAGAATCTAGTTGCCGGCAGGAATCGATACCCCTGCGCCCTTATTCATTTGTAGCTGGGCATTAGAGGCTTTTAGGGCCCAATTAACCATAACATGCTGACTTGATCACCGGAGTAGCGTCCTCTAGGGATGGTTGGTCAAGTTTATGGATCGCATGGTTGAAAACGTCACAGCAAAGTGATCGTACGGACAAAATTGTTCAGATCGTAAGAGTTCTCCTCTTTGGTCCAGTTTTAATATCCCTAATATATTGAAGTAAAAGAGAGCATCAAGAAGCAAATTCAAAGCACATTTAAGTCTAACCCACTTCCTATGCATAGGCATCTTATAAAGAAACAAGTCATGAAAGCACAAAGCAACAAGCATAGAAAAGCAAAACAAGTGCAACTTCAAGACTTTCAACATAAAGAGGGGAAACTTAATATTGTTGAGATACATAAAACCATGTTTCCTCTCTCATAATAACTTTCAGTAGCATCATGAATAAAATTAACAATATAACAATCATATGAAACATTCTTATCATGAGCCACATGCATAAAATAATTATTACTCTCCATATAAGCATAGTCATTCTTATTAATCGTGGTGGGAGAAAATTCAACAATATAGCTATCATTATTTATTCTCATCACCATAATCATCAAATGTAGGAGGCATATTGTAATTATAATTAATTTTCTCCTCAATAGTAGGTGGACTGAAAATATCATATTCATCATTGTAATCATCATATATTGGAGGTTTGGTATCATCATAATCAATAGAATAGCTATCTTCCAAAGCTGGGGAACTAAAAAGATCATTTTCATAAAAACTAGCTTCCCCAAGCTTAGCCTTTTCCATAGCATTAGCAATAATGGTGTCCAAAGAATTCATACTAACAACATTGCTATTAGCATGCAAATAAAGTTTCATAGGTTTTTTAATTTTCTCTTCATACACTTCATGTCCTAACTCAAGAAAAATACTATAAAGCTCTATAATTTTGTTGTTGTTTTCCATTAAGCCTAACTAGTGAAAATAAAAACAAGAAACAAAGAGACAAAATTGCAGAATCTAAAGGAAATAACTTCGAGCACTCACACCAGAGGATGTGGAAGCAAGTAAACATGTAATAGATCTAGTTGCAAACGGTGTTTCAATGCTTAGAAACAAGGCCTAGGGATCATACTTTCACTAGTGAACACTCTCATATAAATATATTCTCCTTTATGATACTACGCTGAACTACTCTCCGGTTGGACACTATAATCCATCGTAGGGCTATAACAGCACACCTCAAAGTAAGCCTTTCCCATCTAGATAACCCCATACAGTCACCTTGAGTACTAGATAGGTCCAACAAACACCACAATTTCATAAAGACATCCAACTCCAAATATAACTTATAACAAGTATTTGTAATCTCTAGCCTAAGTGCCACCATGGTGTGCACGCTGTCACTTTCACACACATGGGGAGAGCAGATATCTATTAAAGCACTTGAGTAGCAAGGTAGATCTATAGATTACAAGCTCATGATCTCAATAAGATCACGCATAGGGAGAGATGAACACATAGCTACCGGTAGAACCCTTAGCCTCGAGAGAGAACTACTCCCTCCTCATCATGGGAATCAGCAATGGTGATTGAGATAGTGGTGGAGATCGATGGAGATAGCTCCGGGGGCACTTCCCCGTCCCGGAGGGTGCCGGAACAGAGACTTTCTGTCCCCCGAATCTCCCCTTCGGTGGCAGCGGCGCTGCGGAACTTTTCGTGGCTAGAGGCTTGATTATTTAGGGTTTATGCATCGGGAGGCTTCTTATAGGCGAAGAGGCAAGGTCGGTGGGCGGCCAGGGGGCCCACACCACCTGGTGGCGCGGCTAGGGATAGCCCGCGCCACCACATGGTGTGGCCGCCTTGTGGCCCCTCTCCGTCTCGTCTTCTGGCTCCATGAGTCTTTTGGTAAAATATCGACTTTGGCTTTTGTCCGGTCCAATTCCGAGAATATTGATTTTCTGACTTTCCTGGAACAAAAAACAGCAGAAAACAGGCAACTGGCACTGTGGAATCTTGTTAATAGGTTAGTCCAAGAAATCATATGAAAAGTACTCCAAAGTTGGAACAAAACATAAGAAAGTAGATAAAACCAAGCATGGAACATCAAAAATTATAGATACATTTGCAATGTATCAATAACCAAAGCATGCCTCATGCATCTTGCATAGATTATCAAGTTTGCAAGTGTTAGCTTGCATAGTTCTAGCTTGCAAGTGTTAGCTTGCATAGTTAACTTGTAGTGTTAGGCTTGCCTTGAGAAGTGCAGTGGTTGAAGTTCTCTTCTTCTTCTTCGTAGTACTCCTCCTCCTCGTATCCCGGGTCGGTACTATCGTCTATAAATGAATACGAGGTACACAATCACCAAACAATACTTAACTACTTCTATTTAGCACACTAAGGCTAACACTTGATGATCTAGCATCATCACAATCATCACATGAAATAAAGACCTAGTTTTATTTATCTTATTTTGGAAAAGTAGTTTCTACTCATTGAAAATACTTAAGATTTAATATTCTCCAATTAAAATATGGGATCATGTTGACACATGTCATCACCACATATTCTAATACTTGGGAATGTGATTAAAAGTGTTGGTCATATTTTATAAAGTTTAATATTACTATTTAATAACATTCAAGTGACTAGAAATGCCCATATAGCATCCTTTTGGTACTAGTCCAATGTCACTGCATGTAAACCTACATTTTACATATTCATATAGATCTTGTCAAATGTGATTTTTGAGAGTTAGAATCACCTCAAAAGCATTTATGGTTGATTTTTGAAAAATGTTTAAAGTTGGAAAAGTCACTGTCTTATTATTTTTGGTATAGGTGATCTATAAATTCAAATGGTTTGAATCCAACGGGCTTGGATAGATATTTTGAATACCTTTCTAACAAAATTGGAATCATGCAATTTGGTTCAGTGAATCTCTTTGAATTGATTTTTGAATCTACTAACAGAATCTAGTTTTAACTAAAGTGGAAAAAGCTTATTTGAATCTATGGGCTCTGCGCGGGAAACTAACTGGGCCGACCCAACTGCACAGTGCTGGCGCAGCGGGCTACTGACAGAACAGTCCCACTAGTCAGTGACTTATTCTAGTCGAAACGGTATCTTTCAATCTGGGCCATGCGATTAGACTAGGATCTACGGTTTTGGTTCCTCGTCTCCTACGAATAGCTCCAGCAGGGAACAAACCCTAACGCGATGGTGGGGGTACGTGGGGGCTCACCTAGGCTCCAGCTAAGGTCGGCGATGGGGGCAAACGACGTTGTAGACGACGGCGGTTCGAATGGTGGTCGTGGCGGCTCCTGGGGTGGCTCCTAGCTCCGTTTCCTCTTCTCCTCTGCAGCGGCAGGCTCCGGTGAAATTACAGTGGTGTGGTGCTCGCCTTGCTCCAGGGAGGGGTGTGAGAGGTGTCTGAGAGAGAGGGGAGTGAGCTGGTGTGGCGAATAGGAGCTAGGGCGGCCTCTATTTACACATGGGCGAGAGGGACAGAGCGGGATGGCTCGGCCTCGTCGGCGACGTTGATACAGGGGGCTATCGGCATGGTTGAGGGTAGTGGTCGACGCGGTGCTTCAGGGTGGTTGTCAAGCGAGTGATGGCGTGGCAAGGGGAGGTCGAGAATGGTCGGGAACGATCGGTGCTCTGGGCGGAAACAGCGGCATTCGAGACAGTGCACAGTGGCTACGGTCCATGCGGCGGCAAATGGGCATGTCTGGGGGGTATCTAGGGTCACGGTGAGTGCGGGCACGCGCGGTGAGGGCGAGGCATGGCGTGTGTGCGCGTGTCAGCTACGACGCTTTGGCGCGCTCTTGGCATGGCAGACAGAAAGGTGGGCGCGGCGATCACGGCCGGTCCATGGCTTGCCTGTGGTCGAGGGGTGGACAGAGGGTGGCGGTGGTGTGGTGCCTGTCTCCTGGGCATCGTGGGAGAGGGCGACGCTGGCTGTGGCGAGGGGTTCTTGGTTGACCGGTTTGGTGAGCATCGAGCGGCGCGACACTTGTGCAAACGGCAAAGGGGGAAGCGAGTCCTATGCTGCTGGGCACTAGGGTGAGTGAGTGGGATGCAGAGGGGACAAAGAGGTGATCAATCACTGCTCACAATAGTAGAAGTTAGGCAAAGCTTTATCTGTGTATGTAAGGTGCTCGACCAAATGGCCGCATGAATTTAAATTTTGAATTTTTGGATGAATTTTGGTGAGTGTTCTGAGTACTTGCTTGATAGTCTATGGTTGCTTGGAAAAGTCAAGGTGAATTGATTTGAGTGGTTTTTGAAAAAATGGTGCTCTATGCATATGAACTTGATTCAATTTAGCACTGTCCTTTAAATAGATTTGGAATTTGTTTCTATTAGTTTGTAAAGTGGGCTTGGGTTCACTTATACTTGGTCTAGCAAGGGGTGAAAAGAATTGGGAAAGTTTCTGTTAGAAATCTTTTACTAGGAACACTCAAAGTGGTCTAGTGGATAATTTTGGTCAAAATGACCATTTGATCATATGGTTCATATTTGATTTCCTTTTCTTTTGATTTTGTTTGTAAATGGCCTAGATGATGTAGTATTCATCTTTAAACCATTACTTATCATTTGTAGCAATCAAACATGGCAATCCAACTCATTCATACACTAATGCAATTCACACATACACTCATATTCGATTTAATAATAATAATTTTTTTTGTTAACCCTAAACTTGGGTAATTAAAACTTGATAATCTTGATTAATATTTTTGGGGTGTTACAAACCTTCCCTCCTTAAACAAAATCTCATCCCGAGATTTAAGGAAACCTAGGAACTAAAGATATTTGGAAACTTAGTCCAGTGTAATCTTCTCGCTCCCAAGTAGCTTCTTCTTCAGTATGGTTGCTCCACTGGATGTTGAGAAACTTGATACTTTAGGTCCTGGTGGTTCTGAAGGCTTCTTCCAAAATACGAATGGGTACTTCACGATAGGTTAGATCCTTGTTGATATCTATGGCTCGATGATCGATGTTCTTGAAAACTTCGGTCTTCTCCGGAACTTCTAGGCATTTGTAAAGTAACGAGATATGGAACACATTATGAATGGCTGACATCTCCTCTGGCAGTTCCAGTTGATATGATACTTCTCCTCGGCGATTCAAAATCTTGAAGGGTCCAATATATCTAGGGGCTAACTTCCCTTTCAGTTGAAAATGTTGCATTCCTTTCAAGGGTGATACTTTGAGATATACGAAATCTCTGACATTGAAGGTTAGGTCTCGATGTCTCTTGTCAGCATAACTCTTCTGTCTGGATTGGGCGGTCTTGAGGAGTTCATGGACTTTTTGAACCTTCTCTTCGGCTTCTCGTAGGTTGTCGGGTCTGAAGATCTGACTCTCTCCTACTTGCGACCAGTTCAAGGGGGTACGACACTTCCTTCCATACAGAAATTCAAATGGGGCCATTTGCAAACTAGCTTGATAACTATTGTTGTATGAGAATTCTACGAAAGACAGACAATCTTTCCATTTTGATCCATATTCTAGCACACAAGCTCTCAACATATCTTCTAAGATTTGGTTGACTCTTTCAGTTTTTCCATCGGTTTGCGGGTGATAGGTTGTGCTGAAGTTCAGCTTGGTTCCTAATCCTTCTTGGACTTTCTGCCAAAATCTTGAGGTAAACTGGGTTCCTGTATCCGATACTATGGTCTTAGGGGTTCCATGCAAACTGACTATTCTAGCAATGTACAGCTCTGCTAGCTTCGAACTCTGGTAGGTGGTCTTGACGGGTATAAAATGGGCTACCTTGGACAGTCAATCAACTATGACCCTAATAGAGTCATTTCCCCTACTAGATGTATGCAAACCGGTGATGAAATCCATTCCGACAGAATCCCATTTCCATTCTGGAATCTGCAATGGTTGCAAAAGTCTCGCGGGTCGCTAATGTTCCGCTTTGACTCTTTGACAGATATCACACTTGGCTATGTAGCTTCCGATTTCTCTCTTCATCTTGTGCCACCAAAATTTCTCCTTCAAATCTTGATACATCTTCGTTCCTCCGGGATGGATAGAATAAAGAGTATCATGAGCTTCCTGCATAATGACTTGCTTCAACTCGGAATCTGCTGGTACACAGATATGTACTTTGTACCACAAAACTCCTTCTTCATCTTCGGTGAATCCGGGTACCTTCCCTATACCGATACGACGCTTGATTCCGTCAATACTTGCATTTCCTTTCTACGCTTCCTTGATCTGACTGATCAAAGTGGGTTGAAGTTCAATACTAGCTAGGAATCCTTTGCTAACTAGCTCCGTTCTAAACTGATCCAACTCTTCATGCAAACTTGGTTGGGCTTCTTTTATCATGGTGTTAAATCTACACGGCAATCTGCTAAGAGCATTCGCTACCACATTGGCTTTGCCGGGGTGATAGTGAATGTCAAGGTCATAATCCTTGATTAACTCTATCCATCTCCTTTGCCTCATATTCATCTCCTACTGGGTGAAAATATACTTCAGACTCTTGTGATCTGAATAAATCTCACAGCGGTTACCCATAAGGTAATGACGCCATGTCTTCAAAGCTAAGACTACGGCTGCTAGTTCTAAGTCATGGGTAGGGTAGTTCTTCTCATGTTGCTTCAGTTGTCTAGATAGATATGATATGACTTTGCATTCTTGCATCAACACACATCCGATACCAATATTGGATGCATCACAATACACATCAAAGGGCTTCTTGATATCTGGCATAATCAAAATTGGGGCTGAAATCAATCTCTTCTTGAGCTCTTGAAAACTTGCTTCACATTTGTCCGTCCATTCAAACTTCTGATCTTTCTTCAACAACTGGGTCATTGGTCTTGCGATGCTCGAAAATCCTTCTACGAACTTGCGGTAATATCCCGCTAATCCAAGAAATGCGCGGACTTGGGTTTGAGTGGTTGGGGCTTTCCATTCTTCAACATCCTTAATCTTGGCGGGATCAACAGCGATTCCTCCTGCCGACACGATATGTTCGAGGAATCCAACTTCCTTCAACCAGAACTCACATTTACTAAACTTGGCATACAACTGATGCTCTCTAAGGATTTCAAGGATGGTTCTCAAGTGTAGCTCATGGTCTTCTTCTGAATTGGAATAGATCAGAATATTGTCGATAAAAACAGCAACAAACTTATCCAAGAAGTTCATAAAAATCTTATTCATGAGATTCATGAAATAAGCGGGGGAATTAGTTAATCTAAAGACATGACAGTGTACTCATACAATCCATATCTGGTGGTGAAGGCGGTCTTTGGGATATCCATTGCACGAATCTTGAGTTGATGATAACCAGTTCTATGATCAATCTTAGAAAACACTCTGGCACCAGTCAACTGGTCAAACAGATCTTGTATCTTCAGTAGTGAGTACTTGTTCTTGATGGTGACATCATTCAGCTTTCGGTAATCCGTGCACAAACGGTTACCTCCATCTTTCTTATCCACAAACAAAACAGGCGATCTCCATGACGACGCACTTGGTTGAATTAGACCTTTCTCCAGCATAGCATCAAGTTGCTTCTTTAGCTCCACTAATTCCGATGGGTTCATACTATAAGGTCTCTAAGCTATGGGTCCAGTTCCAGGAACTAGTTCAATGATGAACTCGATATCCCGATTTGGGGGCATACCGGGCAATTCATCTAGGAACACGTCGGGGTATTCACAGACTACTCTGACTTGATCTAGGGTTGGTTGGGCTAAACTCTTGTTGCATTTTAATTGATCGGGCAATGTCTCAGATACATGCTCTACTAATACTCTAGTGCTACTAGTCATGGTTATGGCTTTCTTGGCACAGTCGATTAATCCTTCATGTTTCGACATCCAATCCATTCCTAGTACTACTTCCAATCCTTTGGTTCCAAGTACTATTAGATTAGCACATAAATATATTCCATGGATTCTGATAGGTACAACCTTGCAAATTTTTCTAGCTTTGGTGGTTGAACTAGGTATTTGAACTATCATAACATGCTTCAATTTTGTTGGTTGAATCTTACTAGTGCATGCAAATTCTTCTGTAACAAACGAGTGCGGTGCTCCAGAATCAAACAATACTCTTGCAAGTACTGAGTTAACAGAAAACATACCCAGCACGACATCTGGCGCTTCTTGAGCTTCTTCAGCATTCATGTGGAACAGACGGCCATTGCGGTTGAGCGAGTTCCCTGGGGCAAATCTCCTTCCAGGCTAAACACAATGCTGCTTCTGAGAGGGTGCATTCACATTGGTGGCTGCTGCAAGCTTCTTGGGGCACTCGTTGGAGTAGTGACCCTTGACTCCGCAGTCAAAGCAAGTAATCTAGGACTTGTCTTTTCCTGCAATAGGCATAGCATTGCTTCCAGTCCTTGGGGCAGTATTGTTGTTGTTGTTGTTGTTGGATTTGGGCGGTACATGGTTGAAGTTATTGGAGTTGCCGGGGTTATTGTTGTGGTTTCCTCCATGCCTTGGGTTTCCTCCTCCATGGTTGGGATAGCTTGGACGGGACATAGGGGGTCTGTTGTTTCTTGGGGCATATCCTGTAGACAGGTTGGGACGATACTTCTGGGTATGGTGGGATCCAGACTAGTGCATCATGCGACGCTTGCGGTTGTCATTGGCTTGGTTGATCTTCCCTTCCATCTGGATAGCTGAATCCACTAAAGCTTCAATATCATGAAAGGGAATGTTGACTAGCACGGTTTGCATCTCATCATGCAGTCCGTTCAAGAATCTCTCTTTCTTCTTTGCTTCTATGTCAATATCATTAGGGGCATATCTAGCCAAAGATAAGAATTTGTCACGGTATTCCACCACAGTCATCCTTCCTTACTTCAATTCTCTGAACTCATCCCTCATCCTCTTAATCGGACCTGGGGGCACATGAGTCTGGCTAAACTTGATTTTGAACTCATCCCAAGTCATCATCTGACCTCCGTTCATGGTACGGGTGCTATTCCACCAGGCTCTTGCATCACCTGCCAGATAATGGGTGGCAAACAGTACTTTTTCATTAGCTTCAACTCCTGCGACCTCTAAGTTGTTCTCCATGGTTTGCAGCCAGTCATCAGCATCTAAGGGCTCTTCAGACTTACTAAATATAGGTGGGTTGGTGTTCTGAAAGTTCTTGAGCTTGGATCCATGGTTATCTTGGTTTCCGTGACCTTGATTATTGTGGGACATCTGAGCTAGCTGTTGAAGAGTGGCTAAGTTGGCTTGACGTTCATCTCTACTAGCTTCACGGTCAGAAACTAACATTTACAGAATCTGCAGCATTGGGTCCTGAGATGAACTGCTTCCTCCGGGATTTCCACGAGTCATCTGAAGATTGAGATAGATAATGAGATAAGAGGGAAATTTCTAAGGTTCATGGTTTTGTTTCAAAAGCTTTAAACTTGGAGTCTGACTCAGGTTTTGTAAACTAACAACTTCTTCTCATTCATTCATTCCAAGCACACAATACAAACACACACCACAACACAAATAGAAAACAGATGGTTTTAAGAACCATTTTGTGAAACTACGATACAATGGGACCGGATACAGCTCATTCCTACGGTAGTGCTCAAGTGCATCTAATTATCATCAGTGAAGGCGGAATCATCATCATCACTTGGAACTCCATGGCATCGTCCTCCAGGTAGTCGTCATCATCACTGAGGTAAGAGTAGAGATCTCCACGGATATCTTCACCTTCCTCTTCCTTCGCTTCAAGCTGGATCTCTTGTTCACGAATGGTCTTTTCGAGAGTGGCCACCTTCTTGCAAAGATGATCGATGATGCGATCCTTCTTATCACTCTGACGACAAAGTGATCGACGCTCCTTGGCGAGGATGGCGAGGTACTGGTCCTTCTTGACTGCAATGGCATGGTTGTGGTTGGCGTAGGCATGGGCGTTGTCCAACTCCATCTGTCTATCATACAACATGAAGTTGAGATTATCCACTTGGTGCTTCAGCTCCGGGTGTCCTGGCATATCCAAGGGCATTTCCATAGAATCACGCCTTGCGTAGTGAGCAAAGCAAGTCTCGATGATCTGGTTGATGTTTTTCCCACACAGACAGGCAAGAGCTTCTTGCATAGCCCTGGCTAATCCATCTAGCCAGTTGTTATCCCTCAACATGAATTGGATCTTCTCCGATGTGGGTGCTTCCATCTTGCCTCTGATATCTGCAACTATCAACCGGTGTAGGTCTCCTCCCACGTGATCATTGAGTTGTGCCCCGAAGAACTCCGGGTGCAGGCGCTCAAGATTCTCTACAAGTGCATCTAGATCCCTCTCAAAGATCAGGTGGCCTCTGTTTCCTAGCTAGTAGAATTTGCTACACTTGACCTCCATCTATAAGAACTTAGGGTGAGCAAGTTAGTGGGGTGATCAAGGGTGTCAAATTTTATGTAGGATTGTAAGAATTTTTTAGGAACATGAATTTTTTTGAAAGAATCTCAAGGATAAGAGTGGGAATAGGTTTTCATAAATACTCACTTCTTTTGTTTTGAAACTAAGTTTTTGTTCAGACGTCCATTCTAACTAGGGTCTCCTATGGTCAGGATGGCTCTGATACCAACTTGTCAACACCCGGACTTTTAATCCCAGATGCCTGTTATGCCATACATCGCAATCCCAGGATTACCATTTTTGCGAGACATAATAGATTGGTACCACAGTACATCATCCATTACAAACCATAATAAAGGTCTTACAAATAAAGGATCTCATGATCCAGTCTTAATACAATCAAAGCAGTGGAAAGTAAACATAGTAGGGGATCCATCTTCAGGGTCACAGGCAATGCTGACGATGGGAGATGATCCTAGTTGTCATAGACCTCCTGCTGTCCATCTTCCTGGTAGTCCTCCTCATAGTCTGGCCACGGGAATAGCCAGGGACAAACCCATGAGTACTCTTTAAGTACTCGCAAACTATTACTAACAAGTAAGGTAGTTCTAGTAGGAATCTTAGGCTCTAGGATTATTTGCAAAAAGCCAAGTTTATTTCATAAGGAGTTCAAAAGTAAAGAACCTAATGTATTCACTTAAGTGGGAACCTAGTTTTCATGTCCACAACCCTATTGTAGTGAAGTCAAGGTCATATTTCAATTCACAAATCATTTTTGGAAACATCTGACAACGGAACAGTATGGCCACTCCAACTGTCCATAACCGCGGACGCGGCTATTCGAATAGTTTGACACTCTGCAGAGGTGGTACACTTTCCCCACAAAATTTGATACATCCGTCAGGGATAACCCCGAATCATCATACTTAGTATACGGATAATCAATCCTAACCTTTCAATTACACACTCTAGTATAGGCACCTCCCCTATGAGCTTGGCCCCCCAGCCATGGCAATCTCCCATCCTAGGCATTTCATAGGTGGACATTCACATTCACGAGGTAGCCTCAGCTCAACCTCTTTCCATGAGGGAACCCATACTAAGGCATATAAACTTCCAGTTAAGCCCTACCCAATTCAGGTATTGTGGTTGTACGGTAAAATTGGAATGGTATCGCATCCGAACCCAACCATCAGATTTTATAAAGGGCCAAGGCTCATGCCTCAACAAGCTTCATCATCAAATCATTTTGTGTTCATAACACATGTCAAAACATTTCAATAGAATGAACCATCATTCCAAGGTTTTCATAATCATTTTCACCAAGTATTCCCATCTAAAGTGATCAACTTGTATGCTTAGCACTAGCCACTAAAGTTGAGGGTATTCACGAATGAAGGTGCTAATCAAGTGTAACTATCCAAATCTAGTTTTCATGCTTTTGATGGCATCTAAGTATAACTACTTAGGCCTAGTTTTATACTCTTATGGTATCTATCCTATTTTTCCAATACTCACAATTTACTAACTAAAGGTAAATAACTTTGGTAAAAGGAAAAGAATAAAGCTTGCAAGTAGGGTGTAATCAAAGTTGCATAACCAAAACATGCCTCATGCATCTTGCATAGATTATCAAGTTTGCAAGTGTTAGCTTGCTTAGTTCTAGCTTGCAAGTGTTAGCTTGCATAGTTAACTTGTAGTGTTAGGCTTGCCTTGAGTAGTGCAGTGGTTGAAGTTATCTTCTTCTTCTCCGTAGTACTCCTCCTCCTCGTATCATGGGTCGGTACTATCGTCTATAAATGAATACGAGGTACACAATCACCAAACAATACTTAACCACTTCTATTTAGCACACTAAGGCTCACACTTGATGATCTAGCATCATCACATGAAATAAAGACCTAGTTTTATTTATCTTATTTTGGAAAAGTAATTTCTACTCATTGAAAATACTTAAGATTTAATATTCTCCAATTAAAATATGGGATCATCTTGACACATGTCATCACCACATTTTCTAATACTTGGGAATGTGATTTAAAGTGTTGGTCATATTTTATAAAGTTTAATATTACTATTTAATAACATTAAACTGACTAGAAATGCCTATATAGCATCCTTTTGGTACTAGTCCAATGTCACTGCATGTAAACCTACATATTTTTACATATTCAGATATATCTTGTCAAATGTGATTTTTGAGAGTTGGAATCAACTCCAAAGCATTTATGGTTGATTTTCGAAAAATGTTTGAAGTTGGAAAAGTCTATGTCTTGTTATTTTTTGGTATAGGTGATCTATAATTTCAAATGGTGTGAATCAAACGGTCTTGGATAGATATTTTGAATACCTTTCTAACAAAATTGGAATCATGCAATTTGGTTCAGTGATTCTCTTTGAATTGATTTTTGAATCTACTGATAGAATCTAGTTTTAACTAAAATGGAAAAAGCTTATTTGAATCTACGGGCTCTGTGCGGGAAACTAACTAGGCCAGCCCAACTGCACAGCATTGGTGCAGCGGGCTTCTGACAGAATGGTCCCACTAGTCAGTGACTTATTCTAACCGAAACAGTATCTTTCAATCTGGGTCGTGCGATTAGACTAGGATCTACGGCTGTGGTTCATCGTCTCCAGTGAATAGCTCCGGTGAGGAACAAACCCTAACGCGACGGTGGGGGTACGTGGGGGCTCACCTGGGCTCCAGCTAAGGTCGGCGATGGGGGCAAACGACGGTGTAGACGACGGCGGTTCGAATGGTGGTCGCGGCGGCTCCTGGGGTGGCTCCTAGCTCCGGTTCCTCTTCTCCTCTGCAACGGCAGGCTCCGGTGAAATTCCGGCGGTGTGGTGCTCGCTTGCTCCGAGGAGGGGTGTGAGAGGTGTTTGAGAGAGAGGGGAGTGAGCTGGTGTGGCGAATTGGAGCTGGGGCGGCCTCTATTTATACACGGGCAAGAGGGACAGAGCGGGATGGCTCAGCCTCGTCGGCACCGTCGATACAGGGGCTATCGGCATGGCTGGGGGTAGGGGTTGACACGGTGCTTCAGGGCGTTCGTCATGCGAGTGATGGTGCGGCAAGGGGCGGTCGAGAATGGTCAAGAACGGTCGGTGCTCTAGGCGGAAACGGCGCCGTTCTATACGGTGCACAGTGGCTACGGTCCACGCGGCAGCGAACGGGCATGTCTGGGGGTAGCTGGGGTCACGGTGAGTGTGGGCATGCGCGGTGAGGGCGAGGCCCGGTGTGTGTGCGCGTGTCGACTGCAGCACTCTAACGCGCTCTCGGCATGGCAGACAGAAAGGTGGGCGCGGCGATCACGGCCGGTCCACGGCTTGCCTGCGGTCGAGGGATGGACAGAGGGTGGCGGTGGTGTGGCGCCTGTCTCCTAGGCATCGTGGGAGAGGGCGGTGCTGGCTGTGGCGAGGGTTTCTTGGTCGACCGGCACGGTGAGCGTCGGGCGGCGCAGCATTGGTGCAAACGGCAAAAGGGGAGCGTGTCTTGCCCTGCTGGGCACTGGGGTGAGTGAGTGGGATGTAGAGGGGGTAAACAAATGATCAATCACTGCTCAAAACAGTAGAAGTTAGGCAAAGGTTTATCTGTGTCTGCAAGGTGCTCGACCAAATGGCCGTATGAATTTAAGTTTTGAATTTTTGGATGAATTTTGGTGAGTGTTCTACTTGCTTGATAGTCTATGGTAGCTTGGAAAAGTCAAGGTGAATTGATTTTAGTGGTTTTTGGAAAAATGGTGATCTATGCATATGAACTTGATTCAATTTTGCACTGTCCTTTAAATAGATTTGGAATTTGTTTCTATTAGTTTGTAAAGTGGGCTTGGGTTCGCTTTTACTTGGTCTAGCAAGGGGTGAAACGAATTGGGAAAGTTTCTGTTAGAAATCTTTCACTAGGAACACTCAAAGTGGTCTAGTGGATAATTTTGGTCAAAATGACCATTTGATCATATGGTTCATATTTGATTTTCTTTTCTTTTGCTTTTGTTTGTAAATGGCCTAGATGATGTAGTATTCGTCTTTAAACCATTACTTATCATTTGTAGCAATCAAACATGGCAATCGCACTCATTCATACACTTATGCAATTCACACATACACTCATATTAGATTTAATAATAATAAATTATTTTGTTAACCCTAAACTTGGGTAATTAGAACTTGATAATCTTAATTAATATTTTTGGGGTGTTACACAGATTGGCAGCATCTTCTAGCGGCAACAATCAGGCCTGTGATGCACCACTAATTGTGCTGCAGGATGCTGAAGATAGGGAAGCTAAGTCAGATCCTAGGTGGGATGAACTTTGTGAGCTATGGAGCGCCGAAAATGTAAGATCCACGTGGAAAGATGGCAGTTGGCCGCCTAGGAACGATGGCAAGCGCCTCAAGTGTTCTGATGAGAAGTGAATTAAATTTTACTTCCTTTGTGTTATGTTTATGTTTTGTGGAACTCGGTTAGCTTGTCAAAATGGCTAGCGCCTCAAGTGAGAGTAGTAAAATAAATTTTACTTCTTTGTGTTAAGTTTCTGTTTTGTGGAACTCGGTTAGCTTATCAAGATTGCTAGTGCCTCAAGTGAGAGTAGTAAACTAAATTTTACTTCTTTGTGCTATATTTCTGTATGTGTCTGGTAGCTTGTCAAGATGGCAGCTCGTTAACTGGCAGTTTGAAAGAGTACCTTTTTCCTCTCTCCCTAAACAGATATGTTTCATTTTGCCCAAATTGGTAGCAAATCTAGAGCAGCTTCTCTCTTTGCTCATTCGTTTCCTTTTGGACCTCTTTTTGCCTCCGATCTGGTAGCAAATCTAGAGCAGCAAATCACACCAGGCAGAATACATTCATTGAGAAAAGAAAAGAAATGTAGATATACCTGTGCGTAGCTAAATAGAATATAAAGATAAAAAGTGGGTTGCTTAACGAGGTTCGATACATTCAATCCCTCCTTGCGTGCAGAAATAGGATACACGCAAAATATAGAAAATCAAAAGAAGCTGCTTAGCAGTAGCAGTAGACACGTTCAACCCCTCCTTGCATGCGCCTGCGCCTCCGCCTCCTCCTTCTGGCGCTTCCTCCACTTCTTACTGCCCAGACCCTTGATCTTGGGGGCCTTGGGCTTGATCGGAGGCATAAGACCCTCTTCGATGGACACCCGCTGGAGGTTTTGGAGGTGAATGTCGAGAGCCTGGTGTTCAGCGATGTAGGCATTAACGTTCACGGTCTGGCCGACTTTCGGGGTGCCAGAGCTCGGGCCCTCTACATGCATCACGACATAGTTGAAGTTGGTGCCAGCGAGTCTCGTCCTGCAAAAGGGGCAATTGTAGACACCGCTAGCAAAGAAGGTGTCATACTGGCCGGCCTGCAGCCTCCTCAGCACCTAACGAGTCTTGGTGTGCCTGGACTCATCATCGCTGCAGACGTCGCTGCCGTAAACCTATTGGAAGAAAATGAAAAGGGGGGATTAGATGATGTAAGAAGATCGAGCAATCGAAATGCAAACAAGCGAATCCTAATAAACCAAGATCTAGCATCCAACGATGGGAACGGGAGAAGAACCAGGAAAGGGGAGCAAACCCTAGTTATGTCCTACCATGGGTCGTCGATGCCGGTGTCGTAGGGGTTCACCAGAGCGATGTACTCCTCTAGATCGTAAGGGTCCTAGAAGAGCTGGATCTGCTCATGACCGGGGGCGGGGGCTCCTCGCTGGCGGCTACGTCAGTAGCGCGGACAGGGGCCTAGACAGGAACGGCGGCTGCCATCGATGCCTCGACGGGAGCCTGGACGGGGACGGTGGCTGCTTTGAACGAGTCGAAGGGGACCGGGATGGAGACGGGGGCCTCCTCGTCGATGGCATTAGAGGCGACGATGGCCACCGTATCCAACTCCACCATCGCCGGGGGGATGAGGTTTTCTCAGTAATTTGCAGAAGCTGGTGGGAAAGTGGAGAGGGTTGCGTGAGGAGAGTGAGCGAGAGTGAGAGTGGGTATGCGGAGAAGGGCTCTATAGTTAAGGTGAATGGAATCAAGGCACGTTTTGTTGCACCACCGTGCAACATGCCGCGTAGGCTACTGCACTGTGCACCGTGACACGCGCACAGCACGTCATGTTTTTTCTTGGGCCATGCATGGCAGTTCTGTATTGAGCCGCATGCAAAGGGCACAAACACAATTTCTATGTACGAAGTTTGACACGGCCATAAAATTGGCGATAATTAAAAGGGGAAATGTAGAGGAGAAGGTAGATGGTTGTACGGCAAGATTTGTGGGGTTGTGCTAGATCGGGTAGAGGGATGTGTTGATGACTACGAGTTTCTCGATGAAGGCGGGAGACGTTAGGTATCGTCTAGCCCCCCCCCTCCTCGCCCATTTCTCAGCTCTTCAGCCTCCGGCTAACGCGTGGAATTTTCTTATAGTGGGCCTAGTTGGAAGTGAGATTGAGAGCCGCTGCGTAAAAAATGGGATATATCTTCTTAAAATCAAGTGGCAATAAATTGCAGCTGCCCGTCGACGACCGTGCACTCGATGACGCGTGTGTTGTAGCGTCGTAGTAGCAGTAGTAGGCTTTCCAGACTTGATTAAACATGACATGACCAGTCGACGACTTTTTCCATGGATAGCTTCGTGTTCCTTCTTGTAGAAGTCTCGCCGAGGGAGACGTCTGTGTTGTCTCACGTTGTACTGTGAAGGGCACGACGTATACAACGATCCTCGTTGGATCACACAGCATCAATGGTTGGTGTGCACAATCTGCGTGACAACTATGACAACCAATCAAGGCGTAGCAAACAGAGTGAGCACAGGTTTTGGCTTCTACAAAAGAGAGAGAGAGTAGTATCAAAAACCAAGGGAAAAACTGAGTAGTATAAAAATAGAAAGTGAGTGTCTTGTACAATGAAATACATCGTGGCATACATCAAATTATGACAAGATGGATCCACTAGAGTTCATTTGATGCGTGTTCTTCTCATAAGCCACATGGATCCACTAGAGTTTTCATTGCATGTGTGTTATTCTTATAAACCACATGGATCCACTAGAGTTCATTGGATGTGTGTTATTGTCATAAACCACATGGATCCACTAGAGTTCATTGGATGTGTGTTATTGTCATAAACCACATGGATCCACTAGAGTTCATCTGATGTGTATTCTTCTCAGAAACCACATGGATCCACTAGAGCTCATTGCATGTGTGTTATTCTCATAAACCACATGGATCCACTAGAGTTCATTGGATATGTGTTATTATCATAAACCACATGGATCCACTAGTGTCATTGCATGTGCGTTATTTTCACAAACCACATATCGATCCACCAGTGTCATTGCATGTGTGTTCTTTTCACAAAACACGTAAGGATCCACCAATGTCATTGGATGTGTGTTCTTTTCATAAACCACATGAGCATGTCTGTTCTTTTCACAAACCTAGATCCACTAGTGTCATTGCATGTGTGTTCTTTTCACAAACCACATAAGGATCCACTAGTGTCATTGGATGTTTATTCTTTTCATAAACCACATGAGCATGTGTTCTCTTTTCACAAACCACATATGGATCCACCAGTGTCATTGCATGTCTGTTCTTCTCACAAAACACATATGGATCCACCAGTGTCATTGCATGTGTGTTCTTTTCATGAACCACAACTAGAGTCAGTGAATGTCTATTCTTTTCACAAACCACATAGGGATCCACCAGTCATTGGATGTGTGTTCTTTTCACAGACCACATATGGATCCACAAGTGTCATTGAATGTGTGTTCTTTTCCTAAAACACATATGGATCCACCAGTGTCATTGCATGTGTGTTATTTTCATGAACCACAACTAGAGTCATTGCATGTCTGTTCTTTTCACAAACCACATATGGATCCACTAGAGTCATTTCATCTGTTCTTTTCACAAACCACATATGGATCCAGCAGTGTCATTGCATGTGTGTTCTTTTCATTAACCACAGCTACAGTGATTGCATGTGTGTTCTTTTCACAAACCACATATGGATCCACCAGAGTAATTGCATGTGTGTTCTTGTCGTGGTGGTGTCAAGGCAGATGCCATGTATAGGCTAAATGTGGGGACTAAATGCACTATGGGAATCCAGGGAGGGATAGTGTGGTGATTCCACACACGGAAGTTTTGTATTTGATTCCCCTTCACAAATTACAAGTGCTCCTTGAGCTGTATTGGAGAGAGGAGGAAGTAGGAACTCTCTTACTCTCACCACTAGCTAGCCCTCAGATCAATCTCTCTGAAATCAACCCCCTCTACAGAAGCCCTAGCCCTCCTTATATAGGGGTGGCTAGGTCTCCACTTAGGGCATACGTGGAGGCATATTCTAGGGAATATGCCTCCTCCCAAAATAGTAAACCGACCGGGTCACTTTTCCCCTGCGTCATCCATGCAGAGGCTACGTGAACCTCTGCGGCGCCTGCGTCAGCCGACATTGGCTTTGTCACCTTTGTCGGCCACGCCTCGGTGGTCCGACCCCTGTTCGCTTCGCTCATGCTCAGCGTATAGTTGTCACCTTTGACCAGCGAGATACCTTCCTTCTCTTACAAGCTTGATATAACCCGGATCATACATAGTTGATCCGGCCACACCTGTCCCTGCATATAAGTTAGATACATCTTACCGACATACGGCTTAAGTCGGCTGAGACCAAGTGAGGTGGACGTCCCCTAGTCCGGGTTACTCCGTGATCCGGCCTGCCTTGAGGTGACTCGGCCAGCACATGCTTTAACCTTGACGTACCTCGGCTAACTAGGCCTTTATACCCCGGCGTGACCCTACCCGGGGGTATCCCCCCAACATTAGTCCCCGAAGTTGGTGCGGTCTTAGCTGCCTTAGCCGCAAAGGCCACAACAGGTTCAATTTCACTGAACTTTGTGTTCCCCATGTGGAGGCTAATCATCACATCGCCTCATTTTAAGGGCCAGCTACAGTAACCGCTGCAGTAATTGTCAGTTATCACTGTAGCGCACGTCACATCGTGCCTGCCTCCTCGTTAACTACATCATAACGTCATGTCATGGGATCCGATGTGCCCTGTGCCCTTCCGTGTGGCTCGATGCTGATTGGTCAATCCGGATTGTACATGGCCACACGGTGTGGCCCGCCCGCAAACGCGATCCCACTACCCCCTGAGCGAGCGGTTAAATATGGGAGGGGCGCGCCTCATCTTCTCCCGCGACAGCGCCGCCGCCACCGCGCTTGAGTAGCAGCGCCGCTGCCGCACTGCTCCCATGCGCATCTGTGTCACCGCCGCCCCTGCGCACCTCCTCCGCCACGGGTCCTCGTCTGTCCAGGCCGCTGCCACCCACCGCCGCTAGCGCCAGTGAGGGCAGCGACCTAAATATGATAGAAGAAGATCTCATCATCGCCGAGCAGGAGATGAGGAAGACGCTGCGGCCGTGGACCGCGGTGCGTGGGCTGGATCCTGGGTCTGCCAAGATGACCTGGATTGGCTCTACCGCACCAGGCGCATCCCAGCGGGCGTCACCGCACGCCTCGCCTCCGCCGAACTTGCCACCTCACCCAATCCGGGTGAGTTTGTGGTGTTCCTGTCACACTTCTAGCGGGGGTTCGGTCTGCCAGTTAGCGATTTTTTCCATGACTGGTTGAACATATACGAGCTCCAGCCGCACCACCTTCCTGCCAATGCCATCACATCTCTCTCCGCCTTCGCCTCCACGATCGAAGGCTATGCTGGATTATGGCCCACAAAGGAGCTATGGATCTGGTTCTTTAGCCTTCGTCGGAACGTAATTCTGAATGTAGATCTAGAGCCGGAGGATAAACAACTCACGTAGTTCGGGGCTACGTCAATCTCTCCCCGGAAGTTGTCCATCTTCCCCCGAGTCACAAGACTTGACTCCTGCAAGGGATGGGCCCAGACATTCTTTTATGTCCGGAACAACACCACCGAGGACCTGATTCGGCTGCGCCCCTATACTCCGGGTCCTCCTAGCCCGGATTTGTGGGACGTTATCCCTAAGAAGCCCACTGTCTTGGCGAACCAGGTCAACAAAAGGTTCGCGGAGCTGAAGAAGCTCGGGTTGCGCAACGAGGACGCCATGATCACATTCGTCCGCAACCGGATCTCCCCTCTCCAGAAACACACTCATAAAGTGTGCCACATGAGCTGGGGCCGCGATCCCAACCGGACCTCATCTTTCGAGTTAAGCAATACAGAGATATACCGCCGGGTCAAGGCCCTGTTCACCACCCACAAGGACTTTTCATCTGAGTGGACGTGGGGAATTGAGCACTTTTGCCGGGATAGGCTTCCTCCTTCGGTAGGTCTTATGCTCCAGACCTTTTCCGAGTTAAATCATATGTCGGTATTGTTGTTGGTTTTAATCTTGTTGCCTTTTCTTTTCCTTAGCTGTTTCTTCAACAAACCATCGAGGATGGCACCGATCCAACCCTCAAATGGGCGCCAGACCGGGATATCTCGGACGAGGAAGAACCGGACCAGGAGATGTTCCTCCCCATGGCTGATGCGACCAAGCGACCCACCGGTAAACTCTCTTCTATTAGAGATTGGCCCGACGATGAAGATGATTCTGATGTTGAGGTGATGGAAGCATTTCACACTGTCCCCCTTTCTTATGCTTTTCCGGCATCAGCTAACCCCGGTGGGCAGATCCATGAAGATCATCCCCTTGCCGTGGGTGACCGTGTTCCGGTCACGCCGAAGAAGAAGAGGGGGCCGCATCAACTTCTTCCTCCGGACCTTCTCAGCCAGCCAAAAGGCGAAAGAAGTCCGGGGACAAAACTGCCACCAAGCCTTCAACCAAGGCCACGGCCCGGAGGGCTCGGAAGCCCAAGGAGCCCCTAACCTCGGATGAGTAAGCCTCCTCACCTTTTAACATTCACTTGTTCTTCTTTTGTTAGAATTTCTCATCATACTTTATTTGATTCGGTAGAGCCGCGGTGGAGGTCCCCTAGAGTGGATCTAGCATTGCCTCGCCACTCCGACACAACCCTTCTCCCCCTCGTGGCGACGATTCACGCCCGCTGAGCGCTGTCCCGGACGGTTTGGCGGCTGCTCCGGGTTCTAGCCCACCTCGTCAAGAGGAGGGCAACCTTGGAGAAGGGGAGACTGGCTCTGCCGAGGCAGCGGCAATCACTACTTCGGCTCCGCCGCAACCAGCTACCACCAAGGTTCCTTCAGCCCCTCCGCAGAAAAAGAAATCAGTACCAGCACCATCCTCAGCTTCATCACCAGCAGCAACAACTAAAGCGACAGCAGCAGCGCCAAGCCCCTCCGCCTCGTCTGAGTCTTCTCAGTCTTGGCGAGAAAGCACCAAGGCAGCTCCCAAGGGTAAATCTACTGCAACCACTTCCACCTCTCAGCAACCTAAGGGCAAAAAGGCCCCTGACGCCCCCAAGGCAACGTCCGTCGAGGCTGGACAGCGCACACTCGCATCCATGCTTTCTAAGAAGCCTCCAGCACCGAAGGACGTCCCTGCCGAGCCAGCTGGTGCGCAACTTGTTTTGCACACCAGCCCAGCCCTTGCCTAGGTTGAGAGGAGGGAGGCGCATGTCAAGCGTTTGGTAGCGCCCCACATGCCCAGCGGCGAACGATACCCTCCAACCTTGATTGAATTTGTAAATAATTGGAACAAGGCGGAGTTCGTCCACAACGACGATCTCCCGGAGAAATTCGGTCCCGCCGAATTTTCTGCGCAGATGAATACTGCCGCCAAGGCCATTAACCTTGCGGGTCGGATGATGGAGGTACGTTACTTCGTATTTTCCTTTAACAAGTTGTAGATATAACTAATATAGCCATTAGTCCCCCGAGCCTCCGGGGGAGTAACTTGTTACTCGACCGGATACTCCTTAGAAAACTAATCATAGCTCCTTTATAATTTCAAATATGCACACACCTAGAGCCGGGTTAAGTTCCACTTGGCCCGGATTTTGTACACTTCGAATATGCACACACCTAGAGTCGGGTTAAGTTCCACTTGGCCCGGATTTTGTACACTTCGAATATGCACACACCTAGAGCCGGGTTAAGTTCGACTTGGCCCGGATTTTGTACACTTCGAATATGCACACACCTAGAGCCGGGTTAAGTTCCACTTGGCCCGGATTTTGTACACTTCGAATATGCACACACCTAGAGCCAGGTTAAGTTCCATTTGGCTCGGATTTTGTACACTTCGAATATGCACACACCTAGAGCCGGGTTAAGTTCCACTTGGCCCGGATTTTGTACACTTCGAATATGCACACACCTAGAGCCGGGTTAAGTTCCACTTGGCCCGGATTTTGTACACTTCGAATATGCACACACCTAGAGCCAGGTTAAGTTCCACTTGGCCCGGATTTTGTACACTTCGAATATGGACAAGACTAAGTTATCCAGTGGTATTCTTTTCAGGTGACCACCAACCGCCGGAGCGCTGAGTTTCAGTGTCTCCTGGACACTCACAAGATGCTACGTGCCAAACATAACGCACTTCTCGCTGAACATGAGAAAAGGGGTAAGTTTCTTCCTCGGCATTTTTCCATTTTCTTTCATCTTCTTCTGCTGAACTAATCCATCATTCGGTTTTCACAGCTGGGGTGGAGGCTGAGAACACGATCATGAGGAAAAATCTGGACCAAATCAAGGGTAAGTTATTTTTTCTTAACCTTGCTATGCTTTCCATCTCCTTTCCTCCTTGGCTCGGCAAACATTCATACCTCAGCTTTGCCGGGTCAATAAACTATTTCAGCATCTCTTGAAGATAGTGTGCCCGTGCCTGATATGATGCTGCATTTTCTCGAACAAGCAAGACAGCATCAGGCCGAGCTCAAAAACAAAGATGATGAGCTTGCCCTTCTCCGAGCCAAAGATGATGAGATTGCCAAGCTTAAGGTAGATATGAAGAAATTGAAATCAGAGCACCAAACCGAGCTCCAGAAAGCCGGCCAGCACTATACTGAAGAGCGCGAGCGCCTCAATCTCCAGATTGCCAAGGACCATGAATTACTCAAGGAGGCCAACATCAACTTTGAGTCGGCGAATGCTGAACTTGAGCAACTCCGGGAGAGGCGCGACAACTGCATCAAGGAGTTGTCCCGGGTTCACAGCCATATCTCTAGTAAGTTCTTTTCCTTCAACCGACATTGATCTTTCCGGGTCTGCTTCCTTTACTTCTCCCACCTGTGTTATTGTTTCAGGTAAATTCCCAGAGAGCGATGCTATTGCCTCCAAGGCTGTTACCAAGTTCCGCCAGCAGAGGGGTACTCCGTCTAGTCCTGGCTCCATTCCTCTTGACCTCGAAGATCTGATAGTCAGCTTGTCCTCCCGAATCGAGACCGTGAGGAATTATGGCAAGGATGTTATGGACGTGGTAATCCGGATCTTCAACGCCTTTTGGCCTGAAGAAGATACTCCGGAGAATTTGTCTATTCTCTTTGCTAGGCTTATGGACTGCGATACTTAGCTCGATCTCTGGAGAGAATCTACTGGGTGCGCCGGGGCTGAGATTGTTCTCCACTACGTGCTCACGTGGTACGAGAAGATTGACCTCAATCTCCTTGCATGCATGCGGACGGGATCAAAGTGGTCTACTGACCCGGATTGGGTAGCTCGGCGCAAGGCTTGCGCTCACAGCTTCATCCAATATGCCCCCGTTCACCAGTGGAACGAGGGACCGAGCTTTCTAGATGGCGCCGATGATGAGAACGCTGAAAATGTTGAAAATGGATCGGATGAAGACGAAGAGGACAAGGTTTCGGACGTCGAGGAAGGCGAAGATGACGCTGAACTTCCTCCTGCTGCTCCTTGATCAAAAAAACTTTTAAATTTCATCAGATCCCCGGTATGCCGGGTGTAGTTGTATCAAGTGCACAAGTGATATTTTGCTACTAAGTTTTTATGCTGGATTGACTTGGGTGTAGTCCCCGAGTTTCATTTTCTCGTTCTTCCAATCTTTTGGCTAGGCTCGCGTCTACCTTGGATCGGTTTTATGACTTGCGAATCCGAGCTTCAAAAATTGTCTTAACAATACTTGGAAACTTTGGGATTAGCTCAAAATAATTCAGCATGATAAATTTAAAGTACACACAAGGTTAGTTCGAAAAACAAACGCCGTCTCGATTAAGTTTTTTCCCTTAGTCATTTTTCACGTGCTACGCAATTCCAAACTTTTTCTCTTCCTTGCCATGAACCCAAATCTTGTTGGACAGCAGCAAGTCGGAGAGTTAGGTTTTTGTTGCTCACACACTAGTAACCCGGCCTAAATAGAAGCAACTTACGCCAGCCGACATATAAATAATAAATACAGAAGATAACAAATATTATTAAGGCAGTCCCCGAGTTACTGCTCGAGGTGCCAACATTTCATTGATAAACTCATTGCCATCATACATACCGACATATGAGAAGACTCGGATACATACACTTCTCTGCTAAGTGTAGAAAGGAGGGAGTAGGGCTACATTCCATGGACGCTTAGATTCCTCGTCGGACCTGTCCGTCTTGTTCTTTTCCTGTGGTTTTGCATCGATAAGATAATAGGAATCATTATGCAATGCTTTGCTCACAATGAATGGCCCTTCCCATGGGGGGGATAACTTGTGCATGCCAGCAGTACGTTGTACCAACCGGAGTACTAGATCGCCTTCCCGGAAAACTCGGGGGCTCACTTTCGGGCTATGATAGTGTCGGAGATTTTGCTGATATATAGCGGATCTGGACAATGCCAATTCTCTCGCTTCTTCCAGCAGATCAACATCATTTTGCCGGGCTTCTTGCACTTCGACTTCTGTGTATTGGGTGACCCTAGGCGAATCATGATCTATGTCGGCTGGTAATACAGCTTCTGCCCCATATACCAGAAAGAATGGCGTATAGCCTGTTGATCGATTCGTAGTTGTTCTTAAACTCCACAGTACCGCTGGTAGTTCTTCTATCCAGCACCCCGCTGATCTTTGCAGCGGCTCAATGAGCCGGGGTTTTATCCCGGATAATACTAATCCGTTTGATCTTTCCACTTGTCCGTTCGATGCGAGGTGGGCTACCGAGCCAACGTCCAGCCGGATCTTCTTATCTCGGTAGAATCGTGCAAACGCTCCTTCAGCAAAGTTTGTGCCATTATCTGTTATGATATTGTGAGGATAACCGTATCTCAAGATGATGTCTTTGAGAAATGTTACGGCTGTAGCTCCATCACATTTTCTTATTGGTTTTACTTCAATCCATTTTGTAAATTTATCAACCATGACCAAAATGTGAGTCATATTCCCTCTTGCTGGTTTAAATGGGACAACCATATCCAAGCACCATACAACAAATGGCCATGTAATTGGTATGGTCTTGAGCTCCGACATTGGCATATGTGTTTTTGTCGCATATCTCTGACAGCCATTGCATTTTCTCACCAGATCTTCTGCTTGTTCTAAGGCACTTGGCCAGTAAAACCCATGGCGGAAAGCTTTCGCTACCAAGGCTCTGGATGAGGCATGATGCCCACATTCCCCTTGATGTATATCTCGGAGGATGTCAAGTCCTTCCTCCGGGTCAACACATCGCTGGAGGACATTAGTCACACTCCTTTTGTATAGCTCGGAATTGATGATCGTGTATGCTTTTGCTCTCCTCTGACTTTGCCTAGAAAGTACCTCCTCCGTGGGTAAGGTTCCATCTTTTAGGAATTGGAATATTGGCAATGCCCAAGCTGGTACAGCTCTCACTGGGAACACATCCTCATCAATTTCCATTAGATCCACCGGCATAACTTCTACCGGATCAAGCTGTGTAGTCCCCAGTTTGTCGTGGTAGTCCCTGAGTTTGCCAAGGCAGTCCCCGGGTTTGCCAAGGCAGTCCCCGGGTTTCGTGAACCACTCCCCACATCAATGTCCATGGGGACAGCCTCTGATTCCGGATTTGCCGGGATAAAAATTGAGTCGGACTCCGGGGATGGCCAGATGGATGGTTTCCTGAGGTGCTCCAATGCTATGCCTGGTGGAATTGCTTGTCGGGTTGAACCGAGCTTCGACAATACGTCGGCAGCCTCATTTTCCACCCGAGGTATATGGTGAAATTCACATCCCTCAAAGTAACCAGATATCTTCTGCACATGAAATCTGTATAGTGCCATGTTTGCGTCCAAAGCGTCCCATTGCCCGGAGACTTGCTGGACTACGAGATCCGAGTCACCGAAGCATTGGATCTGACGTATTCCAACCTCCTTTGCCACTTTGATCCCATGTATAAGTGCTTTGTATTCTGCAACATTGTTTGATGCAGTGAAGTGGATCTACAGCACATATTTCAGCTGGTCCTTTTTTGGCGATGTAAGCACAACTCCGACACCTAACCCGGTTTTCGTTTTTGATCCATCAAAGTGCATTCTCCAATAGTTCGGATCTGGCAATGGTGGCTCATATTGCACCTCGGCCCAATCCACAAAAAAGTCCGCCACAGCCTGAGATTTAATTGCTTCTCTTCTGTCATATTGTGGTGCATAAGGTGCTAGCTCAATTTCCCATTTTGCAATCCTGCCACTTGCATCCTTGTTACTTATTATCTCGGATATGGGAGCCTCACATATTACCTTGATTGGGTGCTCCTCGAAATAGTGCTTCAGCTTCTTAGCTGCCATATACACGCCATACGCCACTTTTTGATAGTGAGGATAGTTTTGCTTTGAGGCTGATAATACCTCGCTCAGATAATACACTGGCCTTTGCACCGACTTACCCTCTTCGTCGCGCTCTACCACAATCACTACACTTACAACTCGTTTGGTTGCGGCTATATAGAGCAACATTGGCTCCTTTGATAGTGGAGAGGCTAACACTAGTGTAGTGGCTAACATTTTCTTTAAGTGCGTAAAGGCTTCATTGGCCTACGGCGTCCAAATGAACTTATCTGACTTTTTCATGAGTTGGTAGAGAGGCAATGCCTTTTCTCCCAACCGACATACAAACCGACTTAACGATGCCAGGCAACCAGTGAACTTCTGGACATCGTTAAGACACTTTGGCAGTTCCATTCGCTCTATGGCCTGGATTTTAGTTGGATTAACTTCGATACCTCAGCTGGAGACAAGAAATCCGAGTAATTTTCCAGCCGGGACACCGAAGGTACATTTTTCCGGGTTAAGTTTCATCCGGAACCTCCTTAGGTTCGCGAATGTCTGCCTGATATTGTCAAGGAGCGTTTTGCTTTCCTTGGTATTGATAACCACATCATCCACATATACCTGTACATTTTGACCAATTTGGTCGTGCAAACATTTTTGCATACATCTTTGGTACGTTGCCCCTGCATTACATAAACCAAACGGCATGGTGCGATAGAAATAAGCCCCATACGGGGTGATAAATGCAGTCTTTATTTGATCGCTTGGGTTCAGAGGTATCTGGTGGAAACTAGAATATGCATCAATGAACGACAGCAACTCGCTCCCAGCAGTGGAATCTATGACTTGGTCTATCCTTGGCAGTGGGAATGGATCTTTTGGACATGCCTTATTCAGGTTCGTGTAATCGATACACATACACCAAACCACTGCCACGTTCGGATCATCCTTCTTCTTCTCCACCAGCACCGGATTAGACAGCCAATCCGGGTAAAGCACTTCCATGATAAATCCTGCAGCCAACAACCGAGTTATCTCATCTCCTATGACTTTTCTCCTATCTTCGGCGAAGCGGCGGAGGGGTTGCTTCACCGGCTTTGCTCCAGGTCTCACATTCAAAGAGTGCTCGGCCAACTCCCTCGGAACACCTTGCAAATCCTGTGTGGACCAAGCAAAAATATCCCGATTCTCACGGAGGAAGTTGACGAGCTCGCTTTCCTATTTGTCATTTAACCCGGCACCAATTGTTACGGTACGCTCAGGGAACATATCATCAACAGGCACCTTCTTGGTATCCTTCGTCGCTTGGAATGAGACGCTACCATGCGGGTTACTCAGTGCCGGCATATACTGCTGTGTGGACTGAGCCAATGCCGCCACCTCTTGGATTTTTATTTCCTCTTGCGCAATCACTAGTGACTCGGCTAGGTTTGACCCGACTGACGCACACTCAATGGAACGTCGGAAATCTCCGGCTATGGTGATCACACCATTTGGCCCAGGCAACTTCATCTTCAGATAACTGATGTGGCAGCTTGCCATGAACTTGTCCAGTGTCGGTCTTCCGAGTAACGGGTGATACGCACTTTCTCAGTTCACCACTTCAAACTCCAAATTCTCAGTTCGGCAGTTATCTCTTGTGCCAAACAAAACGTCAACCCGGACCTGGCCTATGGGCTCACAAGAAATGCCTGGCACAATGCCATGGAAAGTTGTCCTTGTAGGTTGGAGCATGTTCTCCGAGATACCTAACTTGCGCATCGTATTCGCATACATGATGTTAATGCTACTTCCATTATCAATCAGTACCTTGGAGAATCTCACATTGATGTTAGGCCCAATGAATGTTGGGTTCAACACCAGTGCATATGAGCTCGGACTAGGCATAAGCTTGGGGTGATCTTTGATGCTCCAAGTAATCTCCTGATCCGACCAAGGCATATACCTCGTCACTACCGGCATTACCGCATTCACCTCCATATGTCGGCGCTGCAAGCTCTTCGTGTCTGTCTCTTCCGTAGTGAACACACAGTAACTCTGATGGTGTTCTCTGTACTCATTCCTCCCCTCATTTTTAGGGTACCTCTGATCCTGCTGGTTTTGGTTTTCCACCTGATGCACTGCATCCCTTCTCTCATTGTTGTCATACCTCCGCGGAGGGGAGGCAACATTAACTGTTGCGTGTTCATTCCGGAGAGCAATTGCTGCCGGGGTAACTCCTGCCGAGGCTGATCATTCCGAGGTGCCTGAGCATTCCCCGAACCACTTTGTTCTATCTTACGCATCCACTCACACTGCCTATTCGTATGACCCGCTGGGTTACTCGGATTCGGCGTGTGAAATTTACACGGCTGATCCAGCATTGACTCGTAAGTATACCTCGGACGGTCCTTCTTTGCTTGCCACTGTCTCTTATGCTCTGGCGTCCAAGTTTTCTTTCCATCATTTCTTGGTGTCCATTGCTGCCCTCCAGTTTTCTGACGTTGATTACTCCCTGCCCCGGGTTGATCTTGATTCACAGCAGCAACTTGTTGCGAACTATACCAATAATACGGTCTATCATCTCTTCTTTTACCCCTGTAATCACTCCTTCGGGACGGCCCATCCCCATCTCTCTGGTAGTACTCCTCATTTGACTCGTTTGACACGAGCCTGGGTTGAGTCGGATCACCCAGGGCGTATGAATTAGCAATCCGGATTGTCTCTGCCAATGTAGTTGGCATATCCCTTTGCAATCTTTGCCACAATATGCTTGCATATCTGTATCCTTGCGCAAACCATGCTATGGCTTGTGACTCTATCACACCCTCACATGAGTTTTGCACGATACACCACCGGGTTAAAAACTCTCGATCAGTCTCATTTGGTCTCTGCTTGCACATTGCTAGGGTCTGTGGCCTATTCGGCCTTTGATACGTACTTCAGAAATTGCTGACAAACATTTCCTCAAAGTCGATCCAACAATTGATACTTTCGGGCGGCAAATTGTTCAGCCATACCCTCAAGGGCCCCTCAAACATCTGGGGTACGTATCTCACAGCCCATCTCAAGTTGCCTGTAGAAATTTTCACTGCAGTTGCATAGTTTATCAACCAATCCTCCGGCTTAGTACTGCCGGCATACGTCTTTGTGCCTCTAGGTAACTGGAAGTTAGGCACCGGAGGTTCCTTCATGATCCGGGGCCCAAAGCATGCAGGACCCGGTGGGCCTTGACACTCAATTTTCTCCAACCTATACAGCCGTTCGAGTTTCAGCCTGGCGTCATCAGGCATCAAATCCCTGCTTCCCAATCTTGACCATATCACATGATTGTCTGGCCTTGGGTATCCTGCGTTCACCATTTCCAAATCACCATCGTTATATCGGTCCTGCTCTCGTGGAGCACCTTTTTGTTGCATACCTCGGCCAGCGCTTTGCTCTTGCCTTGGTATATTCCGCTGCTGCGGTTGACCTGCACCTACCGAATTACACTGTCCAGCATTGCCATTTACAGCATTCCTTTGACCGGCATTGCCTTGGTCGCGGTTACCTCGGCTCTCACTCCTTTGATCCTCATCTCTCTCCACTTCTTTTCCTTTCCCTGCCCTTGCCGGGTCATATGGGACTATCTGCTAATTCCTCCTGGCTGAGGTTACTACCTCTTCTCTCCTAGGACCACCATGAGGAGACGATGCGGCTCCAGCGGATTTCTCCAGGTTATCCACCGCCGAATGAACGACCTTGGAGGCCCCAGCTCTCTCCGGGTTAGCCCTGAGCAATTCCTCGTTTTTCCTATTCACGATCCGAATCAACTCATTGACTCTATCCTGCTTTCTTTGACGGGCTTCACCCGTTAGACGTTCTAACTCGGATGCAGCCACATCTGCTGCTCTGAGGTTCTTTGTCGGGGTACTATACTTCGGCAGCCCCACGGACAAACAGTTTTCTGATTCCTCAATCCTAGTATCACCTTCTCTATTCATTTCACTCATGAGATTTCTTCCCTTTACTTTTACAGCATCTACTTTATTTGCCTTTGCGTACTCACGCAGTGTCATGTTCAACGACTGCTGAGCCACGGCTATCTTTTTCGCACCCTCTAGTATTTTCTGCCTAGTTTCCTCTAGCTCGTCCTGTGCCTGAGCCGGATCTACTACTACTGCTACTGGGTTTTCTAAGCTATCCATCGCCTGCTGCAGCACATTCTCTAGCCTCTCTAGTGGAGGACCTCTACTTTTCCTCAGTGCCTTGGGCGTTACCTCCGGATCTGGAGCCAGATCCTTGCTTGCGCCCGCACCTGGCACAGTCATCATCACCTCTGCACGGTCCAGGGAGCGAGCGATACGCGCCCCGTGAACCACGCTAAGGGGTGGCTCACCTCCTTCGACGACGTGCCGCGGATGAACGCACGACACATCGACAGCAACGTAAACCTTGTGCGCGCCGAGCTTGACGAAGAGGCCGTTGCACGGAAGAGGACGCGTGCCGAAGCAGCCAGCGTTGTCGCTGACGAAGTCTAGCACTCCAAAGCGCTGAACGAGCCCAGAGACGATACGTTCGCCGGTGCCGATGAGGTTTCCCGTCCGGATCTTCAGCCCTGCTAGCGCCGCTAGCCCCACGGTGGGCGCCAACTATCGTGGTGGTGTCACGGCAGATGCCATGTATAGGCTAAATGTGGGGACTAAATGCACTAAGGGAATCCAGGGAGGGATAGTGTGGTGATTCCACACACGGAAGTTTTGTATTTGATTCCCCTTCACAAATTAAAAGTGCTCCTTGAGCTGTATTGGAGAGAGGAGGAAGTAGGAACTCTCTTACTCTCACCACTAGCTAGCCCTCAGATCAATCTCTCCGAAATAAACCCCCTCTACAGAAGCCCTAGCCCTCCTTATATAGGGGTGGCTAGGTCTCCACTTAGGGCATACGTGGAGGCATATTCCAGGGAATATGCCTCCTCCCAAAATAGTAAACCGACCGGGTCACTTTTCCCCCGCGTCATCAATGCAGAGGCTACGTGAACCTCTGCGGCGCCTGCGTCAGCCGACATTGGCTTCGTCATCTTTGTCGGCCACGCCTCGGTGGTCCGGCCCCTGTCCGCTTGGCTCACGCTCTGCGTACAGTTGTCACCTTTGACCAACGAGATACCTTCCTTCTCTTACAAGCTTGACATAACCCGGATCCTACATAGTTGATCTGGCCACACCTGTCCCTGAATATAAGTTAGATACATCTTACCGACATACGGCTTAAGTCGGCTGAGACCAAGTTAGGGGGACGTCCCCTGGTCTGGGTTACTTCGTGATCCGGCCTGCCTTGAGGTGACCCGGCCAGCACATGCTTTGACCTTGCCGTAGCTCGGCTAACTAGGCCTTTATACCCCGGCGTGACCCTACCCGTGGGTATCCCCCCAACAGTTCTTTTCATAAACCACATATGGATCCACCAGTGTCATTGCATGTCGGTTCTTTCCACAAACAAGAGTCATTGCATGTGTGTTCTTTTCATAAACCACATATGGATCCACCAGAGTCATTGCATGTCTGTTCTTTTCATAAACCACAACTAGAGTCATTGGATGTGTGTTCTTTTCACAAACCACATATGGATGCACCAGTGTCATTGCATGTGTGTTCTTTTCCTAAAACATATATGGATCCACCAGAGTCATTACATTTTTGTTCTTCTCACAAACCACATATGGATCCAACAGTGTCATCAAATGTCTGTTCTTTTCACAAACGACACATGGATCCACCAGAGTCAGTACATGTGTGTTCTTTTCATTAACCAAATATGGATCCACTAGAGTCATTGCATGCGTGTTCTTTTCATGAACCACATATGGATCCACCAGACTCATTGCATTCTGTTCTTTTTATAAACCACATATAGAGTCATAACATGTTTGTTCTTTTCACAAACCACATATGAATACACTAGAGTCATTTCATGCATGTTCTTTTCACAAACCACATAAGGATCCACTAGAGTCATTGCATGTTTGTTCTTTTCACAAACCACATAAGGATCTACTAGAGTCATTGCATGCGTGTTCTTCTCAGAAACCACATATGGATCCACCAGAGTCATTACATGTGTGTTCTTTTCATAAACCACATAAGGATCCACCAGAGTCATTGCATGTCTGTTCTTTTCATAAACCACAGCTAGAGTCATTGGATGTGTGTTCTTTTCACAAACCACATATGGATGCACAAGTGTCATTGCATGTGTGTTCTTTTCACAAACCACGGCTAGAGTCATTGGATGTTTGTTCTTTTCATAAATTACATGAGCATGTGTGTTCTTTTCACAAAGCACATATGGATCCACTAGAGTCATTGCATGTCTGTTCTTTTCACAAACCACATATGGATCCACAAGTGTCATTGCACGTGTGTTCTTTTCATAAACCACATATGGATCCACCAGAGTCATTGAATGTCTATTATTTTCATAAACCACAGCTAGATTCATTAGTTGTGTGTTCTTTTCACAAACCACATATGAATGCACCAGTTTCATTGCATGTGTGTTCTTTTCCTAAAACACATATGGATCCACCAGAGTCATTGCATGTATGTTCTTCTCACAAACCACATATGGATCCACCAGTGTCATTGAATGTTTTTCTTTTCACAAACCACATATGGATCCACTAGAGTCATTGCATGTGTGTTCTTTTCATTAAACACATATGGATACACTATAGTCATTGCATGTGTGTTCTTTTCATGAACCACATATGGATCCACGAGAGTCATTGCATGTCTGTTATTTTCACGAACCACATATAGAGTCATTGCATGTCAGTTCTTTTCACAACCCACATATGAATCCACTGGAGTCATTTGATGCATGTTCTTTTCACAAACCACATAAGGATCCACCAGAGTCATTACATGTGTGTGCTTTTCACAAACCACATAAGGATCCACTAGAGTCATTGCACGCGTGTTCTTCTCACAAACCACATAAGGATCCAGTAGAGTCACTGCATGTGTGTTCTTCTCACAAACCACATATGGATCCACCAGAGTCATTGCATGTGTGTTCTTTTCCTAAACCACATATGGATCCACCAGAGTCATTGCATGTGTGTTCTTTTCATAAACCATAGCTAGAGTCATTCGATGTGTGTTCTTTTCATAAACCACAAATGGATGCACCAGTGTCATTGCATGTGTGTTCTCTTCACAAACCACGGCTAGAGTCATTGGATGTTTTTTATTTTCATAAACCACATGGACATGTGTGTTCTTTTCAGAAACCACATATGGATCCACCAGAGTCATTGCATGTATGTTCTTTTCACAAGCCACATATGGATCCACAAGTGTCATCGAATGTGTGTTCTTTTCCTAAAACATATATGGATCCACTAGTTTCATTGCATGTGTGTTCTTTTCGTTAACCACAGCTAGAGTCATTGCATGTGTGTTCTTTTCAAAAACCACATATGGATCCACCAGAGTCATTTCATGTCTGTTCTTTTCACGAACCACGTATGGATCCACCAGAGTCATTGCATGTATGTTCTTCTCTCAAACCACATATGGATCCACCAGTGTGATTGAATGTCTGTTCTTTTCAGAAACCACACATGGATCCACTAAAGTCATTGCATGTGTGTTCTTTTCATTAACCACATATGGATCCACTAGAGTCATTGCATGTGTGTTATTTTCATGAAACGTATATGGTTCCACCAGAGTCATTGCATGTCTGTTCTTTTCACAAACCACATATAGAGTCATTGCATGTCCCTTCCTTTTACAAACCACGGCTATAGTCATTGGATGTTTATTCTTTTCATAAACCACATGATCATGTGTGTTCTTTTGAAAAACCACATATGGATCCACCAAAGTCATTGCATGTTTGTTTTTTTCACAAACCACATTTGGATCCACAAGTGTTATTGAATGTGTGTTCTTTTCCTAAAACTCACATGGATCCACCAGTGTCAATGCATGTGTATTCTTTTCATTAACCACAACTAGAGTCATTACATGTGTGTTCTTTTCACAATCCACAGATGGATCCACTAGAGTTATCGCATGACTGTTCTTTTCACAAACCACATATGGATCCACCAGAGTCATTGCATGTCTGTTCTTTTCACAAACTACATATGGATCCACCAGTGTCATTGCATGTGTGTTCTTTTCATAAATAACATATGGATCCACCAGAATCATTTCATGTATGTTCTTTTCATAAACCACGGCTAGAGTCATTGGATGTGTGTTCTTTTCACAAACCACTTATGGATGCACCAGTGTCATTGCATGTGTGTTATTTTCCTAAAACACATATGGATCCACCAGAGTCAGTGCATGTCTGTTCTTCTCACAAACCACATATGGATCCACCAGTTTCATTGAATGTCTATTCTTTTCACATACCACACATGGATCCACCAGAGTCATTGCATCTGTGTTCTTTTCATTAACCACATATGGATCCACTAGAGTCATTGCATGTGTGTTCTTTTCATGAACCACATATGGATCCACCAGAGTCATTGCATGTGTGTTCTTTTCACAAACCACATATAGAGTCATTGCATGTCTGTTCTTTTCACAAACCACATATGAATCCACTAGAGTCATTTCATGCCTATTCTTTTCACAAACCACATAAGGATCCACTAGAATCATTGCATGTGTGTTCTTCTCACAAACCACATATGGATCCACTAGAGTCATTGCATGTGTGTTCTTTTCATAAACCACATATGGATCCACCAGAGTCATTGCTTGTCTGTTCTTTGCATAAACCACAGCTAGAGTTATTGGATGTGTGTTCTTTTCACAAACCACATATGGATGCACTAGTGTCATTGCATGTGTTATTTTCACAAACCACAACTAGAGTCATTGGATGTTTGATCTTATCATAAACCACATCCGCACGTGTGTTCTTTTCACAAACCACAATTAGAGTCATTGGATGTTTGTTCTTTTCATAAACCACATGAGCATGTGTGTTCTTTTCACAAACCACATATGGATCCACCAGAGTCATTGCATGTCTCTTCTTTTCACAAACCACATATGGATCAATAAGTGTCATTGGATGTGTGTTCTTTTCCTAAAACACATATGGATCCACCAGAGTCATTGCATGTCTATTGTTTTCACAAACTCACATATGGATCCACCAGAATCATTGCATGTCTGTTCTTCTCACAAAACACATATGGATCCACCAGTGTCATTGAATATCTGTTCTTTTCACAAAGCACAAATGGATCCACCAGTCATTGCATGTGTGTTCTTTTCATTAACCAAATATGGATCCACTAGAGTCATTGCATGTGTGTTCTTTTCAGGAACCACATATGGATCCACCAGAGTCATTACGTGTCTATTTTTTTCACAAACAACATATAGAGTCATTGCATGTCTATTCTTTTCACAAAGCACATATGAATCCCCTAGAGTCATTTCATGCCTATTATTTTCACAAACCACATAAGGATCCACTAGAGTCATTGCATGTATGATCTTTTCACTAACCACATAAGGATCCACTAGAGTCATTCCATGTGTGTTCTTTTCACAAACCACATATGAATCCACCAGTGTCATTGCATGTGTGTTAGTTTCATGAACCACAACTAGAGTTAGTGAATGTATCTTCTTTTCACAAACCACATAGGGATCCACCAGAGTCATTGCATATATTTTCTTTTCGTAAACCACAACTAGAGTCATTGGATATGTGTTCTTTTCACAAACCACATATGGATGCACCAGTGTCAGTGCATGTGTGTTCTTTTCCTAAAACACATATGGATCCACCAGAGTCATTGCACGTCTGTTCTTTTCATAAACCACAACTAGAGTCATTGGATGTGTGTTCTTTTCAGAAACCACATATGGATGCACCAGTGTCATTGCATGTGTGTTCTTTTCACAAACCACAACTAGAGTCATTGGATGTTTGTTGTTTTCGTAAACCACATGAGCATGTGTGTTCTTTTCACAAACCACATATGGATCCACCAGAGTCATTGCATGTATATTCCTTTCACAAAGCACATATGGATCAACAAGTGTCATTGAATGTGTGTTATTTTCCTAAAACACATATGGATCCACCAGTGTCATTGCATGTGTGTTCTTTTCGTTAACCACAGCTAGAGTCATTGCATGTG